>JAHHUM010002024.1:581922-881812 GCA_036173005.1 Crenichthys baileyi
TCCAGCTACATGGCCCCCATCCTCAATACGGGCGTTTCCTTCCCCCTTTTTTCAGAAAAGCTCTCCAATAAGATTTTTTTTTCCACCTCCTGCTTCAGGAGGGGGTTTTTGTTTTGGGGTTGTTTCTCATCCTTTTTTCCCAAACAAGCAAAGTGGAGTTTAGACCAAAATAAGCCTTTTTTTGTCTTATCAACCCCTGACCTTCCTCCCATTTCCCCCTCTGGATCATCCCAGATGGACGTTGGGGAAACTTCAACGGGCCTGGGGACATGCGCTGGCTTAAAAACAGAGGAACCTTGGGGCCGCCCTGGGTTTCAACCCAATGGCGGCATAGTTGTGTTTTCTAATGGTCTTCTTTGAGACTTGGGGGCCCCCTTTCTTCAGGTTTTTTGACTAGGTTTCCCTCCGTTAGTTCGGCCTTCCCCCCACTTCCCAAATGCTTTGTAAGTGGGAAAACAATGCAAATTGCAGTGTGCAAATATTTTTTTTTCCCACTGTTTCCCTAGGTGAAACCCCAGCCCTATAGGGCCCCCTAAGCCCTGTGAATTTTTTTTTTTTTTGCGGGGGGACTAGGAGGCTGGGGAAAATTTTTAGAGAAATGGTGGAGGCTAAAAAACAGGGAAAAAACTTGGAAGAAAAACCTGTTTAGAGGAGAATCATTTAAAATTGAGCCTCCCGCAGGCTAAATGGCAAACAAAAGAGATTACCCCTTTCCCTCCCACTTTTTCATTTTTGTAATACTTTTTTCCCCCGTTTTTTGTCCAAAATTTAAATAAGTACTAAAGTTTTTTGTTTTTTGTAATGTGACGAAATGTGAAAAAAGTTTCAGGGGGGTTTTAAAAAATTTAAAAGTTAGGGGTTTAGTTTTATCAACAAAATTTTTTTTTAAATTGGAAAAAAATTACTTAGATAACCCAAAATTTTTAATTTTGGGGGGATTGGGGGGGGTAAATGGTATTTTGTCTAGTAAAATTTAAAATTTAAAAAAATTTTGGGTTTTTTTTTTTTTTAGTTTTAAAAAAACCAAAAAACTGCCCAATAAAAGACCTGTTAAAAACCCCCATCTAGAAATTTTGTTTTTTTTGATTTTTAAAAAGGGATCTTTTTTTTTATTTCACTGGGGTTCACTTAACAGTGCCTGCAAGCCCGCCTCCAAAACCCAGCTTTTTATAGGGCCTAAAGAAGGAGCCTTTTAATTTAAAAAGGTCAGCCCAAGTCAAAATTTAAACAGGGCTAAGAAAGCGGATGTTGAGGCAATTTTATAACGTGGCCCGAGCCTGTGTATACACCTCAGGATTCAAAAGTGGCAGCAGCGCAGAGAGGCAAGTCCCTATTCAGAGCAAAGGCCTTGGTTGACATTTATACCAGAGGGGATCAGAGGATTGTGTGTACATGTGGGCACGCTGTCATGTGAGGTGTGGCAGGAAAGCGATGGCACTAATGCTTTAATTCCATTTTAATGAAGAACTTTTTTCCCTGCTTTCCCTTAATTTACTCTCCGTCTGACTACACACTAATGCACAACACAACAGGCTTTTATTATTAAACTGTAATGTCCACATGAAGCATGGTTCTGTATGCACTGTACACTAATGGGTATGCCATAATCTATTGCCCATGGTCTGTGTTCCCATTAAGAGTTTTTGACGTCCTTTCTGCTTTTTTACCCATGACTATGCAGTTTTTCAACACTCTCCAATGTTAGCATTTTTGTAGCAGACACATCTATGCAATGACAGAAAGTAGAAGAAAAGATGTCAGTGCAAAGTTTATTTTAAATATGTCCAGAGCTCAACCGTGCAAGGCTTTTGCTTTAAAGTTTCTTCTTCAACATATGAAAGTGTTCCTTATTTAGATTTAAATCAGGTGGCTGTTCAATAATTTTCTCTTTTTAGAGATGAGAAGCTCCTGTGTTCCCTCAGCAGCATCATTGGGATTATTATCTTGCTGCAGGATGCTGCACTCTCCAATGTGTTTGGAGGCACTTACTGGAAACTAAGCAGATGTTTCTGTGTATCTAAGAATTCATTGGGCATCCTGCCCTCAGCAGTTCAATCATCGATGAAGATCAGTGTTGGCAGCCAAACATGCCCAAAATCATTCCCCATTACAGCCTTTTCAAGAATTCTGTAGGCTCTTTTAAGTAAAGTGCAACCTGTACAATATTTGAGTCTTGTAGTGAAGCCGCTGTATTTGTGTTTATGACGTTTTCTGTAGATACGCAGTAATCTCTACCCTCTGTAAACCTTTTCTGATCTGTTAGAAGGGTACTCAGATATTATTTTCCTTTGTTATGGAATTGATTTCTCTGTCATCAGCATTTAAATGTTGTGATCTGCACCTGTTTGTGTTTCTGTTAATTGCACCCATCTGTTTTCCATGTTATTCTGTTCATCTCTGTTGTCTTTAAGTCCCTGTTTTATGTTCCCTCATTGTCAGGGCATCTGCTGTAATCCCTGTTGTCTGATTCCTGTATTTTCTTTGTGGCTGTAAGTTCATCATCTGTTTATTAAATGTTATCCCACCACTGTACGCTTGCCATGTCCTGTTGCCGCTTGCGACCTTCACCACCACAAACCATGAGATGAAGCTCTTCTTTGGGCTGGTAGTCCTTTTGTAATTGATAAGCTCAACAACACATTTTTTTTGGTTTTGGTTTGCCCAATGCCTTTCTCAACCTATGTTGGCACAGTTTTTCCTCACACGATGAACAACGATAACAGAAGCAAGTCCAGTTATTGGTATTATTGCACTATTGAAGCAATTGAGCACACTTAATTTATCACAAACTACAGGGAAGCCTATTGTGCCAAATATTATAGTGCCCTGAAATGACTGTGAGATTGAAGGGTAAACAAAAGACTGGAATGTGCACTTTATTTACCTCTGAATGGTTTAATTTAGAGGTTTAAACTGATGAGTAGAGGGGTAACTCAAAGAATCAGAATCAGAATCAGAATCAGCTTTATTGCCAAGTTTGTACATACAAACAAGGAATTTGACTCCGGTACACTTTGCTCTTTGGTTTTGTTTTTGCACTACAGAATATACATATTTACAATTTACAAATATACACATATATAAATAAAAAGGTGCATTTGCAACATCTGTATGCTGTTTTGTATTTTATTGAATGTTCAACAGAGAAACAGCCTGGGGGAAGAAACTGTCTCTGTGGCGGCTGGTTTTAGTGAACAGCGCTCTGTCGGGCTGAAGGCAGAACTCTAAACAGTTTATGTGCAGGGTGTGTGGGGTCTGCAGAGATTTTAGCAGCTCTTTTTCTGACCCTAGACCTGCATAAGTCCTGGATGGAGGGAAGGTCAGCCCTGATGATTCTCTCTGCAGACCTGATTGTTCGTTGCAGTCTGGACCTGTCATGTTTTGTGGATGAACCGAACCACACGGAGATGGATGAAGACAGGACAGATTGAATGATGGCAGTGTAGAAGATGACCAGCAGCTCCTGTGGAAGGTTGTACTTCTTAAGTTGCCTCAGGAAGTACAGTCTCTGCTGGGCCTTCTTTCGAACAGTGTCTATGTGTGAAGACCATCTCAGGTCCTCAGAGATGGTGGTTCCTAAGAACCTGAAGTGATCCACAGCCGACACGGTGTTGTTGAGGATGGTGAGGGGGGTGTATGAGGGGGGTGTTTTCCGAAAGTCCACCACCATTTCCACAGTCTTGAGTGGGTTTAGTTCCAGGCAGTTCTGACTACACCAGTGTACCAGCCGATCCACCTCCTGTCTGTATGCAGACTCATCACCGTCCTGGATCAGTCCAATGACAGTGGTGTCGTCTGCAAACTTAAGGAGTTTCACGGACGAGTCTGCTGAGGTGCAGTCATTTGTGTACAGGGAGAAGAGGAGTGGGGATAGAACACATCCCTGGGGGCACCATTACTTATTGATCTGGTTCGGGAGAAGATGCTCCCCAGTCTCACCTGCTGCTGTCGGTCCGTCAGGAAGCTGTTGATCCACTGACAGGTGGAGGTTTGGGACGTTGAGCTGAGTGAGCTTCTGGTGGGGGAGGGTCTGGTATGATGGTGTTGAAGGCCGAGCTGAAGTCCTACAAAACAGGATCCTGGCGTAGGCCCCTGGGGGGGTCGGGTGTTGCAGGATGAAGTGTAGACCTAAGTTAACAGCATCATCTGCCGACCTGTTTTGCTCGGTAAGCAAACTGCAGGGCGTCCAGTAGAGGGCCTGGGGATGTCTTTCAGGTGCTTCAACACCAGCCGCTCAAAGGATTTCATGACCCAGACCGTCAGGGCTACAGGCCTGTAGTCATTTATCCTAGGATTGGTGGGTTTCTTGGGCACTGGGATGATGGTGGATCGTTTGAAGCAGGAGGGGACCTCACACTTCTCCAGTGACTTGTTGAAGATCCGGGTGAAGATTGGAGCGAGTTGATTTGCACAGGCCTTTCAGGCATGATGGGGAGACGTTATCAGGTCCTCCAGCTTTCTTTTTTTTCATGCGCTGAAAGGCCTGTTTACATCTTCCTCAGAGATCTTTAGTGCAGGCAGAGGATCTGAAGGTAGGGGGTTGGTTGCTTTGCTGGTCGAACCTGTTCCTGAATGGGATGTGGAGGAGTTGGGGTTTGAGGTGTGAATGGCTTCTTGTCATGTCTGCAGTAGAAGCCATTCAGAAGGTTAGCCAGGCGAGGACTTTGTTCAGGAAGGGGGGTGGGGCTTCTGTAGGCAGTCAGGTTTCTCAGACCAGTCCAATACAGCCGAAGTGTACCCAGTAGAAAGGCTGTTTTTTCAGCTTCTCACTATAGCTTCTCTTGGCTGCTTTGATCTCCTTTTTAAGTCTGTTCCTGGCCTGCCTGTACCGTGCCCCAATCTCCACTGCTGTGAGCTTTTTCCTTGTCCCTGCGCAGATTCCTGAGATGTGGAGTGAACCATGGCTTGTTGTTCCCAAAGGTGGCAGAAGGTCTTGGTCTGCACACACTGTTTCTCACAGAAACTGATGTATGATGTCACCACATCAGTTAGTTCGTTTTAAATCAGTGGCTGAGGTTTCAAAAACAGTCCCAGTCTGTGCATTCAAAGCAGGCCTGTAGCATCTGCTTCGATTCCTCGGTCCACTTTTTTAACAGTGTGAACCGTGGGTTTGGAAGCTCTTAGTTTTTCTGTCTGTAAGTTGGGATGAGGTGGATAAGGCAATGATCCGAGAAACCCAGAGCAGCCCTGGTAACAGCATGATATGAGTCCTTAAAGCTGTGTAACAGTGGTTCCAGTGTGTTTTTTTTGTCTCTGGTGGGACACTTAAATATGCTGTCTGTATTTTGGGAGCTCATTCGAGAGATCTGCGCTGTTAAAATCTCCCCAGTATTATAATGAAAGTGTCAGGGTGTTTTTTTTTTCCACGTCTGTAATCAGCTCAGCAAGATGTTTTTCCGCGGCAGAAGTGCAGCCATGCGGTGGAAAAATATGAGCCGATTATTAATGAACGAGGAAAAACTCTCTCGGTGAGAAAAAGGGTTTCAGATTATGGAGAATGACTCCAGATCCGGACTACATGTTTTCCCCAGCACTTTTATGTCTCTGCACCAACCTTCGTTTATATAAAAGCAGATTCCGCCTCCTCGCTTCTTCCCTGATAGCTTCGTGCTGCGATCCGCTCTGAACAGCTGGAAGTCCGGTATCAGCAGTGCGCGGTCCGGGATGTTGTCACTCAGCCATGTCTCGGTGAAGCAGAGAACCGCTGATCTGCGGAGGTCCGAGTTTTTACCGGTGAGAAGAAGTAGCTCGTCCATCTTGTTGCTTAGAGAGCGGACATTTGCCAGGTGGATTGAAGGCAGTGGTGTGCGAAGTCCTCTTTTGCGGAGCTTTACCAGGGCGCCAGCACGCTTTCCCCTCCGACGCCTCCGGCGCAGTATCCCGTATAGTGCCGCCGCTCCGCTTGCCAGAAGCTCAGTGAACCTCGGATGGATGAAAGATGGTGAAAAAATCCCAAGAGAGGACTGTCTGTGTCTTTGTCCCAAAAATTGTAAAATACATTTCATACAGCTGTAGACAACTGCAAACATCAGCAAGATAGAAAACGTAGGTGACGTAAACACATGTATTCCTATTTCCTTAAATTGGCAGAGAAGCTGGTCAGAGTTGATGGGAAGATGGATTGAGCTAAACACACAGGCCAATCCTGCATAGTGTCCCTCTTATTGTTGAATCATAAATACTGAGCTTAACTAAGTAAAATCATACACAAAGTGTTCTAGATGTTGTTCTGGTTTCTTTTATTCCTAGATGAATCACCGATGTGCTGTTGGAATAATTTTTGTAGGCCGACCTCTCTTGGGGAAGGTTCACCAGTCACCAGGATGTGGTTCGCTGGAGTCTCGATGCCTCGAAAGTGGCTTGGTACCCTTTCCAGAATTATAGATGTCAAAGTCTTAATTTCTCATCTGTTGTAGAATTTCTTAAGATCGGCACATGATGTGTAGCTTTTTTAGATTATTTAGCATACTTCATGTTGTCTGAGAGATCCTATTTAACTGATTTCTTTATTGTAGCTATCAGACAGGTGTCAGGTGGGGGTGGGCAGGTTGACTGATTCGACAGCACAAGAACAGAACTTGGTTCACTCTTTCCCTGCTATGTTTAGGGCAGTTTAATAAAACAGGCAAATGGATATTGGGGTGGACCCAGGTCTGCTTCTGAGTAAAAGTTGGTGATATTATTATACTATATTATTTACTATGCAATTACAAAAGAAAGCAAAATGCATAATTATTCAAATATAAACAATTTTGTACCTGAAGTTTTCCATTTCACAAGGATTTTGATTTGTTAATAAAAATTTGTTCTAATTTATATAAAAAAGTTTCTATTTGCATCAACCGATTTGGCAACCCAAATATGTATCATTCTTGAAATGCAGCCAGATGCCACACAAATCAGTCCAGGGGCCGCACTTTGGAGACCCTTGGTGCATGGCTAGTGAAATTGCACTCAACTTTCAGTACATGTGGGAATTATCACTGTTAATTCATTATTCAACAAGGTCTGCAGTTGGTTTGTTTTGCTTCATAAATAAAATCATAATTTAAAAAACAACATTTTCTGTTCACTCTGGTTACCTTTATTTAACATTAAAATATGAGACTTACTTTTGAACCTCTTCAATCATTTGATGTTCCAGGCTCAACGCCCCACCTCAGCTAGCATGTGGATGAAGCAGGATCTATAGATGGCTGGCTGCAGGGGATACACACAATTTCCTCAAATAGCATCACAGTGACAGCTTGAATTGCTGTTTAATTGCCTCATGTTGGTGATGATTGCATTAATTCAGCGGTGCAGACTCAGTTTACACAACAGAGCCTGGAGGTATCGAGCTGCCAATAAAACATGAGTCTAAATTTCATCCCTCTTTATTGGATTGTGCAATGGCCTTTGCCAATCACAAGGGATAATTGTTCAGCTTCATTTACCATTAGAGGCCACAGGATGAGAGGAGCCCTCTGTAAGATCACTCTATTTATGCTCTGTAAGGAAATAAATAAATAAAATCCTTCAAAATCCTCTTTTACCAGTCCTCAGCTAGATTTTGCAGCATGCCTGTGTTCGCTTTTGGATTATGTTAACACATCCTGACAGACCTTCACGTCTAACATGTGGATAAAGGTGGCGCTTCACGTGTTGTCTCACACCAGTCCAGCGGCCCAGGCAAGGTCATGATGAAATACTGATATGATAAAGTGTGAATTGATTCAAGCTAACACAAACAGCAGGTGGTTGCACAGCGGAGTCATTGATAACCGGCCCAGAGCTCATATTGATTATTACTATCTCAGACAACAGAAGCCATGTCTCCGCACACAGATACATAATTTTTTACATAGTTTTACTTGTATTTAAATTGTGTGCAGTTTGAAAATAAACACTAAGTGTAAATATTTTCAGGATTTGTTCTTAAAAGTGGGGACAATTCCCAGGATGCATCAGAAAGAAAGATAGATAGATAGATAGATAGATAGATCACATGAAAAACAAAACAATAAAAAAGGAAAATGAGAGTACATAAAAGAAAAAACATAAAAAAGAAACAGACTCCTAATCTTTTAGGAGGCAGTCATCCCAATGTTTCCAGTATACGGATGTATATCTTACTGCACTATATTTAATGTTAGTCAACAGTAGGATAATTTTTTTTATAATTGCACCATAAGCGTGCCGTATACACTGAGGCGCAATATGATCTAAACAAGTTCAGTTTAACTTCTTAGGACAATATCCAAATTTCCGAGCTAGAACATTAGCTTGAACATATAACACTCGAACCTGACAGTAAATGTCCTCATCATCTGATAGACAGTCTGTCAGCACATGACCAAGATATTTTACTTCATTTGAGACTTCAGTAAGATCCCAGACAGCTTAAAATTAGGGAAAACCCTATATTTATCTTCTTTAGTACAACATATCAGAATTACACTTTTTGATGAATGGAATTTAACATCATGTAGTTCACCGTATACTGAACACACATTAAGCAGCATCTGAAGACCAGCTGAAATTGGACTAAAAATCACTAAGTCGCCAGCATACATCAAATGGTTTACAACTGTGTCTCCAACCATACAGCCAGATTTAACTGCTTAGAAAGGTCATTCATATAAAAATTGAACAATTGAACAGGGGATAGGATGCCTCCTTGTCTGACTCCATTACTGACCCGGAAGGGTGCAGACACACAGTTGTCCCACTTGACCAGCATGGTTTGACCTACATACCAATAAGACAGACATCTTACTATGTATTTAAGCACACCAGCTTGATCCAATTTTAGAAATAGTTTTCTGTGGTTTACACGATCAAAGACCTTTGTGGCATCTAAGAAACACAGAAAGATCGTAGAGTTCTTGCTATTATAATTACTCAATATTTCCTTTAGACCATATATACACAGATCAGTGCCATGTTTAGACTTAAACTCAAATTGATTGTCTGTAGACATTTTTATTTTTTCAAATCTTGGCAAGAGAATTAGTTCAAAGATTTTAGACAGTGTACTTGCAAGGGCAATGGGTCTATAATTTTCAGAGCTTCCAACTTTTCCTGCTTTGTCTTTAATCACAGGAGATAGAAGCACCTTCATCAATGAGTCAGGAATAAAGCCATGCACAATAAAACCAGTTAAGCACAAGGCAAGAAAAGGAGCTAACCTCAAACTTGCAAATTTGAGATGTTTAGCAGAAATAAGATCCATTTCTGTAGATTTATTTGCAGACAGTTTTTTGATTGCTTTATAAACCTCATGAGTTCTGATGATGAGGTTCTACAAAATTAACACTGTCAACCCGGTATGGTTCACACAGGTAAATAAATGGCTATAGTACTGTTGCCAATGCTCTGCAATCAGGCAGGCTAGCTTCCAATAACGCTTTCATTATATCAGAAAAGGAATGAAAAACATGAATGATTTTAATAATTTGTTCATGATTCAATAGACACTAGTACAAATTGAAGGACTCTTGCATCTTTACTGAACAATTGCAACGGATTTAGAAAGTAAAAAAAGGGATAATTTATTAACACACTTTGCAAAGTTTGCTGAGAGGCACGTTCTTTTTTAGCTTGTGACTGAGGATTCTCAGTGTTGCTGGTTTGTAACAAAGACCTGATATAAATTTATGATATAAAAACACAATTTGAGCTGCTAAACAGACAGATAATGGACATGGGAATGGGCATGTTGATATAGTTCCTCTATGGATAGTGATGGCTTCCTGATAAATGCACACATTTATATTTTATATTAATAACTAACATTCAGGTCTAAGGTTCAGTGACAATTTACTTAATCTAAAGGCATATTTGTCAAACAATAAAAATAAAGATTACACATGCATTCAAAATGATAAGTGTTTTGCTAAAATATTGCATATGTACATACTTTATTTTATATGATAAAGCAACACAAAGTAGTGCATAATTTTGAAGTGGAAGAAACATTATGAATATGTTTAAACTTTTTACACATAGGAATTAGCAGTTTTTGTATTGCATCAAAATCAAAACTTTAGAACTACCTCTGGCTTTAATTACATCTACAAATCATTTGGGTTATATCTCTGTATTTGGGATGTATCAGCTTTGCACAACCAGAGATTTTTTGCCTATTATTTTTTGCAGAATTGTTCTAGCTCCGCCAGATTGGATGGAGAGTTTTGTCTCATTTGACCTTCCTTCACATGTTTGTTGTATCACCTATGGTTTTTGGCAAACTCTAAACAGGATGTCTTATGGATTTTGATTTGCAACACCTCCATAAATGCAACTACTAGCTGTCCTGTTTGTCTTTAGATGCTTGTGTGATTGATACTGTCCTTGCCAGCCCTGTCAGTTTGGTAGGGCATGGTACCAGAGCAAATAGGTTTAAGTATAAATACATCCAAGAAACAAAAGTTAAATCTTGTTTCTTTTTTCTTCTACTTGACAAATGAAGGCTGCTTTGCATTATTCTATTGTAAAAAAAAAAAATTCTAATAAAAGTTATTAATGGTTTTGGTTGAAATATGACAACATGTAAAAAGTTCAAGGGGTATGGATGCTTTTGCAAGGCACTGTAAATATTTATAAATGAAGACAACACAGAAAAGTAACAGTAAACTCTTGGTTGCCTGATTGACTCTTGCCCTTGTTTCTGCAGAGTACTAACAGCAGTGGCTGTCTCAAATCACTGAGCCAGTGAAGCTGATCCGAGGCCAGTGTAGCATTCACCTCTGATGCCTCTTCAATCTCCAGATGACTGGTTCAAGTCAACTTAATACTGACTGCAGATTCTCTCTGAGAATCTGTCCACATAGAGGTTCAGCATCTCTGCAATGGCAGCACTGGCAATGCCCTTAAATTTATTAGTGGCATCCATCTGCTCCACTCTGTTTCTGTGTGTATGTCTATGTATGTGTGTTTGTGTCTGTGTGTGTGTGTGTGGCTTGATGACCATCCTATTGCCTTAGCTGATTATTGGAAACCAGCTGTGCTGCCCTGAGTGGCGACAAGCTGACATGCCATATCCATCCCCTGAGCTGTTTGCACAAACATCCCTGTATGCGCTCATACACACAAGCTCCCTCAGTATCAGGCTTTTCTGGCATTTTAAGCACTAATGACCGCTTGACATAAAAAAATCCAATAAACAAGAACAACATATCCTCCCAGGAGGTGCACATTTTCTGTTATATTTCTCTCTGGTCTCTCCACTGTGTTTCTAATCAGGAGCTGTGTGAACAAGATAAAGGCTTTACCCTGTTTTCAATAACTCCGCCTCCACCTCTTCATCTTTTTCATCAATATTCATAAGCCTCACTGTGACCATAACATTTGGTGCTGGACTGGATGGTAGGTGGGGGACATTTACAGATGTGCCATTCATCTTTCATGAAGTACATCTACATACAATTTTTGACATTAAAAACACCCTCTCAAGAGCGATGGCTCGTTAACAGCTGTGGATGTGTACGTATAATGTATAATGTGGCATGATTTTTTTCAGCTTTGTTTGTGTCCTCCTTTGTCTCTGGCTGTTTTTGTGTTTTGTGAAAGGAACATCCAAATGACAAGCAGCTTTTTGTATGCGTGTCTTCTTCACGTTCCCTTTTAAACACTAACCTCCAGCACCAAGTCACATTCGATGGACATTTGCTGTGTGGAAATCACTTGCAGGAGGGAACAGTGGCTGGACAATGCAGGGAGGTTTTGAGGTCATAAATGTTAAACTGAGGTGGGCTCTGATGTGTGTGATTAAGTACAGCTGTCAGGAAGGGTGGAAGGCCACATCCCTCCAGTGCTTCTGCATGACAGGCACAGACCCGACTCTCTGCAACCTGGCATTCTTCCTCCTTACATGCCCCCCCGGGTTTTTCACTTTCTCCAGACAGCTCGGGGACTTTGTTGCTGCAGGGGTCAAACGGGGCTCGTTGTGATGCCGAGTGTCGGGACTGGATCAGTCCTGGATGTGTGGGAGTGCGACAAGGTCCATTCTTGTTCTGTCATCTGTGAGATTTTAAGATGAGTTCACTTGGGGTTTTTTTGTACACAAAGACAATTATACCAGTTAGTTATATGCAATCGATATATATAAATTACAGTGAAAATTCACATTACAGCCACAGTTATGTGATAGATCAACATAAAGTAGCATAGGACTGATGTTTAATTTTTTTTTTACATCTATGCAACCTTCTTTTACCCCTTCACACAGAAAGAGTATGACACAACTGTAAACCTAACAAGATGTGGACGCCCACCTAAACTGACAGGCTAGGAAAGGAAAGCAATAATCAGTGGAGCAGCCAAGAGATGCATGGTAACTGTGGAGGAGCTGCAGAACACCACCTCAGCTGGGATAATCTGTCCACAGGGCAACTGTTAGAGGTTCCCTCCACAAATTTAGCCTTTATTGAACAATGGCAAGAGGAAAGCTATTGGAGAAAGAAAGGTGTTTTGTTGTCATGATTTGGTTTGTTAAAGGTTGCTGTCAAATAGCAAAGATTGATTGTGGAAAAATATTTTTTAATGAAGAAATGAGGAAAACTTACAAGGAAAGATCGCAGGAAGAGCAGGTCATGAAGCACAGGCAGTGCACAGAGTGGAGGTTGACATTGAATGCAGGTGAGTTAATCACCTGACTAAGTGGAGCAGCAGAGGCATAAGGAAAGCAGGGAGACTGAGGGAGGGAGACTAATTAACACAATGGGAGCTGAACTAAGACACAAAGAGACTACTTGCCCCAGGAGAAAAAACTAACCAGAGATCTAATTGAAATTAATCCAAATGTACAAAGAGCAGTACACAAGAATAAACAAAAAAAACTAAAAAAAACTAAACACAAAGGAATGAACTAATATGGCAAATCCCTAATGGTAAAAAGAACAACTGAATAAGGCAAGACATTAAGAACATACTAAGCAAAAAGGAAATGATCTAAACACAAAGAAAAAAAGAAAACCAAACCTAAACCTCTATGGATTGACCCCAGCTACTCAAATGCTTATGTTAGCTTTCTATTATGTGTGGTGGAAAGCTAATACTGCAAAATACTTGAGATTGAGTTACAGGTTCACCTTCCACCTGGACAATGACCCTAAACATACTTGCAGAGCTACACTGGAATGGTTTAGATCGCAACATATTCATGTATTTAAATTCCTCAAAGTCCAGTCCTAAATACAATTGAGAGTCTGTGGCAAGACTTAAAAACTAATGTACCCAGATGCTCTCCATCCAATCTGTCAGAGCTTGAGCTATTTTGCAAAGAATTATGGGTAGGAATGTATTTCTCCAGATGTGCAAACCTGGTATAAACATACACAAAATAACGTGCACCAACGATTTTAGTGGAAGATTATTGTACAATGTATTGGCTCAAGGGTGCTGAATGCAAATGCATGCCAGACTGTTCAGAGCTTCCTTTTTTTATTGAAAATTGTTTTGAAAATCATTCATCATTTTCCTGCCACTTCATAATCATGCACTACTTTGTGTACAGCTATCACATTAAATAAAATGCATTACATTTTGTTTTTTTTTAACAGGGGGATGAATACTTTTGCCAGGCACTGAGGTTTTCATATGTTAGAGGTCATCCAGTCTTCGACAGTAGGGTCTGAATAACAAGATGAACGTGTGTCTGTGTATATTGGATAATTTGAATGCATAATCTTAATCCTTATGCAAACCTCTGCATAATACATACAAACCAGCAGACCTTGGTAGGTCTTTTCATCCCTGACAATACACCTCACCAGCTGAGCTGTCACAGTCTCCGCACGACATTGTAGAGAAAAATGCAAAAAAATATATTTTGGCTCTGCTGTTCTTTATTTACTCTAACACAGCCATGTTTGCAGGTTTACCCATTACCCAATTCAGACTGCTGTTTGAGTGCAGTAACTTGATGACTGTAATTGTTTTTGGCTCATCTGTCCGCACCTCTGACCTGGAATTAGCACCAGATGAGTTCCTTACCTATTCACACTTAAATCCAATTTTTCTGTTTTCCCAACCAGTTTACAAAACACAATATGCAAAGACTGTTAAAACTGCAGAGGTGAAGAGCTGCCTGCGGAGTTTATTTATCTGCATAAATGCTGCATACAAGAAAAGAGGCTATTCTGTTTGTATTTTCTTGATGTATTCAAGAAGATTAAACCACATTTTCTTATGTTTAATATGTATTCTAAGAAACCTCGGATGTTCACAGGTGCTATCAAAAGTCAATACTATGCTTTTCTGTAGCCTATAAAAATTATTGGGAATGTCATCCTATAGAGTAAATTTTCACAAACGTATTTTTTCTATATTCCAAACTGGATTTTTTTTAATGAAATAATAACTCATGACAATTAACTTCAAATTTCAGGTACTTTAAACCAACTCCCATATTCAAACATAAATGATTTCATTTAAAACAACAACATTAAAAGTGTCATTATGTGTATTACATGTGCAATAACAATGGGCAGAAATCCATTTGATATTTGCTAGTCATTAATGCTGTATATCATATATATTTACTCAACAAAATCAACAACTATTGGAGGTCTGTAGCTTAGAACCTGAACTTTTACATACACAAGTAGAAAGACAATTCTGTATATGTCTATGAGCACATGTGGTTGCATTAAACAAGTCACACAAGCAATGAGTAAATAAGTTACGCATTAAGAGAGATTTTATTTCCCAAGATGAATACAGTCTTCTTGTTCAGCTGCTTTTCAGCTATGACTCTGCATGAAAAAAAAAAAAAAAACTGCATAACTAAAAACATTGTCAGACAACAGAAAAGAAACCCCCAACAGTGCAGGCACAGTGCAAGGCCCTTATCAACACTCACAAACACAGCATTCAGCCAGCAAATCCTACACACACAAATGCACCAGATGAATGGCCTGGCCACGACACAATGGTGCTAAATTAAATCAGTGATGTCTATGTGGCCCAAAGCTCTTCCCGTTGCACAACATGCACTCACACGCAACCGAGGATTGACTAATAAGGTAGCCTTGTCTGCACGGTGATGCATTTAGGATCAGGTGATATTGGCCGGGGCCTGGAAGATGTGTGTAGTCGATCATAGTTCATTATGCAAATCAGCATAGCAACAATTGTTCTCAAGCCAGCCTTTTTGATTCTCGGAATAATGATTTGCTCCCCAGACCTTTTCAAATCTTTTGTGTGCCCTTCTATTTAAAGATAAGCTAACACAGAAGTGCAAATAAACAAGCTCGAATGGACAAAGATTGTTTTTCTTTTTTCTTTTTTTTACTTTTACAGAATTAGCATCAGGTGTTGGGAAGCCAGGGTACCAACACCCCTATTACTCCCACTGCTTCACCTCTGTCCCTGCCGCCGGTAGGCACCTGCTTAACACAGGCCAGTTGGTAAACAGGTAGGAACATCAGTGTCACTCAGGCATGAGCCACCTCAGTTGAGCTTGTCAAAGCTCATATGTTCATCTGTGTCCTAACAACCTTTATTTACATTTACATATCAAAAAACATCTTTATGTAGAAGTCGTTTCACTTTCAAAAGCATTCTTTAGTTCATTGGACAGAACACAAATTCATCTTTTTATAGTCTTTCGATGAAATTTCTATAAAAATGCCTTGGCTAGTCGTGGTGTCAGATGTTATTTAAAAGTGAGACAGAAAAGCTATTTTGTGGTTAAAGATTTTACTGAATAAAGCATGACAAATCCTGGACCATGTCCTTAATGTGATAGATGATTTAAACGTCACAAAGGATGATAAAACCTGCTCAACACAAGTTAAATGTTATATTTATTCTGTTTCTTTAAACTCTTCTAGACCACTATTGCAAATTGATCTCAAACCACCACCATAGTGCATGTATAGCAGTAATGCCTGTTGATGTATATTCAACACATAGGGTGAGTCATATTGAAAGCACTTTGCCCTCATCTAGTGGTCAGTGTCATGCCCAATTATGACAAATTACGATTTCATAATGGAATACTGTACCTACCTTTTTATCTATTGTATTTGCTACATGAAAATAAGCTGCAACTTCCTAATTTAGAACACTTCATAGCAAAAACTCAATTTTAATTAAATAAAATTCATTTTAATTCAAATAAGTAATAGCTTTGCATCACTGGCAGCCAAATCGCCATTACAGGACCAAACTGTTTTTGTTACTAAGAGTTTTTTTCATGTCTATTCTGGGATTTTAAATTAATCCTTATTAATAACAGCCTTCAAATGTTAAGGTTTGGTTGTATAATTTCCTCACAAACAGTTTATCTTTGCAGATACTAAATGAGATACTAACTGAGATACAGGTCTTGACTCTGATTGAGCCTCTCTCAAATGCTGATACAGCTCTCTTTTAACAATTTCCTGACCACAGTGACGTTGTCTTTCTCATGATTGTCTCATTAAAAGCAATTGTACTTCCCAAGGCCTAAGATTTAATGCAGGAAACCGGATGCATTTTGCTAGAATCCTAATGTACTATTCTGTCTACTTTAACAAAATTGGCTACCTCATTGACTGAACATTGAACTTGTGCATACATTTAAAACAGCAGTCTAAAAAGAGGGAACATTAATATATCTTAAAAAATATCCTGATGCAGGGGTGGTCTTTAATATGGATTTCTGACCAGGTCGGTATGGCTTTGAGGTTACGCCCTGGTGGTGGGCACAAGTGGCGGTTGAGGCTAATACTGGTCTCCTTTTTTAAGTTTTTTTTGCGGCTCTAGTGGCCTTTATTTTTGTTATTTTTCGAAAATAGGCAGACAGGAAGTGGGGGTGGAGAGAAGGGGAAGACAAGCAGCACAGGTCTCTGGGGTCGGGACTCGGACCTGTGACAGCTGCTTCGAGGACTAAAGCCTAAATATATGGGTCTCGTCCTCTGCCTCTACACCTTGTGCCATGCCCTAAAGCTGGTATCTGAGGTTTGTGACTTAGAAAATCTTTATTCTGTTACTGAAATAAAAAAAGCCTTTAATGAGGAGAGTGGGTTGTCCGTGTGGTAGCAGAAGAATTCACCCAGGGCAGCAGTTATGCAGGTACCACCACTGGCTTACTTTTTTGGCATTAGAAAAAGCTTTCAATGGTCAAAAAAAGTCATTTCTAGTCACACTGTAATGACTTTTAGAACCATATGTTATGAAGAGGATTTGCTTCCAATAATTTTTTGTAGAACAGAAGAAAGGGTATCAGAAATCTAATATTCAGACTTATCATTGTTAGTTTACTTTTGTTAGTTAATTCTTTCTAGATTCTTGTGTTTCATGTTTTTGTTTATATTTTCCTATAGGTCTGTTTTTCCCTTGGTTTTGTAATTTAGTCTAGTTTCCTTGTTTTCTGTTCAGTTCCTCATGTCCCTGCTTTTCCTCTGCTCATTGGTTTTATTAGACTTATTTCCCTTAGTCTCCCCGCAGCCTGCTCTACACCTGTGTCATGTTTCTCCTGATTACCTTTCTCCCTGTTTCATTGGTTCATACTCCACATCCCTCAGTATATTAGCTTCCTTGTTTTCATTGTTCCTCGCTGGTTCATCTCGTCAACTCCCCTGTATTCTTCCCGAGTTCCTAGTGCTTTGTTTTCTGTTTTCCCTCCTGTACCTGTTCACCTAGGATTACCTGCCTGTACTCAGTACTCTGCCTGCCTGTCTGTAAGTCTTCATCTAACCATTAAAACTTAATCTACTCACCGTGCGGCCTCCTCGCCATGTTCTGCGCTCTGGTCCTACCTCCAAACCCTTGACGCTGACTAGACAGTTATTACTGTCAAAAGTTTCTTTGCTTTGCCCTATACAGCATAACAAACTACAGACTTTGGGATACCACTCTTGCAGATGTGGATCAGTTTTCAATTACACTTTTTTAGACAGCCCATATATAATGGACACATGTATTTTAAAGCCATAACACTAAGAATCATGGGCGTATTAAACCTAAATAAATCACAAGCTATTGTTTTTTAAAGTAGATGGGCAAATTTAAAATGCACTTTTCTTACACAAAATTAACCCTTGTCCTCTTCACTGAAGGTCAGGAGAAATGTTCTCTAAACCTGGACACCCAGTATCCTACTCAGGGATTTAAAAAAGTGCTCTGTGGCAAGTCCAGTCTGCCTGTATTTCACCACAGTGGGGGTTCAAATACATTTGATAGAAACAGTAATTAAAAACCTAAAATTTTGCAATACAGTAATGTAGAAAGTAGAGAAATTGGTTATTGATTTATTTTAATAAAGTGATCAGCTGACATCTTGCACTGAACCAAAAACACTTTATGCTAACAACACAACCAGTGTTCCACCAATGGTCTGGCTGCTGACGCCACTAAAATTGTCTTCTGCCTACTTGGCATAAACTGTGCTGTCATCATCAACCTCAACCACGGGCTGTTTTCTTCTTTTGAACCCAAGATTCTAGTTGCTTGAAGATTCTGGCCGTTTCAAACCGACAGACTCTTTCTGGTGGCTCAGTGGAAATCTACCCTCTTCCTGTGTTTAAGTTCACAAATCTCATCCACTTTTCCTGCATAGCATTATCGTTGAAGAAAGCAAGAGTGTTAACTATGTTCTTTTCTGTGTTGCGCATAGGAGGCAAGACATCGATTCAGGATATTCCCATTAGGTGGATCTTGTTTTCTTTTCCATTTACAGCAACCGGCAGTTGTGCTTTGTGGTTTCAGACGATACAGCAAGAATTTAGTATGGTGAATTTCAGTACAAAATGCAAATTAAATGTTTGTTTTTTAACATTTCCCTTGACCTTGCTCACTGAAATGAACATAACATCTGTGTGCTAGAAGCATGAACACAATTGAAAAGGACAGGTTGTTAAAATGTTCATATATGCTCGATTTAGCTTCACTTGTCACTACAGACATGTTTAATTAAATAATTAGTGCATTTATTTTAGTAATTCCATTCAACCTGGGAAAATTTTATATATTCTTGAGATTTATTACGAGATTTATTTATTATTAGGTGTTTTTTCTTTTAATTTTGATTACTATAGCTTACGTAAA
Organism: Crenichthys baileyi; assembly: GCA_036173005.1. NCBI lineage: Eukaryota > Metazoa > Chordata > Actinopteri > Cyprinodontiformes > Goodeidae > Crenichthys > Crenichthys baileyi. The sequence continues at coordinate 600,940 of JAHHUM010002024.1, forward strand.
TGAAAACCCCAAATTTAATAAAAAAAAAAACAAAAAACTGTACTACATAAAACTAGTCAGTCAGTCCTTTTCTACCGCTTACTCCATAGTGGGTCGCGAGCCCCCGCCCCCCCCCCCGCTACATAAAACTAATAAAGGGTTTTTAACGCATACATTTTATGTTGTTCCCAACACAATCACGACGAACACTGCTGACTTCACTGTTTCGCAAAGATGTCAGTTCACAAAAGGTCATTCATTAATAAAGAAACTTGCTGTTGAGAGAGTGCCGTTTGCAAGCTTGTGAATGGAAAGTCGAGTGGACGGAAACGTAGTAGAAAAAGGTGCACAAGCAAGAGGGATAATGATGTTATGTAATATTCTAATTTTCTGAGAAACTTTAAAATGTATCACTTTCTGCGTAATCAAACTATATAACATGTCCTTCCAATGCCTGAATTGAATCCCTAAAATAAATAAACTTCTTCATGATTTTCTAATTTATTAAAATGCACCTGACGTTAACATTAAAAAATGAGCAGTTTCCATTTCCTTGTGTTTAAAAAGGGCCTTAATATGGAGAATCCTCCATACAAGCTGACGGGACCTGAGTGCAATGGAAAAGAATGGTGCAGAAGCAGCGGTCTGTTTGCTTGTCTTTCTCCACGCATGAAACTCACAAAGCTGTAGCATCCCCGCATCACCAGGTGCAGCGCAGCAAAACCTCACAACGTGGACGCGATATGAGGCGGGGGGAGGGAGGCAGGAAGGAGGCGTTGTCGCTGGAGGCAGATGAAAAATAGAAAGAGGGAGAGCGTGGGCTGGAAAGGTGTCAGGATTTTTGTTGAAACCTCCATTCTGTCAGACATGCGCAAGAGCAGCAGCACCTCCACCGCTGCGCCGCGTTTCCGCCTTGGCTAAGTAAACGCGGCGCACACAGTCCGAGAGGGGCGGGGAGTGAAGCCGAGACGCAGTGGTTGTGTTAAGAGGTGGGACGCAGCGAGCACTGATTCGAGCAAATAATACGACAGCCTCCACGTTATTCCCCCCTTAGATAGGCGACCTGTGCGGTGCGCCCCGGAGCCTTCCCAGCATGGATATGGACACTGCGCTAAAGGAGAGGCTCTAAGATGTGACGCTCACAGGGGAGACAGAGGGTGCGCGCGTGTGTCAGTGTGTGCGTGCTCGTGAGAAAGAAAGTGGGCTGCACTTATATTTCCTTTTTTTGCGGGTGATTTCAAATCTGAGCTGCGCGGCGAGAAGATGAAGAAGTTCAACATCAGGAAGGTGCTTGACGGTTTGAAAGAGGTGTCCTCCTCCTCCTCCTCCTCCTCGCCGTCTGTCCAAGTAGGGCCCCAGGAGAACAACCTGATCCAGGAGACGCTCCAGTCCGAGCATTTCCAGCTCTGCAAGGTGGGGGAGATTTCTGATCTTTATCAGCTCGTTGGGACTCCAGTTACGCCATCCTGTGTGCGCTGTTTTATTGCTGTTTGGCTTGCTCTCATCCCATTTCAGGATGCAAACGATGCAGGAAAACTGCAAAAAATTATATAATTATTTGAGAAATCCTTTGTTCTTTCAAGTCTTCAGTTCGACTATTTCCAAGTGTTGAAAAGCAGAGGACCTTCAAAGCTTTCTGTGATTGCATTGTAGTTTGTAAAATATCTATTTATGGGCAAATCATGTGGTGAAGAAAATGTGCGCTCAAAACTGTTTCCGTTCTGTTTCATTTTAGTACCTTTTCTAATCATCTGGTCACAGTATGGTGACATGCGTTGGTACACTCTGTGCAAAATGCCAGAGTTTGCTGTGTGTGCGCATGGCCTGAGCTGTCATATCGAGGGGCTGGGCACAACTGATCCTTTCTTGCATAATCTGCTGGGTTTGGATTAGCAAAACGCTTGTCATGTGTATGTGTCTTTCCCTTCACATTTCTCCTCCATGCTCACACCTTCTTCAACTACACTCTGCACCCCTTTATAGACACATACAAAAACATTACCAGGGTCTCTGTCCTGCAGGGAGTGATGCTGCCTAAAGTGACTTAGAGCCTGTTTGGAGGAAATAATAAAAAGAATGTCTGCTTCCATCCATCTAGACTGCACAGAGTAACAACAGAGGGGATAATTAAACACTCATGCAATTTTCATGCAGTGCATGCTACATCTCAGCCCACTGCAAAGTTAATTTGGCATTTCCCCAGTTGTGCTTTAATGATGTGGTGTGGAGTTTTAATAAACCACACTATGTGCTGGGTATCGATTTCCCCCACACTTCTGACCTTGCTAAAGACTTATTTCTGGATTACCTTTAAATTTGTGATATGCTATGATTACATTAATGTCTCTCCAATACAAACAGGTAGCTGTGTTAAACAGTAGATCAGAGTTGGATTGGTGAAGATTCTGAGTGCTTATAAAAGATTAAATCACTCAGTCTTTACGACTTACAGCTGTTAATCTGGAAAAATCAAGGACATATTGAGACTTGTAAAGACAGCCTAAAATAACAAACGAGCTGCACCAAACACGCATTTTTTGGCCGATACCATGATCTGCTTTATTTTTTGCTGATTCAGATTTTTGTTTCTCTAGGAACTATAACACCTCAGAGAATGAAAGGATACAAGAAAATTGCTTTGATAAAGGTAGTAATTTCAAATCTAACAGAACTTGAAGCGATAAGGATTGTTGCAACGCATACAGCAAAAACGCCCTCAAACTTTACAAATGCATCTCGATAGATAGATAGATAAATAGATAGATTACAGACTTGTAGTCCAGATCACATAAAAACAAAACAATCAATGATAAAAGAAAAGAAATAAATTAGAATACTATCAAAAGTTAATCAATTTCAATATTTTGAATTAAACAGAGATATTGGTATATTATATGGATTCATTGCACACAATTTCATATAACCCAAGTGTTTATTATGGCTTACAGTTAATGACAGCCTGAAATTTTAGGTTACATGGAGAAGTCTGTTGGCTTAACAAAAATGGTGACTCACAAAAGGTGATTGCTAAAGAAGCTGGGGGTTCACATAGTGCTTTATAGTAACATATTAAAGGAAAGTTAAGTGGAAGGAAAGACTCTGGTAGAAAAAAAACCCACAAGTTATAGAGATTCCCACAGCCTTAAGAGGATCATGAAGCAAAGCCCAGTGGAGAGTTGGTGAGATTTAAAAGGTGTGAACTCTGAGTCACAGCTTAAGAGCTACCACTCATAGACATATCCAGGACATGGGCTACAACTGTTGCATTCCTTTTGTGAAACCAGTGTCTCATAAAAATAAGTTTCACTTTTAGATTTGAATCACTGAAATTAATTTACTTTTCAGTGATACATCAATTTATTGAGATGTCCCTGTATCTCTCTCCAATATATTATAATATTAGGTTAGCTGTGATAATGTGTTGCCCCTGATAGGTTATGGATCAGAATTTGGATGGTGGAGATTTTGAATGTTCTTGGAAGACACATGAATGCTGTTCCCTTATGTTTTGAGGATTACATAATGTTCAGTATGTGCTGTTGCTATAAATCTACAGAAATCTAGAACACCCTTAACTCTTTAAAAATATATATATTTATATTTTGAATGATGTTAACACACCTGAGAAACAGGACAGCTTGAGACCTTGTGTAGACACAACAGTTTAAGCATGTAAAAAAACAGCCAGACATGTGATTGAAGCATCTTCAAATGAGACGTCACACTCCCTCTTGGACCTTTCCTTTCCGCTTAGACCAGAAATCTCTGTAATGTCTCTCTGCAAGAGAAGCAGGTGTCTCTGCTGCACTGAGCCCTCCTTATGTAACATGCTTTAGCCGTCTGCCACAAAGCAAATAAATCCAGGGGCTCGTCGATGACTGACTGATGCCATAAATCCGCAGTCACAAATGCATCAGCTGAGGAACACTTTGTTTAAAGTGTCATACAGGCCTGTAAGGGGACCAGATCATATGCAAATTCACTTTATTGATGTATTTTACTTCCAGACTTCAGTGTAATCACGACTTTATGTGGGAGTCGGCGAGAGAGAAAGTACAACAACATAAAACGGGAAATGAGGGAGAAAACATTTGAAAATAGGCCTGTGATTAGAAAAGGAGGCCAGAATTTCAGCCATTTCCTGACGACCAACCCAGAAAGAAAAAAAAAAGTTCCTTTTTCCAGTCATGTTTCTCTCATCTATACAATTTTAAGCTTTTTTCAGTTTCATAACAGCCATCCACATCCATCTGGGCTATTTGTTTACCGAAATCAGGTGTGTGACATCCTCTAACAAAACAACACCCCTGCTGTGAAATGCAAATTGATATTCTCTGTTAGGAAATCTCACTTTTTTTCTTTCCTCGCCATCTTCTACCTGCCTGTCACACCAGACTGTCCGTCATGGCTTCCCCTATCAGCCGTCATCCATGGCTTTCGACCCTGTGCAGAAGATCCTGGCCATCGGTACCCAGAGTGGAGCTCTCAGATTGTATCCTTTCATTTACCTTTGGGCTGTTGCAGAAAGCGTGCTCTGAGGCGGCAGCAGGTAAGTGAGCTAACATCTGAGCTGCCATAGTCTGAGGCTGATGGACAGCACCATGGAAAAGTCTTGAGTAAGCTTTCGTTTTTTTTTGTTTTTTTTTGCTTTCTAGGAGTGAGTTTGTGGTAACCTCTGAAGCAGTCTTAAGCAGCAATTTGTCAGACTTTCTGAAGGTCTAGGTTTTGTTTCTTTTAGTATTTAGGCTTATTGTGTTCATTTTAAACGAAGACCATCACTTTTTTTTTTTTGCATACAGAGTTGCATAAGAACAGTGTCCACACCCTTTTGAACTTTTCCACATTGTTTCAGGTTGCAACCACCGATTTCAGTGTGTTTTATTTGCAATTTTACCTGGTAGACCAATACAGCCACCACCATGTTTTACAGTGGGGATGATGTGTTCAGGATGATGTGAAGTGTGATTTTTCCACCATTCATAGAGGTTTGCATGTAGGCCCAGAAGCTACATTTTGGTCTAATCCTGATCTGACCAGAGCAATTTGTTCCACATGTTTGCTTCGTCCTCTGCATGAGTTGTGGCAAACTTCAGGTCTTTTTTTGGCTTCCTGGATGGTTTCTGCTTTTTTTCCCGCTCTTCCATGATGGTCAGATTTGCTGACAACTTGATAGTTGTTCAGTCAACAGATTCTCCTACCTGAGCTGTGAATCTCTGCAGCATCTCTAAAGTTATCACGGACCTCTAGGCTGCTTCTCTGATTAATGTTCATCTTGCCAGGCCTGTCATTTATATTTTTTGCTGTTGTGCTATATGCTTTTCATTTACAAATGATTAAATGAGATTTAACAGTTGTTCTAAAATCCTTGAAAGTTGTAGGAGTAAAAAATGTTAGGACACTATCTGGTAGTGTGTTGCTTCTGTTTTGATGCCTTTGGTTGAACTGCTATGAACCTAATTTACTTTTGTGACTTAGTGATGGGGGGATTATAAGTCTGCACTCTAATCATACTAATTCCAAATTCCAGATAATCAAATGGCATAATAAAAATAATGAAATGGTATGGTAATAATTACAGCAACTCTGCAGCACAATTTTTTTTTAGCGTTTTCACTGAAACTGTTCAGCTGTTGAACATTTTGTTACATCTTTCAAATGACCGATTCCCATCGATAACGTCCAGCAAATCACCACAAGTGCACCGCTGTCTTGCAATATGAGGACATTTACGCAAGCACGAACAGCTTGCCATGAAATGACACCATGGGTAGTCATATAGTTTCAGTGAACGCCCGCGAGTGTGCCTGTGTGAGACCGTCTTTACAGCTCCTCCATGTGTTCCTCTGCCTGTCCAACAACCCTTGCCAGCTCATTACAGTGTGATGAAGAGTCGTCCGCCTTGTTGTCTCTCCTTTCCTACCTGCTGGCAGCCGTGCTTGTGACTCAGTCCTCACCTGTGCTGCAAACGGGATGATCAATAACAAAGATTCTCTCCTACAGTCTCCACAATCAGTTTCAGCTAAAAAAAGCATAACCTAACCAAAGCAGATTCACATGTATTAGTTGACAGGTGATGAAATCCCTCCTCTGGTTGAAGGTCTGTGGTGGTGCAACTGCAGGAACTGGAGCATATAGACTTAATGGGGCTTAACTCTTACATGCTACTACATTCCTCCCCAGGATTAGCAAAAAAGGCTGCAACCAAGAACTCTGAAAGAAGTCTGACACCAATCAGCTTTAAGATCAAATTGCATCCTCCGCTCAGATTGTCCTCATTTGGGATCCTGCTGGGGAAAATGGTCACTTTGAAATCGAACAAACAGAGCAATCTCTCACGTTTGACTGATGTGCATCAGAAACAGTTTTATCAGAGTCAGACGAAAGTAAAATGGGAGTCATATATCTGTTCCTTGATGCTTGTCCTCCTTCTCTGTTATTCTAGTGTTAAGTCAGCCCTGACTCTTTATCTGATGCCACTGTGACATTGAAGAAGGGGTAGAGGCTTCACAACTCATAAGTTTTGCATTTCTGTATGTTTTGTTATTATATGTGCTGTAGTTTTGGCTGGTTGCACCCCCTCCCCACAGGGATCCAGTGCTTTAGGCACATTTCTTTGTCTGGGAGACCTCCTGGACATTTGGTTGCACCACTTTCCCATTGGAGTGTTTACAGGAAGTGCAGATCAGAGGCCCTGGCCTGGCAGTGCAGTAGAAAGCTGAGAATTACAGGAGAAGCCAATGTCTACCCTCTGAGGAGAAGCCTGATCCGTTCACACCACAAAGCCAATGGCAGCTTTGTGGTTCCTCCACGGAATGGTCCCATGTTTGATGCTTGCCTCTGCTTCTTGCTTGCATCTGCTTCGTCCTTCATCACCCAGCTGGAAAAACATCTGGTGAGCAGGAGAACCTGGGGTTGAGCTCAGCCCGAGAGTTGAGTGAGAGCGGAGAGTAGGGAAAAAAGGGGCTTGGGGAGGCAGGCTATCCCTTTTTCAAGAGCTAATGGCCAAGAATAGAATCCTTATTGATCTGTGTGTGGTAATGCACTGAGTCAGATATGCCCAAGTGCATACACACACTTTATCAGCACCCCCCCCCCCCCCCCCCACCTCCCCCCCCACCCCCTTTGGACGCACGCAGAGTCAATTGTTTTCTGCACAATATATCCGCAGTGAAAAGAAGTCATGAGTCTTACAAAACAGGTTTTGCTGCACAAGCAGTCAACTCATATTAGCTATGCGCCGATTTAACTGTGTAATTGCAAAAAAAAAAAAAAAGAGCCAGAGCGCTGTGTGCGTTAGTGCTACATAGTGAGGCTACAGTGTTTCTGTTTAAGGGCAGGGTAGCAAAAACTCAAAAGGAACCTATATGCTTTATTATATAAAGCAGGAGGTTGTATATTGTCTTCTGCTTTAATTGAACTAAAATGAACAGAACTCTCAGAACAGTATCCTTATTCTTTAAAAATATACAAGATTTTAAAAAAAGAGAAAATGTAACTTACATACAAAGAACATTTAAGACCAGCCATCAACATCCACAATTTTCTTGGTGGAATGCCTGACTTCATTACCCAGAAAGCAGTAGCTCGTCTAAAAACTGTGCAGAATAATAAGAAGGCATTGTTTAAAATTTGTCAAGCATTTCCTTTTCTAATAAATCTAATAAATCCCCAATCCCCTTTTTTATAGTAAGTATATTTAAAGGGATGGCGTGACTACCAACTGCCAATTGCAATTTTTCTCCCAAGGACTATATCACATACTCTTATGTGTAAAATGTAATTTAGCTCAGCAATTCAACTGAACAAAAATCACTATGTTAGCCTATATTAGAAAGAGATTGAAGGAACTACAAGTTTATCTCCATTGAAGCATCAAAACAAGTTTCTAACACTTGATCTGATTTTGCTTTCAGAACTAAAACAAAGAGCATCAAAAACAAGCTGTTTGGTAATGTGTTTACATGCTAAAAGAGGTGGGAGATTTCAGTATTGATGCATTAAATGAACAGCAGAAATATATAGATTTTTCAGTATTTGACCTGCCGATTAAGGGAAAACTGGCCGATTGATTGGTGCATCACTGCTTCTAATTGAGCATATTTAATTACCACCCACTTACTGTGTACACAAAGCCAGATTCTGTGTTTGAACGTAACATTTCACTGCTATGAAAAATAAAAATACACAACCTAGCTCTTGGGGTCAAAATCTATTGAAGCTTTCAGACCTTGAAATAAAAAGGCTGTAACTTCTGCAGCTAAGAGTAAAATAAATCTAGCGTCCTCTTCTTTACCTAATTTTGTTATCATCATAATTTTTTTTAAATTATTCTGCATTCACTGTACCTTTTTTAAAAAGAAGGATTCAATAGTACTACTAATACTGATTGCAGAATCTTGAAATGATATACTTCACCATTTGTACTCATGCTCTTTTTTCATTGAATTCATAATTCAGGTCAACAAAACTAAACTAAACACTTATCATGTTCAAAATCAGTTTTCAAAGTTTATTTTTTGTTTGACAAATCACAATGCAATTACCACTGGTGTATTAACTGACCACGCTCTATTTTGTTACTTTACATTTCTATTTTTGGTGAGATGTTGTAAAAATATGACTCAAAACTTATAAAAGAAAATTGTATATGTAATTCTGAGAACATACTTATATTACTAAATTTTTTCTTTCTTGTATTTTGGCCCTGGGGTAATTGAGGCATGATGTCAAGATAATGGAGTTGCTGTTCGTGCTAGCTTGTCAGATGCACTACACTTTCTGTGTTTCTCCTTCTTTAACAGCTGGTGTCACTAGTGGGCAAATTTACCCCTTCACCAGAAGTGGAACCAGAAGAAGAGTCGCTTGGGGAGGATTGTAGTATCAGTTTGAATGTAGCTGGTTATATTGAAAGGTTTTACGATTTCTTTGATATTTGCATTTAAGATAACATTGTTTTTGTACAGGGGCACGGAGGCCAGTGGAAATAAACCATCTTGCATACAGTACTTTTTCCTGCTCTTTCTTTTTGGACCAAATGCCAGTTGTGCCAAAAATACATAAAATCAGTACAACTGAGACTGTGAGGTCACTCCTTGATCAGTGCAGTTTGTGAAGTTTATAGGCAGAATAGTGAAGGCTCAGTTTGATACGGTAATATAGTTTGTGCATGGACAAGCGTCTCCAAAAACATGTATGCCCTGCATAAAAGAGGTAGGGAAGGAATGCAGGTGTTACATTACACAAGAAAAATCAACAAGAAAATGTCTCAAAAACAGGCCTACAGAGAGTGTCTTGGTTAAGCATTGGATGGTAACTGGTCTCAAGGTTTACCAGAGCTAGAATTTTCTGTCCATACCATCCCCATTGTTTATACTCCTAGTGATTAGATACCAGAGAATATGTCAGAATGATCAGAGCTTTCTACGGCTGTATGGAGCATAGTGCAACACACTGCTTCCATTCACTGACTTGTTGATGTCAGTCAGCTGGCTAAAAAAACAAGCTTCGACTGTTTTCTCTTGCCTACAAGAAAGACAAATTCAGAGTCATGATGTGGAAAAAGCTAAAGGAGGAAACTAAAGGAGCGCCACCTATCACGCACATTAAGAAAACGCTGTTTTCAAAAGAACACTTGGCAAGATATGAGCAGCATCTGAAAAGATGCAAAATGAAGGCTGGCTACTGGAGAAGGTACCCTTATAAATGTCCTAGCTGATATCAGCTTCTTAGATTTCCAGTGTTACTCTAAAAGAGCAGTACAGCGAAAGGGGTAATACTTTGCTTCTTGCACATTATACCTTTCATGTAAAAACCGTGACACTGGTATTTTTATTCAAATTAATCATAAAATGAGAATCTTGTCTGTGCCAGGCCTTGGTTCTGTAATCCTGTTGTATGCAGACAAAGCTTCTCACTGACATTTTGTAGTAAGAACTTGATCAATTATATCAGCTTGTAAAAAATGTGAAAATAGTATTTTTCTGCAGATGGTGATGATGAAAGAAAATTATTATGCTTTTTGTGTGCTTTATTTTTATTTTTTAGAGGAATTGCAGAATTTTCAAGCATTTGGTCAGAGACATGGTCTTTTGTATTTTTGTATTTGCGTGGATGTATATTTATGGTTCCCCTTTGGTCTGCAGCTGTTTGTGACAATATTGTTGGCTCTTCTCCTTACTGGTGGTGGTCAGAAGAAATGGCAGCACCATAACTCAGAGGCTCCCTGGGAGCCAGAGAGATGCAGATCGATAGATCAAATTGTCAGTCTGTGCTCTGCCCGATTATCTCATCGACAGATGCAAGACATCATAGCTCTCACACACCCAAATGTGGGCAACACACCTACTCACTCACACTGATATTATTTTGGAGCTGGTAGACATAACATCAATTGGTCCTTATGCAGACAGATTAGTGGATGAGTTGCACAGATGTTAACGAATTTGCACGCAAATAACGCATGTGTGCTGCACGTGCACGTTAAACATGTTTGCAGTTATTTTTGGACACACGCAGGCTTCTGCAATAACTGCTGCATCTGATAGTAGCCCTGTGCAGCTTCTAGCTGCAGCAAAGATTGACTGTGACATATCTTTATCAATAATCTTCCCTCTGATTCACTCAGTATCTGTGCTGCCATTTAAGCTTTTTTTCCTGCAGTTACAAGAAAACCTCACTGAGCTGTAAGCTCTCTGACTGGACTACAGAATTGGAACACTTTTTGAAGCAGGAAATGTTTCCTATAGAATATTGCCCAAGATGCATAGACTCTGTGTTCTTTGTGAACAAGCCCCAGTAAAAAAAATATTGCATTTGAATACATTAGCAAATTCCCTGGTTTCTAAAAGTCATCGGAACCTGCTTTACAGAGTACATTGCTTTGGCAGCGTCTACTGTTTTTTTAAGGATTTTTTTGTAAAAAATAAAGCAGTGTTATGTTGAGTGGTAATGGTTCTTTTCCTTCTCTCTGCATATTTCAATTCAATTCAATTCAATTCAGCTTATTTATATAGCACCAATTCACAACACGTGTTGTCTCAAGGCACTTCACAAAGTCAGGTACATACATTCCAATTAATCCTAACCATTGAACAGCGCAGTCAGATTCAGTTATTTATTCAAATTGGATAAAAGGTTTTTCTGTCTAAGGAAACCCAGCAGATTGCATCCAGTCAGTGACTTGCAGCATTCACTCCTCCCGGATGAGCATGTAGAGAGAGTGGACAGTCACTGGCTTTGACTTTGAAGCAATTCCTCATACTGAGCATGAATGTAGCGACAGTGGAGAGAAAAAACTCCTTTTTAACAGGAAGAAACCAACAGCAGAACCAGGCTCAGTGTGAGCGGCCATCTGCCATGACCAACTGCATATCTGCTGCATCTTCAGAGACTCAGGAGTAGTTGGAGGTTTTCTCAAATCATTCCTTCACTGATTCATTCTTTTGTCAACTTTTTGACAGATTTCTTTGTCATTCAGTCTTCTAATTTGGATTTTTCATTGCAAGATAATTCTTTTAAATGTTCCATTATAGAACTGACTGAACTAAGGAGTGTTTGTGTTTTGGTTTGCATTATGAAGTCAACATGGCATTCTTGTGACTTGATTTAAACTGCTTCTGCTGGCCAATTTCTGCATAGGATGACTGTGTAGGGGTAAGCCACATCACAGGGCTGCCAATATCAGTAAAACACCTAGTTATTTCAATAATTTTATATAGTATCAATTTAATAATGTTAATTACAATCAAACCACATTTTCCTGACTCTATTTCTTCTTTTTCTTTAGCATAACTCCACTATATATCAAGCGAGAGCAGGGAAAGTCTAATAGGCCAAAAATATTATTGACATGCAGAATTTACATGCAGGGCACTTGAAATATATTATCCACCTAAATATTGCAACAAAGCAGTCCTTTGTGATAGTGATATTGCTCCTATTAATATTGTAATTAAGTCTATGATCTGATGCATTGTGCAGTTCTTATACATTAAATGTTCAATTGAAAATGTTCCCAAGTAATTAGTTTTTAGACATTTATTAAAGATGCACTGATCAGCTTTTCTCTTTAAGAACTGATAAGATACAAGAGCATCCTTCATAAATCTAGGTCAGCTAGCTTTTCTTTTTTTTATTCACTAGCTATCTTCATTCTAATGTTTAATTATTATTTATTTTGGTAGCAAACGGGATATAACACAAACTGTGAGAAAAGTCATTTTACTAGTTTTTTAAAATAAAAAAATGAATACTACCATTTTAGGATGTCTTTATCATTATTTACATTAGCGATTAGCATAGTCAGCAATACTGAACCAACAGTCGGTATAAACTGAATATCTTGAGATGCTGTGGAATAGTTTCCTGTTAAATTGCTTCTTAAATCTCTGTGCTTTCTTCATTTCATATTTTTAACAATTCAGTGATAATAACAATAACTTACTTTGGTGTGGATAGTGGGTCTTACATGTAGTGCTTTGCCTTTACTGATTGGCAAAAGATAACTTTTTAAAACTTCCAACCAGACGGAACCATTTGGTGCCAATCAAGCTGAAAGCTGTTCGATTCTGGTGACCAGCTATTTTCTCACTGCATTTTTATTGTTTTTGACTTATTGGTGAGCAAGTGCATAACAGTTGGACAATATGCAGGGTTGCCCTCAAATGGATGGCTCATTACCAGGCCTCTGCAGAACTAACGAGGGAATTCTACTTGAGAACTAGACTTGGGCACCCCTGATATCATGGGACAGAGGAGTCTAAATAAGTTGCTAAGAAGTTACTGTTTTACTCAAACTGACCTCATTTTTCTTTATGCAAAAAGGAACAAGAATCTAGAAAAAAACAAGGACCAAGGAGAGCTTGGTTTTAAGTTCTCTTGTAAAAGCAATCTCAGAGTTTATCGAGCGGGTGTAAGTTTGTGGTATTGAAAAAAAAGTTTCCAAGTGGAAAAAAAAGGTTGTGATGTCTGTCCTTGGCTTTCATGTCAGTTCAGTGCACATCTGCTTTGCACCATTAAAGGAACCAAGGATGCCTGTCTGAAGTGAAGTAACTGCTAATCAAAGACCCCTTGGGTACTCTGGTTTCATCTTTTGTTCTCTCTGCAGATACTCAAGATCTTCTTTTCTATAGCTCCTTAGAGCTTGTAAACATATTTTTCTGTATCAGGTCCAGAATGCTGCAGTGCTCCATCCAGTGTCCTCCCTGGGGCCCCTAGCGAGTGTCCTCCCAACGGGCCTTTATTCATAGTAATCTGACAGGAAAAAGGATAAGGTGAGAAGTGGGAAGACATGCATTAAAGGTCAAGAGGTCGATAGTCAAACCTCATACAGCTGCTTCAAGGACGGATAGCCTCTGCACTTTGGATGCCCCCTTGACTGCTACACCATGCTGCACCCCTTCACCATGTGTTTTTGCCCCATTATTTTTGCCTTAAAAGGCAGCAAATGTGATCAAGCTTCAGAATGATCAAAGCTATGCTGCCATGTCGCTTCTCCTTAATGTTTATCTGCGGTTCTTAACACTGCTTTTTTTGTCTGCTAATAGCTGACATACTAAACAACTTGGTGTTGGATAATACATAACCTTGAGGAGTCGTATGTTAGACCAGGTGCCTACACAAAGATAGAGGCTCAAAACCCTGCAAAAAATGGCAGGTTTTGTCAGTGACTAATCAAAATTCACAAGGCCATGCAGGGCTTTTGTTCACTTAAAAAAGGTAAAGGGGTACATCAAGCCATGTTGTTAATGGAATATTACGTGCTGTCTGTATATGATTGTTTTTATTTTGTGAAACTTAATTTCAAGATTTATTGATACTGCCATAACAGAAAACATATGTATTCACTTGGCATCATTCTGGAAAGAGTTAAAAATAGAAATGAGGCATTGGATGACATCTGTGTTATGTGGAGATCATCAATACCTGAGAGGTCACCAACTGGTGCACACATTTTCCAGAGAGACACAGAGACATGCTTTAGTGCCACAGTGTAAATACACAATTTGCACTTGCGCTGGAGAGACAAAAATACCTAATTTCATATTTGCTGCCCAAAATAACTGCTGACTCCACCTTGATCGATTCCCAGTAAGAGAAAATATATTGTTTTCATTAAGATGAGAATACAGTACAAGACTTTAAAGTGTTAATCAATAGCAAATGGGGCACACTCAGAGGTCAGAATGGAGCAGTTATACAGGTTTTTAGACTGTCCTTGTTTACTCCTAGTGTTTGTGGGAAGCAAGGGTTTTTATTAGGACTTGTATATATCTGGGTATAATTTCTTACTGAGATTAAAATCTTTATTAAAAAACTTGTCTGATCTGAGCATAAAGAGTGCAATTCTTAAACTGTAGTTTCAGTTGTTTGCAGATTGTAAGATGGGTCTGTAAGATAGGCTGTCTCTTATAAAGATCATTAACTAGAGCAGTAAACAACCATGCAAATTGCATGCAGTGGATACTTGCAGTGGAAAATCTGCCAAAAAAAAATCTAATGTTTAACCTAGTTTAAAGCGCAAGACCATTCATAAAGAGTAATAAAACGTTAATAGCCCAGTTAACTAAACACATCCAAGCCAGGTCTGAGATGGCTTCTTCATGCATTCATAATAATTGTTTAACAACAAGAGTCAGAATGTTTAAAGGTAATCCGGCATCGTGACTCAGGGCTCTGATGTACTGTTGATGTGCAGATTGAAAACCATAAACAATCGAGGATGCTGTGCGTCATCATTGAAGATGTTGACAGCTGACAGTAACTTTGCTTGTGTTTGATGTGTCAAATGTAATTTGATGGCTGATGAGAAGATCCTCATGACATTGACTACATCTGCCGTTATTGTTTAGGAAAGACTGGTGTGAGGTAAATGTCCACATGGCATTTCATATGTAGTGTTTCATGTCAGTGCTGCTATATTTAACAATTTTGGCTTCATTTATGCAGGAGCACATTTTGGAATAATGACAAACTAATTGGATGATGTCTGCAAACCCTAAAAATGGCAGTATAGGATGGTTGGGATGGATAGTTATTACTGTTGTTATTGTGTATGGATTGTTAAAGATACATACACTATCTTAACAAGCTACAAATAATTTGTTTAACAGTTTTTTGTTTTCTTTTTATTTACATCGTTGTAACAGTGACGTCCTGATCCTGGATCGTTCTTGATTTCAGACGCTGTCAGTAAGTGACATATCATTACCAAACCCATACATCAGTACTTGGTGATTTATGTTGAAATTGATTTAGCTTATTTTTCAGCAATGTTTGTTCCCTCTGTGAGGACCATGTTCTTCCTTATTGATTTGTGCTCATATTAGTGCAAATCAATATGTTTCTGTTATGTTGAGGTGCTCTGTGACCAAAGGGTTTGACCGCTGCTCACTCTCTGTCCCACAGAGATCCCCTATCATGAACAGTGAAATTTTCAAAGTAAGTACTGTATCCTACACACTATTGGATTTGTTTAAAGCAGTCGATTTGAGGCTTCTCATGCAGGACTTTACCCCATGGTAACACTATGCCTTCTATTGATTTTATTTGTCAGTCTGACGTTCTTATTATGTTGACACTATGGTAAACTCCCCAAGGATCAAAGCCTGCTGCTTCAGAAAGAATTGAGACTGCTGTTTCTCAACAATCAAAACAAATATTCTGAATGGTCCGTGGCATCATGAGAACAGGCTCCGTTAGGAGTTCTGAAACACAAACTATGAATTGGACAGAGCAGAAAAGGACATGAACTGATGGCTTTTCCAGTTGTACGAATGTGAATCCATTGCTTCACACAAACATGACTGTCATTTACTGTGCTGCACATGACGTCGATGGAGACCGACCTGGCTTAAATCATCAAATATGCGTATTTGAGGTTGTATGAGAATGACATATACTTTCAATTACCTAAAGTAAACACAATGTGTGCAAGGGTACTGTGATTGCCTGACATATTATCATCCACAGATCATGTTGTGGTGATTTAATGTACTCAGATAAATTATTAATATGCAAGATCTTATATTAAAGATTTTATTTTAAAGGTGACCCGACTTAATAAAAAGTTTCTCAACTTGAAAACCTTATAGAGATAATCCCTAAAATAGAACCTTGCTTGCTTGGCTGTAACTTCAGTTTTTGTGGCTGAGACTTTGTGGTTTTACCTGACGTTGTTGTTGGGGTGTGGAAGTGTGGCGGGGTTGAGTCAAACTCCTGCTGTCAGGTTGCCACAGTCCCTGTGGTGCTTGTAAAGGGGACTGGCTTACAGAATGCTGTGAAGCACAAAGATTTTGTCATCTCGCTTTTCTGCCTGCCTTTCATGTGACCTTCGGATTTCCGCTGGGCCAGAACAGTACTGAGATAATTTTAACTGTTTCTTCTGTGTTTCCTCTTCTGCCATGCTGTTGAGTTTCTTAAAGTTTACTCTCTGTAATTTACAATCCCATGGATATAATTATTTGCCCTTTTTGGGTGGAAAGATTTCTCTTTACAAGGTTTACAGACTTATTTCCTCTCCCTCGCACTGCCTTGTTTCGCTCATGGCTCTGTGTTTCATTATTTTTGTGTAGCTGCTGTAGATAATCTGCTGCTCTGGATCAGGGGGACTCTGCTCTTCCCATTAATGTTTCATATGTTTTGTTTCGATTTATCTCTGTAACATTATCCTCTCTCAGCTGCCTCGCCCAGACATCCAAAGGATGGCAAATGTTCTTCTCAGGCACTTTGTTCCTCACCTCAGCGACCTCAATACAAACAATATAATTAAGGAGCAATTCATTTCCTTTAACCCATTATGGAATGCATAAGATGAAGTAATGTGTTTTTTTGTTAGTAATGTAAATTTTAATGGAGTGGGATCAGCCAGTTTGTAATGAGATCATCTGTAAGAGTTACTGTTAGAAGGATGCCGAATGCTATTATGTTGCAGAGCCAAAGGCATCCTTTAAAATCTAACATACTTTTCCTATATATTCAATGAAATTTCATTTAAACAATTAATAAAAATTTAAATTTAGTATTTTAAACAGTGATGCATTCATTTTTATGGTTTTCATGGTTTCACAGTTTTGAAAAGAATGGAATAGGATTTTGTACCTATCCTGGCCTGGAGCTTGCTTTTGGGTAGGGCTGCTGTTTTGGATCGGGCGCGGCTTGGTGGCAGCCTCGGTGTTGGAGTGGGATGTGTTTTGTTCCCTTTTGCCTGGTTGTGGCTGTGGTCTGGTGCCGGCATCGGGGACTGGGCACTCTGTTGGCTGCCCCCCTTTGGGGTTCGGGGTGGCTAGGCGTGCTGGTCATGGCCCCCCTTTGCGTGGCGTATTCTGGTTGCGCTGGGCTGGCTGGCCTGCTCCTTTTTTGGAGGGGGGTCGCACTCTGGGCGCTTCGGCTGGCTCCTTTCTTTTTGGGGTCGGTGGCTATTTGGGGCGGCGGACTGGTTAAGGGGGCTGGGGATCGGATCTGAGGGTCGGGTTGGTTCCGGGGGGGGGGGGGTGGCTGGGGCTTTGATCCCGGGTTTTTCATTTGGTTCTCGGGGCCTGTAACCTGTCCCTAGTTTTTTTGCCCGGTGGATGCGCCTATCCCTCCGTCCTTTTTTGGGACTGGCAAATGCGGGTGCCTATTGGGGGTCAGCCGGGGAGCTGGCTCCCTGGGAGAGCATTTTGCCCCCCAGTCCTTCCCTCCCCACCCCCCCGGACACCTCCCCCCCCGCTCCATCACATTAAAACCCTATGGAGGGCCTTGGGGTGCAGGTGCACCTTTGGATGCCGCAAGGGTTTTCCATCTCTGCGGTCCCATGGCAGCCTGTCCCCAAAATTTTACTGTACAACTTAGACACTCTCACTTATAACATTTTCACGACATTCACATGTAGGGCTTTGGGGGTGGCCGCACTCCATGGCATCAAGAGGGAGGAAAATTTCGTATCCTAACCTTTGGTGCCTGCGCTCACCTCTAAGGGTTTAATTGCATTTAGACATTGAGGGTTCAGAGTGCGGGGGGTGGGGGGGGGGGGGGTGGGGGGGGTGGCGAACCCTCTTCCCCACCGTTCATAAAAAAAAGACACTCAAAAAACACGCATCAACACCACATTTGAGCGGGGGGGGGGCAGGCTTGGGGTCCTTTCACACCCCTTTCGCTTTTTTCCCATTGGGGTCGGGGGCCCGGGGGAGGGGAGGGGCCCTCTAGTCGGGTTTGGGCTGGGTTTGGGGGTCAGGTCTTGGGGACTGTCTGCTGCTGGGGGCTGGGTTTTTGGGGCTCTCTCTTTCGGGATCGCTTGGGTTTCCCTTGGATCTCGGCCCCCTGGCTTTGGGCCCTGGTCTGCCGGCTGGGGGGGGTGCCGGGCTCCGGTAGGGGGACTTAGCGGCATTGATTGGGTTTTTCCCCCCGCCGGATGGAGGGGCTGGCCGGTGGACTACTTGGTGGGGCGTGGGGGCGCCATGGGGGGGTGGGGGTTGGCGGCGGGCTGGGGCCCCCCCGGGGGTTTGGGGGTGGGGTTTGGGCCGGGTGCCCGAAAACTGGTGGGGCCGTGGCCTTCCCCATGCTTCTGTGGTTCTGGCCCCATGGTTGGGGCGCCGGGCTGCAGTTGCCGGTCGGGTGGGTGGGGCGTCTTGTGACTGCACCGGGGCGGCTGGGGGGCTGTTTTTGGGTTTGGAGGGGTTGGCCTGTATGGCCCAGGTACCCGGGCTAGTGCATGTATCCCTCTCGGGGGACTCGTGGGCTGTGGCTGCTGGCGCTGTCTGGGGGATTGGGCGGCTTGGGGGTGGGCTGCTCTGCTGGCTGGCATGTGTGAGGGGGGGGGCACGGGGCTGTGGGTGGGGGGGTGTCGTGGAGGGGCTGCAGCCGGTGGGGTGGAGGGGGTTGTATCCACTTCGGGGATATGGAGTCCCGGCGTTTTGGTCGGCTGGGTGGCGATGGTGGAGCTGAGGGATAGTGTTTCTCCCTGGCTGTTGCAGTGGGAGGAATGTTGGCAGGAATTTTTTTTTTTTTGTGGCTGAGTGGGGCATTGGGGGGCTTTGGTGGGGACACTGACCCCGGGGATCGGGTGGGTGAGGGCTGTCCCGTCATGCTGCGGGGTCGGGGGGTCCGTTGTGGGTGGTGCTTGGGGTCTGCCTGTTGCCCAGGGGGGGGGTGGTGTTTCGCGGGGGGCCCTTGCCTTGCTGTTGCGGCGCACTGTTGGGGGGGGGAGCGGGATGCGGCGGGGGTGCTCAGGGCGAGGCTGTATGAAGCTTGCGCTGGGTGGGTGTGACCTCATCGGGGCCCCCGGCTATAGAGTTCACCCTTTGGGGGTGTGCCCCCCGGGGGGGGACGTGTGTTCGATATCGGTTCCCCTTTTTTGGGGGGGGCCCGTGGCGAGGTTCATGTTGGGGGTTACTGGGGGGGGGAGATCATTTTGGGGCGGGATCGGAGCTCGTTGGGGGTCGGGACTGCTCCGTCCTGGGGTGGCTCTGGTTGGCGGGCTGGCTTGGGCCATGTGGACCCCTCTTTTTTTAATAGCCCCCTTCCCGGAGGTGGATGGGGGTTGGTGGGGACTGGGTTCTGGGCGGGGGCCCGGGGCCGAGACCACCCGGGGTCTGGGCCTGTCTGCTTGTCTCTGCCCTGGGAGGAAGGGGACCACCTCCCTTGGTCCGTGGGGTGGTTGCCCCTAGGGGCTGCCCCCCGCCCGGACCTTTGGGGTATAAAGTATGCATGGGGAGGGTTTGAGTGAGTGTAGGACGTCCATTGTTGTTTTGTCTTTACGTTTGGGAGCGAGTGATTTTATGTGTGTGGATGAGGGTGGGAGTGGGTGACTGTGGACTGGAGTGCTGTTTTTTTTTTTGTGAAGGTTGGGTCTTGGGACTGCTCCCTCTCCCGGATCAGCTTAGGGCCCCCCCAATATTATGGGGGGGCCTATTTCCTCCCCGCCACCCTGCCCGCGTAGTTGGAGTCTCTGCCGCTGGTTGTACTTGTGGTTCTCGGTGTCCCGGGGCTGGATGCTTTGGGTTGTGTGCTGGCTCACTCCCGGTGGCTGCCTGCTGGGGCCTGGACCCCGGGGCTCTGTCGGGGCTCTGTCTTGGGGTGGCGTTCCCGGGGTTTGGGTCTCGGGTCCCTGGCTGGATCTGCTCGGAGGGACGGCTGCCGGCGGGCCCGTGGGCCGTCGCTGCGGTTCCCTGGGGTTCTGCACTGTCCCCCTTGCTGGGTGGTCCCCGGGACTCTCCACTGCTCTTCTCTGGGGGGTTCCGGTAGTCCCGGCTGGGTCTCTGGGGTTCCTGTGCCTTGGGGGGCCCTTTGGATGTCTGTTGCTCGGATTCCCCAGTGTCCGCCTGGGGGACCACGGGGCAGGTCGGTGGGTCCTCACACTCGCTATTGCATATTTCTGTAGAGAAACCTTGTATACAAAGCGCATCCACACAGGTGTTGATAGATACACAGATGATCTATATTTGGCTGCACTTCTACCCAAATCTTTTACATTCATAAATACCGTGGGTTATTTTTGGATAAGCAAGCAGGGTGTAATTTTTTTATTTTCTATTCATCCTTTTTTCTCTCCTCCACCTCTCCTCCTTTTCCCCCTCTTTCCCCTTTTTCCCCATCTCTCTCTTTGTCAAGCTTCGTTTTCCTTTTCATTTCAGTCTCCGTGTCCGTAACAATTGAAATATTCCCAAAGAAGTTCATAATAAAGTTTCTTTTATAAATATCAAGCAGAGCCTTAAAGCAATAGCTGTGATGCTCCGCTTGTGAAAGTAAATCTGTTGGGCAATTTCTTGGCACTCAGACAACAGTTCTGAGCGCTACTCTGCTGGACAGGACACGGTAAAAAAAAAAAAAAAAAAAAAGGAATAGGATTTTATAATTTTCCGTCTGAATAGGTATTGAAAAACTGAATATCGAGTTTTTATATAAAAAATCTGAATTTCTGAATAGCAAAGTGCTTTTAAATTGATTTATGTATATGACATGTTAATATTTGACTTGCCACATCACAACTTAAGTTTCGGTCCAAATAGTAGATGGTTGGATGTTCCGTAACAACTTTTTATTGCAGCTGATTGCTTGTATGGTTTATGGCTTTTACTGTATGCTTGGATGCTTTGGATAGGACTGGGACATCCCAAATAAGAGAGGCAGTTTTCATCTCGAGGTGAGGTACAGAGGAGAGACAAGTTGGTTGTAGGCTTAGCGGTGCTTTTTGAAGGTGTATGTCACATCACTACTCACTACTCACCCTGGCAGAAGCAAGGCAACAGCCATTTAGAGCTTCTTTGGGTTCTAAATGGTTGACCCAACCTGAAACAAAATAATTGTAGGCTTCGAGGCTTTTGAAATGTGGCTCGCCATATAATACAAGGTCTGTAGAACCAGAGGGTTTATGTCAATCGCCTAGACGCCAGGTAAATCCTCCAGATTATATGACAAGCCTGTTTCATTAGGACTATATGGGCCATATCCTAAAAGTACGCATATTTTTTCGCGATATCTCGTCTGCGCCAGCCCATGTAAGGCATTAGTGTACTCGATGTGATCCATTTCACTGAGTTTTGAACCGGAGCAAATCACTTCCTGCCCCCAATCTGAATTTCGCTCATCATCCGGGTCACTTGACTGCAACCCAGCAATACAACCAGGAAGTGCTGGGCCGTCCCCTCTTATACACCTATCCTGGATGTAGGGTCTAAACAAAGGGACAAACATACGTGACTTTATACAAAGGTATATTAACAGAAATAAGTCACTGCAAACTGGCTTTAACAGAAAGAAAATTCAAATGAATTATTCAAGAGTGTTTACTTTAAAAAAACATATGATTAGATGTAAACTGTAACATAATGACACCACAAACGAACCCGGGATAGAATCTGAAGCAATGTTTAACTAAAGCACTATAAATAATCTTAAAATAAGATACAACAAACTATGGTATGTTTTAGGGGAGAAGTGGAGAATAAATACAGCAGCCACTTTGTCACAAGCTGCTAAGACAAAAACATCACATTTGTTTTCTGTGCAGTTTTGTTTGTAATTTGCCATTATGCAAAAGATAATTTGATTTTGGTTTGGTAAAAAAGAATGTGGCATTTCATTAATACCTTAATGTTAAATGTATTTATACAGCACATTTAAAAATAGAAGTTAGCCAAAGTACTTCATTGTTTTACTAAACAAAATAAGTCATCAAAAAAATAAAAACAAATAGGACTTCTACTCTATTCAGCCAAATGGAAAGAAAGATTGAGTGTTTAACAGATAATAATAGCTAAGAATCATAAGGTCTTTAAATTACTATAAGCTTAAGAAGACCCTTCCTTGTTTTAACCTCCTTCATGCAATGCATTAGGAATATAGTCACACATACTTGTATCTTGTACAAGGGCAGACAGCTGTTCCCAAGGAACAACATCAAGAGGAGTTGCTTATCGCCACCTATTCTAAAGGTGTGAGGTTATATTTGATAAAGGGGGCTGTGGACAGAGGCAGTAGGTGCTTGTCCTTGCCTCAGGTTTCTAAAATGTACTTTATTCAACCCCAGCAAGGTCTCGTCAGCTATAAAAGCATGTTTTTCTTGCACACACTTTTTGTTTTCAAGTTTAACTCCAATATCATATTTTGAACCTGACTTCTCTGTTTCATGAGCTCCGTATGTTACAAGCCAAGTTGACCTGTTTAGCAATGCCGGTAATTGGTTTTAGTATACGATGGTACAAACTTTACTTTGCTGGATTTAACAGCAGCAAATCCCTTCAAGTCCTGTTTTAGTTCTAAAAGAATAAACTACAAATGGACAAAGAAATAAATACAAATAATGAATTTTCTTTTTTGGATATTAACTTGTTAGAAAAAGCTTCAGATGCAATATTTGCAGAAAAAAAACAAATTGTGTGTATCTGTATGCTTGTCTTGTGCAGAACATTAGAACTGATGAGTTGTGCATTTATGGCTGTAATGTTGCAAACCTTTCATGTTAATTTCATACAGGACAGACAGAATATACTGCAGAGCTCTTTGCTGTTTCACTCACTTCAGCAGATTTCTGACACATGCTCTATGCAGCACTGGCTTATCCGTTGAAGACAAGGCATTGGTTCTCCAACATTGGCTCGGCTGTCTGGTCTATAAAACTACTGTTTGTCTGGCAAAAGTTTAGCATGAGCTCACATAAATGGCCATCTCAGGTCTCAAACAATTCACATATGATGATCTGATGTATTTAAGTTGAATAATATTAAAATTAGTGCTTGTAAATGGTTGTCAAGAGAATGATACAGCAGAATTCATTAATATTATATGAAATTTATTTTCCTACACTGAGAGACTCCTGAGAGACTCCTGACGTTGTTCTGATTCTTCTTCTTGTGAATGGATGAACAAGAAATGAAAAATGGCACTTATATAAAGAATTACATGAATGCACATTAACTACTCTTTTTTTGTATCCCTAGTAGGATGGATAAGCTCAAACCATTATTTTGCTATGTGCTGAAAATATCGAACTGCAAAGCCAAACTGCCATTGCTTTCATTTTTTTGCTGAAAGTATTTAAGGGGACTCAGCATCCACTTTTGAGTCAAAGTCTATTCCCTTAACAAAGGATATTTTGCAGAACTTAGTTTTTTGCATCTATCCTCCACATTTTAAAAGGTATTTTAGCAAGGGGAAAAATATATTTTTTCTAATTTAAAGCTTTTAAAGGTCACTGTGTGCACTTGGTGATATAGATTGTTAGGAACAATGACATGGCAGCCCATTTGCATTCAATACCTTATTGTTCAGGATCTCTGAGTGTTGACCTGCCGATACTAATTTTAGTAGATTTGGGTTTCTCTTCAAGAACTCAATTATAAGAAGATTTAAGAAAATGACATTAAAATTAGTTAATCTGTTAACTTGACTTTGAGATCTAGATGTGAACTAGGGCTTTCTTTTTTCTTTGTCTTTGGGAATATTAGTATTGATTTTTATCCTTTTTTTTTGAAGAGCTACATGGGCAAATTGCATTTGCAAATACATATATTTGGTCCTGTTCCACAAACAGTTAATGTTGGACTTGTAAGGTCTCTGATTTTTTGCAGCATGTTAAGCAAATGCTTGAAAGTTTGCTTAGCTAAAAAGAGGGGCTCTTAATATCATATTTGTGGCTTAAGCTTTGCTGCTGCCATCCTAAATAGATGACATTTTATAATGGAGTTATCTTGAGTAAAGCCTGTGTCCGAAACTAGTCAGCTGTAGCTGTGATGGTCAGGATTTTGCAGCTTTTGTCTGTCAATGAAGGCCATGCAAATGGTAATGTTTGCAGGAAGCAATCCCCCTAATGCTCCGTTTTAGACATATATAGTATGCCGCCATGCTGAGCGCCTTGCAGGGAAGATGCATACATGTCGCATGGCATGATGACTCAGGCTTTAATGCTCTACCACATGGCTGTCATGCACAGAACCCTCCCCCCTCTGCAGCTCTTAGCTTGTTTGCAATATAGGCCCATGTTTGAGAGCATATGAGTTAATGTTCATCGTCTGTGCCTGCAATAAAGCTGGCTGTGGGGCCGTTGAAAATGTTCTCTCTAGTTAAAGCACAAAATGGAATATGCTATGAAAGAAGTGAAAATTGTGGTGCAAGAAGGTAAATGCAAACATTTCATACAAAATAAATACAAAAAACAAAAACTTAAGTTTTCCTCTACAGAAAGAAGGTGTTTCACATTTTTTTCAGCAGTACTGGCAACTGCCAGAATATCAACAGTATTATAAAAATCTTGAAACACCTAAAAGCTGCAGGTTATCTTGTAGTGTCATTAACTGCTGAACAAGCAGGACAGAACCTCTGCAGCCAGAAGAGGCAGGATGCAAAAAAAACAGGACTAGTTTGATGATAAAATTACTGCAGACTGACAAAATTCAGAAGAGGAAGTGAACAGGTAATGTGTCTGGAAGCCAAAGTGGATGCCACACTGTATCGCATTTAAAAATGCATCTAACATGGCTCTAAAAGTGAAGAAAGGAACAGATTTTGTGGAACATCTAGTCCTGTCCCATCTATTAAGTATGTTTCATTTTTGATGTGCCCCTGGTATTGTACGGTGTGTGTATGTATTGAAATGAGGGGTAAAGAATTCAGTGTTCTAGTGGGTCAGGACGGGCTGCTTTGCTTTCACTGTGATGTTGTGCCCTCAAGTGGTCTAAAAATTATTATATTAATTATTCAGGAAGTTGGAGGACCTGCAAACAGGTGATCCAGCTACAAAGTATCCAACATAGGAGAGTTAAATCTTCATTAGGGCAGAAAGATTGTCTGTATGATGTGGCGTCGGATTACATAATTAGTTATTGGGTAAGGTTTACATATACTTTTGTAGCAATTGGGTCACTTCTCTACCATATATGCAGTAGGGTTGTCAATAATTAATATTTTAATGTAGTCAATACTGAACATTTTTTTAAATACTCATTTGAGTCAAAATAAATAGAATCTGAGCCATTGTCATCTTTCCGAGTTGACACACAACTTTGCACAAGCAGATGTAAACTTTGCCCTTCCCCTCTCCTGTAGCAGCTAACCTGTTGGCTTAGAATTCAAACACCTGAGCTGGTGTTTGATATTTAAAACTTCTGTAACATGGCAGGCCTACTGGAGAAGCGCCTTTGTGACCCTCTTTAGTCAAAAAGGCAGACGCAAGATATACATATATATATTTTTTTTAAGCATTTTTGCTATGAGAGTGACATACAGAAAAAGCTGAAGGATGCTACTAGGGGTGGCTAGAAAGCCAATTGGCTGCAAACCTGGCTGCATCTAAATCTAACACTCACATCTAACACTATTTTCATCATGGGAGAAGAAGTGGAGGTGGTGGAGGAGTATAAATACCTCAGTGTTCACCAAATTGGCCCTCTCTTGTTGGGTTTTTACAAAGTAGGCCAATAGAAATACATATTGTCATATTATGACAATAATTATGATGTTATGTATTATAGTTTTTTCTTTTAAGAATCCATGCCTTTATTAAATTGGTCACATTATTGAAAATGGTATCTGGTACTGAGTACTTTTCTTTGTATTGGTATGTTAAGTTGAAATTTTACTGTTGTGACAACCCTAATTTGCAGTAATTTTGCATCTCTGAGTTGTCATGTTCATTTCCCAAAAATCAATGTTTTTTTAGCTTCGCCGGTGTTAAAATTATGTACTTCACAATATCAAATGTAAAGCAAGGCGATGCTGGCACATTATGTAGCTAAAGCTGCTCTTCCATTAAAACACAATGGAAACATGCAACAGTGCGAAATTGGTAATAGTGTTAGCAGTGACTTGACTCAGAGCTCTTGTGTTGTGTGGTTAGGTTTTGCAAAGATTGGAGTGGGAAACGACTGGCTTCTGATCTAACTATAATCAGACAGGCTGGCTGTTTGTGTGCTGTCAGATCAGGAGTTGGACACCATAATTATCAGAAACATTATCTTTACTCCAAATCAAAACAAGTGCGCTATCTGAGGGAGGGGACGAACTTGCAGCTTCTGCATCACCACTTTAAATTCAGTGATGAAGCTGCTAATTTGTTTGATACACCAGAAGCCTCTGCTATCCCCCAAACGCCAGTGGGAGTGAATGATGAGCAGTCAGTAAAGGAAGTCTCAGCCAGCCATGTCACTAGGCTTCTATTAAGCCTGGATTGTGGTCTATTGGCCAGATTTCTCTTCCTGTCTGGTGCTTGGCAGCACTTTACCCTCACATTAGAAGCAGGCATCGAGTACTCATATCACAATGAGGAAAGATAGTGAGCACATTAACTTGTTGAACTCACTGTTGCTTCTTTGACTTAATAAATGCATCTACAGCCATAATCCATGCCGTAAATACTGGTTGTAAGGTTGTTCGAATTATTAGTGTTTTTACTCTGCATGTGTCTTTTGGTGTTTTTCTTTTTTTTAGTTCATTTCTTTGCTTTGGTGGTTCCCTTTATACCAACCCACAGCTTGTTTTAGAAGCTGTTGCTGCAGTGCCTTGCATTTTTAATGTCTAAAGCCAATGTAGCAGTGTTTGCTTATCTACTGTATGTGTGTCTGTTCTTTAGGAGAGTTTATGGTACTATTGTCTGCAAATATAAAATTCTAAAATCTTTTGAATAGTGAAAATATAAAAAAAATACAAGGAGGTGCAAATCAATGAAATCTTAAAAATACTTCTGAAGAGGTGTTCAGATTGGTGATTTAAATGTAAATAGTTTTTGCATAGACTGGTCGACGGAAAGGCTAATGTTGTGAGCCGGTTATGAAAAGCTTAAGGTCCAAATGGTAACATTTCAGATTTATTGTTGATGAATTGGAGATAAGCGGTAGAAAATGACTGACTGACTGACTGAATTGGAGAAAGTTTACTTTCATCCATGATTTTATCTCTGTTATGCAGTTGTTGAAAATAGAATTGGTTGAGCATTTTATGGATTGCTTGGAGATGTACTTCTGAAGGTTATCAGTAGAGCAATGAAGGTGGAGTCTGATGTGGCCATTGATTTGGCCAATGGGGAAAATATAAAGAATAAAAAGGAAAGGACCAAGCACAGAACCTTGTGGAACAGCATGGGACAGCGGAGCCAGAAAAGAGGTTGAGTTATTGTTTGTGTGACAAAAGTGATGTTGTTGCTGGTGTCAAGTGGTGCAGTGAAGCTGTGGAGGATTAAGACATGGAAGGTTCCAGATTCAAAGCAGGAAGGAGATCACTGGTGATTTTGAAGGTGGCTCTTGTGGTGCTGTAATGCGAACCTAAACTGGTTGAAAGATTTAAAACAGATCTTTGTTAATAAGATGGGCTTTTAGTTGGTAGGTCACGAAACATCCAAAGATTTTAGATGGAATGGGAAGCTAAATCAAAACATAGCATCCAAAATGCTTTTGGAGTTTGTTGCAGATTCAGCAGCTGAAGTTGAAGTGCCCTGTAAACATAAGCATTGGAGTTCAGGTAAAACAATAAATGGATGATTTTTCTTTAGGAAAATTGGGTGGGGGTTCCTCGATTGAAAAAAACATTCACAACTATAGACTTCCCAGGTTACAATGTGAACAACATCCTTCTAATCAGTTGATGCTACAGTTTGCCTTTTGACCTCCCCTTCCATCTCCTTGACTATGGCCCTGTCCCAATACCCACACTACATCCTACGCCCCTCTATGAAGTGTGTACTTTGTAAAAGTGCATGTAAGGGTTGAAGTGCACAGGGTACAAGCATGCAAAATTGGAGAATTGGGACAGTAGGAGTTACGTCATCGACTTGCACCTCTGCACCGTAACTGCAATATCAAAAAGGGCGGGAACCAGCGCTGTTTTCACAGTCTTGCTGCTAAAAAAACTATTTAAAACTGCAACAAGCAATTGTTTTGAGGAGAAGAAAGTGCAGGAAGCGAAGGAGGCTTATACACCGGACTTTCGCCGCACCAGTGTTTATTTGAAAGGTAATTTCAGTGTTATGGCTACTGACTGCCCAGACTCACTCTGAACCCAGTGGTATCTTACAATGTTGAGCCTGGAAAACCAGTAAAAAAATATTTGTCGGCTTGCTGTCTAAAGTTTACGCAGTTCTTATTATTCTGATTTGATGGTTGATTACGTTGATGGTTGTGATTGGTTTTTGCTCAGAACGTCATCTGCAGCAGTGAATTATGGGTAATATACTTCGGCGAAGTCCGCTCAGATGCGGGCTTCGCCGAAGTGTGGATTGAGGGCACAAAGGGGGCGGGGCTAAGGACCCCTCTGGAGAATTGGGACACACTACGCACTCGAACCCATCAACGGGAACGTGCAATTCAGGGACAAAAGGGTGGAAGTGCGAGTATTGGGACAGGGCCTATCTGTGACAGTAGGGGAAGCAAGGGTCTTTGTCTGGCCTTTTTTGCTACAGCTGTAGTTGTTACCAAGCTGAAAACAACTACAGCTGTAGCAAGCAAGCGTCTTTGTCTGACCTTGTTTGCTACAGCTGTAGTTGTTTCCAGCTTGGTAAATATTGCTTCATATTCAAATATGGGGAACAGTCGATGAATTGCTAATTCCTTTTACCCATTTCCTGATTTCTACACATATAACTTACTTGAATAACACACTCGCTTGTCTGTCATGTCATATCTATACCACAGAGAAATTAAAAGTTGCAAATTTCTAAATCAAAGGTCATAGACTTTACAACAAAACTTTAAAAATGAAAGCATGAGTTAGAAAACTAAACATAAATCATAATATTTTTGTAGATCTATAGCATACTCAATAGTACACTCTGCATGGCTAGCCCCAAGTTCCAATTTGACAACAAGACAAAATAATGAATGTACACAACAATTTGTTGCAATCCCACATGTGCAACAGTGTTGAATATGAAGTTACCCATCCAGAGAACCTTAAGCTAAATTGTGTAGAAAATGTATCATGGCCTGACCATAGTTCTTTGGGATTTTAGGTTTTTAAACTGGGTTATGGGGTTAAGGAGTCTGATTAAAATTCTGAAAAAAAATATTCTTAAAATTTAACCTTGTTCTTTAACCTTGGAATGTTAAAAATGTCAGTTTTTATAAAGTTTTTGTTGATGTTCGTGCTTTTGCTTCTGAGAGCATATTTGTAAATTTTGTAAGAAGGTGTCTCCTCCATTTACATCTGCAAGGCGTTTTGTTTGCTAACTTTGGTGTGGAAATGAATGTGAGGTGACAGCTTTGGGCTTCAGACACACCACAATTATTTTAAAAAAGGTCTGTCTGGCTTACATTCCCATAGGTCATCTCTATTAATGCAGCTGTGACTCCTGAGCATCCTTTCAAAAGTTAATGCAAAGACGTAAAAAAGCGGAATTACTAAATAAAAGAAAATAAAATGCCAAGAAACTCAATGTTTTACAAGTAGCTGCATGTTCATTTTTATCTTTCTGTAAAGCAAATTACATCTACTTACATGGCAGGAGGAGATGCCAGTCCAGAGAGTACAAGTTACTTCTTTCCATGGACTTGCAGAAGCAGCTGTGTCTCTGTCTTTTGCCATGTTGTGTGACATTACTTTTTGCTGTTGCTGGTCCTCTTGGACAACACAACTTGATCTTACAATTCATTGCTATATTATAGTTACATTGCATGAAAAACAGAGGACTCATGTCTCCAAATTGAGTAAAAATATATGACTATTTTTAAACACATCATTGACACTGAAAATAGCTTTGGGAGTCTTCTTTCTACACAGTAACAACAGGGTAGGGCAGGCTGAAAATCTCAGTGCCTGTCTAGATTTAGGGGTTAAACAGTCATTTTGACATATTTCACTCCTTTGTACGGATGCAGTGTGTTTTAGATTATAGAGCTTAATATTTCTCAATATTCAGTTACTCCCAGCTTTTTGTACATAGTTTGTACATTAACCATTTTTAATACAAGCTGTAATTCATACAAATTATAGGAGTGTCCACACAACATTTAAAGTCATGTCAGTCAAGTAATCTCAATAAAATGTGGTAAAGCAATCAAATTCTTCGGCATTAATAAAAACACCTGACAAATTGTACCTAATCTCTCTTGTACCTTTTTTGAAGTCAGTGGAAGATGCAAAAGATCCTGGGCTAAAATGATCTTTTAGCTTAATGGAAAAAAAACAAACATTTTACAGTTCTGGGTGTTGTAGGTCAAAAAACACCTAAGCCTACAATTTAAATGGAAATAGAGAGAATTTGAAGCAAATCCGAGTCATGCAACATCAGCTTTCTTTTTAGTTTGACTTTCAT
The DNA here is from genome assembly GCA_036173005.1 of Crenichthys baileyi. Classification (NCBI taxonomy): domain Eukaryota; kingdom Metazoa; phylum Chordata; class Actinopteri; order Cyprinodontiformes; family Goodeidae; genus Crenichthys; species Crenichthys baileyi. The sequence goes on from JAHHUM010002024.1 coordinate 631,631, forward strand.
ACCTGGTCAAATGCTTTGTATCTAAAGGCCAGTGAGATTTATCGCCAATTAATGATGCAAATCGGTCCATTGGTAATAATGATTTCAGAGGTGGTATAATAGTCGTATCACATGTGCCTAAAAAAATATTTAAATTTTAGCTAAAAACAATAGTTACAATAGTTTACTTTTAAAAAAAGAGACATAATTTAAAGACAACATCAAATATTACTAGTTTGACATCAAGAATAGGCATTTCCAAACAGCCACATTCGTCTTTATTGTAAGTGAGTGAAAAGTCTAGCACCCTTCTTTCAGCAGGCTAATTGGCAGTGTGCAGCAAGAAGTGGGGTAGCGTCTACATTACTGCTCTTTCACTGGTCAGTCTGTGACTTTGTGTGGCATTTTTTAAAGAACTTTAAACTGCAGGGATATTATGATGGAAAATGTTTCAGGTTTTAAAACCTTGGTATGCCTTGATACCAGCAAGAAGCCCATACCTAATATAGAACAACTTTTAAGGAGTGGGTCTTTTCAAGGGGATCACAAGATAGATAACTGCTCCAGATAAAGCTTGGTGCTCACAGAAACCCTATCAGTTGCACCTGTTGTTCTACTTTCAGGGACCAGGAAAAGTGTGCCAATGCACATTATTATTGGTCATATATACAGCTCAAAATCTCGGTGCAGCTTTGCTCTCTGTTGGCGCAGGTGTGTTCTGAATACCAGCACAAGCCTGAGCCGGCTGCACAGCAGGAGTCCTAGAGGAGTGATTGAACAAGAAGGAGGAGGAAGTAGTCAAAAAAAAAAACTGGGATCATACAGAAGGGTGATACAGATAAAAATGACAGAGATTGTACTAGCGAGGGAAGCGGAGAGACGACAGAGGGGATTAGCAGCAGTGCGAGGAAGATGTTTTTTTTCTTTTTTTCTGATCTCTCCTTTCTCTCCAACATGCTAAGCACACTTTCGCTAAACACACAGTGAGAAAACCGAATGTACCCTGCCCTGTGTGCCCTCCACAACACATGGCACGCCGGCAAATTCCCACATTTACAAACGCGGCAATCCTCTTGACTTATGTAACAGGCTTTGTGGCAATCTCCACTCCCTTAAGACCCACCCAGAAGCCTGTATATGTGAGTTATGTGATTATGTGTGGGTCTGTCTCATCTACATTGTGTCTTCAGTCTTCACCTGTTGGTATAAACTCTGGCATTATGGAAAAACACAACACTGAGGACTGAGTTATTTGTATGGATTTTTATTACATGTAGGATAATGAAAGTGTTTGAAGTGATGTTTAATTGAGTACAATACATTTGTGAATGTACACAACTAATCCTGCCATATGTCTTTCCTTTCCAATCTATTGAATAAGAATCAGCTTTACTGCCAAGTTGATTGAGTTACTTAATATAAAGAATGACTTTCACCAAAACAGTTCTCAGCCGCACAAAATTATTCTGATTATCCGTTTTATGAGTCCTTGCACGTATAAGTCAATATCATCACTTTGTAGAAGCCTTTTGCTGTGAAAACAATGTGAACTTAATATGCATTAGACAGTATGTAGACTCTTGAAAGATTATGATCAGGGATGTGCAGAAACTATTTAGAGGGGAAATTAATCAAAGTTCTAAAATAAATACTGTAAAAAAACAATAACCTGTTGAATTTAAACCACTAATAAAAAAATACAATATTAATATATAATGTACATATAATGTAATTTAAAATAATAATAGGGTTTGGCAAACTTCATATTTAAAGGTCCAAATCTGATTTCTAGATGAGGTAAAAGGTCTAGAAAACCTAGTGCTGATTAGATTGTTTTAATAAGTTTGCTTACTGCTATAACAAGCAAAAGAAATATCACCCGTATGACTTAATTGTTTGTGACCCTAGGCTGCACTAATTTTTTGCAGTACAGTACCTTTCTTTACAAACAAAATAAATAAATTAAAATAATTTGAATTAAAATGGTAACAAGACATTAGTTCAATTCACTCTGACAATATAACAATTGAAGTAAAAGCTACATATACCCAAAGCAAGTTATAATACACTGCAACCTAAAATGACACAGTCTGTCTTCAGTAGAGCTGCCTAAACCTCAAACCGCTTTAGCTTTCAGAAGTGTTTTAAAAAACGAACACATTCTTTAAATCTTTAAAAAGTATCTAACCATAGGTTTAATGTATAACGCTTTTAACTGTTCAATCGAAAATTAACCAACATTTATTGAAATTAGCCTACTTTTGTTTTGCAGCACCCTTTCAAATCTGCCTGACAAGTATGTTTGTAATAAACCCGTAGCCCATTAAGAAATGTTGTTTTCAATAAGAATCAATAGTTAAACCTCTTTATAGCTGAACTTACAATTTGTGCTGCACATTATCAGTATTACATCATCCAGAATATTTTGGTGAATACATTTGAAATCATGCAGCATTAATGTTAAGGATTCTTTTTTTCTGGGTCTAAGAAAGCTGCTGGAATTTTTTAACAAAACTTAACCTAAATCACGCATGGCTTCATCATTTATTTCTCAAAGACAATCTGACTTCTGACAATCTGACAATGCTGAGTAAATGTGTATCTCTCTCTACTTAAGGTCTTTGCAGTAATGACAGGCTAATGTTAGCTCTTGTTCTCTCTTTTGGCATTAGTTTTTGATAATTCAACTTATAACATTCTGGAGTTTGACATAATCCTCCTCTTACAAAATTTAAGAGTTTTTCTCTTGCTTAGTAAACTACGCACTTTATTTTGAATATCATGATTATTAATTGCTTAGTATGTATTAGCATGCTGTGCTGTGTTCAGGTCTCTTCCAGATGGCTGTCGGTCTGAGGGAGCTGAGTGGGTCACTTCACACAGACAGACAGAGAGCAGCAGCAACCAAGACAGACTATCTTCCACTACTCTTTCACTGTGAACTCCTGTGTAAAGTGTACACTTAGATTGTTAGAAAACACCAGTTTTGGTCGATCAAACCCAATAATGATTAAATTCTACAGCACGTTTTTATCCTTCCAGTCCCGCTATTTGACTTGCATTTTTATCACCATGGACTGAGTCCTGATCCAGACCACAGTACAGACTTTGGGAAAGGCTCTTAGTACACACTTATCTGTCTCTTAGCCAGTGTAAACAGAGGCAGGTAAGCGGACTGAAGCCGACCCCCCACCCACATGAATTGGCAAATATGCTGAGCAGTTTGTGCTGGTTTGTGCCGTAAAAAAAAAAAAAAGCTAGTGAAATCCATTGCCACGGACAGTGGTGTTGAGACCACAGACATAATCAAGTCAGATGAAGTCATGTGATCACCTGAAATTAAAAGCAATGTTTTTGCTCATGTATCTGTCTTCTGTGCAACATTCTTACCAGGGAGGTACTCTTGAACCGTCTTTTTTGTGTGTGTGTGGTTTTTGCTTAGTGTTGTAGGACGACCTCTATATCTGTTCACCCTTCCTGCTTTTTTCTACACACTCTTGAATGGATCTGGTACAACGTCTTTTTGTCTGTGTCCTTGTTTTTCTCCAGCTTCCCTTCTCTTCTTCTTTTGAAGTCAAACCTGTTGAAGCATAAAAAGCCGCACAGCACCAGTAAGGATTCCTGCTCTGAGACACTTCTGTGACGCAGATGGTCACCAACAGGGGGGAACTTTAAACTTTTTTCCTCCAGTTGAAGGACACTTTCTCTAATATGTGTGCCTCCCTACTGCCATCGGTGTGTGTCTGTGCTTACAAAAAAAAAAAACGTGGAGGAGACGTGGAAGTGCATGCATCACTAGTGGTTACCAGTTAAGTGCTGGGAATTCTCCACTGTCTGTCTTATCAAAGAGCAAAGGGGACAGAGCTCGGGCTCATATTTTATATGCTGTGTGGGACTTGGCAAGATGCCCTTTTTCTCTGGCAAAAGGACAGCTCTACAGTGTAACGTTGGTGTCTAATTAGTCCTAAAGCAGACAAAACAAAATTCATGCCCACAGGGATTGGTGTATAGAAAATTCAATCCATTAACATGAATAAATCTTTTGTATTTGTATCACTTTATTCTACTTTATTTGAATGTATTTGAGCTGAAGCACATTATGCCAAATTTTTTTATGGTGCAGTAAAGTAAGTGTGTATACCCCTGTTTGAAGTTCCAGGTCTGTGAGACGTAGATTTTAAAACCATGATGCATATTTTTCATTTGTTTTCTACCTTTAATGCGACACACATCCTGTACAACTTAAAAAAACAGATATGTTATGGGGGGGGGGGGGGGGGGTATTATAAAAACAATAATCCACCTATGAATTCAATTCATTTTGCTTTTTTTTTTTGAAGGAATCTGTTTGCATCCCACATCTTGTCTTTTTATTTTATAATATTTAAAATATTTGCCCACTCTTCCATTCAGAAATTAATCAAATCTCTCAGATTCTGTGCAGGTCTGTTGTCCACAGACCTCTTCAGGTGACCCTGCATATTTTCAGATTTTGTTCTGGACTCTGGACTTGCTTGTTCCAAAAATTTTATTTTCTTCTAGGGAAGCCATTTTTATTGATTTAGTATTTTGGGCTCACTATGATGCTATTTATAATTTTATCGACCTTGACAAAAACCTCAGTTGCATCTGAAGAAAAGTAACCCCAGAGCATGATGCTGCCACCACCATATCTCACTGTGGACATTATGTTCTATATGTGATGGTCAGTATTTTTTTCCCCAAACATTTCTCTTGGAATTGTGGCCTAAGCCTTGAAGTTTAATATCATCACACCATAACACATTTTCCTACAAGGTACAAGGTTTTAGCATAGTTTAGCCAAGTCTAGATGTTTTCTTTGAAAGAAAAGTCTCCCATCTTGCAGCCCGACTCCTTAGCCCAGTAATATAAACAATGTAAGAGGTCAGAAAAGTTCAAGAAAATCCAATTAGGACAACTGTGCTTTATTTCTGGTCAGTTCATTTGAATTTAATTGATGTCAGGTGTGAATTCAAGAAGATTGAGTGCCTAAATAATATCAAAAGTTGATTCAAAAAAGTATTAGTTTAAGGGTGTACACATTTATCAAACCAGGTTATTGTACCTTTTTAACTTTTTACATCACCCCAAACAGATTTGTATCAGATTCAGTTGAATACAAGATATATTTGAAATTTAAGGTGAAAAAGGTTTTATTTTTCACAAAACTCATTTAGGGAGGGTTTGCACACTCTCTGTTTGTAATTGTACCCATATCTACAGTCAGAGCCATAATTTAAGGTTTAAAATAGCTGGAACTGTTAATACGTCGCTGGACGAGGACCCATGTTTATCTTGCCACCATGGACAGTGGGGAGGATAGGAAGACAGGGAAGTAAAAAAAAAAATATCCGAAGCTCTTTTTTTAACTACAGCATTATTTAAGTATAAGATTGTACTTCTACAATAATGGATGGAGATACTTTAAGGGTTTTTATACATCCTAACTTGGAGTTCCAATAAATGTAGAGGTTATTGTATATTACAAAGTCTTCAATTACTGAGGTCTTGCTTCTGTTAATGATGTTTGCATATGAAAGAGTTTGCTGAAGTGATTGAACGGGTTATTGCTTGTTTACTTGCAGTTATAGCCAATTGTGTCTTGACAGAATTTACAGAAAGAATAAAAAAAATCATAAACTCCACTCCCTTTGCAGTTCTGAACACCACAAGGCTGTATGGAAACTGAATAACAAACTACACGTACTGAGGTGCTACTGCATGGTTGGCAATATGATGATTTTTTGCTTTACTGGCAGCTTGCAGGCACCTTGAAAGCAAGGCCTGGCTCTGCATCGGTTGGCACATCGAAGCACATTAGAGGCCAGCAGTGGCTGATCTCCCATGGACCTACCTTTTGAAAAGATTTGTTTGATATCAGTGCCAGAGGGTGAGTCTAGAGAGATGAGAGGACACATAGACAATGCATTGCACTTTGGTTACTTGTGGACATTTTTGGGGGCATATGACTGCATTTGTTTGTAAAATATTTTTAGCATTGTAGCCAGTTTCCAAGTTTCTTTATTGACTACACTGGCCAAAACAGTGTAAAAGAACAGCAAAGTACAGTATGATCATTTTAGATCAACAGAAGGATTTAATCCCTTTTGGAACAAGTTTAAAAATAGTCATGATATTGCATAATAAATGTGCATGATATTAATTTGAGATAACATTTCAATGAAGCATTTTCCTTTCTACCACTTTAAGAGTGTAACACAAGTAGCCATCTAAATGCCTAAATGCTTGCTCCCATTTTCCACATCCATTATTCATAGAAAGGAAGAAAACTTGTCAAAGACTTCTTGTGGATTTGCTTTTCACTTTTCTCTTGGTATAAAGCCAAACTGTGTTTTCCTTAAATTTTTACCCACATAGTCTTTTTAAACTGTCCACTTGGGTTTTGTCTTTGAAATTGGTACACCTGTTTTTGTTCATTTTTCTTCTCCCACTGAGAATTGTGATCTCGTTCTCTTTTTGTAAATGATAGAGCTAGTTACTTAGACACTAGAATGTAAAAACCTGTACAATAGATCCACAGTGAATGATACAGTTCTCTTCCTGGATTCTTGGACTTCAGCCGACAAAATGACTGACAGGACAGAGCACATAGATCTAGTTCACTGCTTGCATTACATTTAGGCCAGTATATCAGTTTTTGTGAAAGTCTGGGTCATTAGAGAGGTCTTCCATTGCTGAAAGAAAGAGGCTACTGTTAAGTTAAATTGTTAAATAAGCCTGTTGAAAGTTGAACTGAAAAAAAAAACAAAAATTGGACAATAACAGATAGGAAAAACATTGCCTGCTTTCATGAATATCGAGTTCAGCTGCAACACTTAGATTGGAATGGCATAATTTTGGCATAAACAACATGAAAGTATGGATCCACCCTGCCTTGTGTCAACAGTTCTGGTTGGTAATGGTAGTGTAATACCGACCATTGTTTAAACAACATCGCCCACCAGAGTCTTCGTACCGACCATGTCCATCCATTAATGACCAAAGTGTACCCATCTGTTTGATGGCTTCTTCCAGCAGGGTAGTGCTCCATTTCACAAAACTCAAAATACCTTAAACTGGTTTCTTGAACTGGTTCTTCTGATTACAATAAAAGGGGTCAAAATCAGTACCAGCAAAGTGTGCATATGAAGTTGTTGTTAAGTGTATCTCTGCGAACAGTCTCTTTTGTACTAATTCCCAGTTGCAGTTTAAAATAAAAAGCCAACAAGCCAAAGGTAACCCCTCTCATAATGCATCCAGACCACACTGGTTTTATAAAAAAGAGGCATTCATCCACAAATTCATGCAGATTACTATTCCTAGACTATTCCTACAGTAGAAATATTGAGACTAATCTATTATCTCTAGATGCAGAAAATGCATTTGATAGAGTTAACTGGAAATTCTTGTTTATAACTTTGAGTAAATTTGGTTTTGGAAACTCTTTCATAAACTGGTTAAAAATATTATTCCCTTCCCCAATAGCATGAATGAGGACAAATAACCAAACATCTTGCAGCATCTGTCTCCAGAGCGACACCATGCAGGGATGCCCACTTTCCCCCTCATTATTTGCTACATTTATTGAACCACTAGTGACAACAATCATGTCAACTAAAGATATTAAAGGCATAAAATGCATGAATGTTGAACATAAAATCAGTCTTTATTCGGATGACGTATTACTTTTTCTCCAGCATTCACAAAACTCTCTCTCAGGTAATTGGATAAGTTATTTTTCAAAAGTTTCAGATTTTTCAATAATTTGGTTAAAATCTACAGTTCTCCCAATTAATTGTTTTTTTCTACAATTCTATTATAGGACAACTGCAGTCAGGGAATATTAAATATTTGGGTATTATTTGGGCATACAGACAGGAGGTAGATCGGCAGGTACACTGGTGTGGTCAGAACCACCTGGAACTTAACCCACTCAAGACTGTGGGAATGATGGTTTTGGAGAACACCACCCCCACAAACTCCCCTCACCATCCTCAACATCACTGTATCTACTGTGGACCACTTCTGGTGCCTAGCAACCACCAATTCTCGAAACCAGAGATGGTCCTCACACATAGACAATGTTCAGAAGAAGGCCCAGCAGAGGTTGTACTCCCTGAGGCAACTCAAGATGTACAACCTTCCACAGGGAAGCTGGTCATCTTCTACACTGCCATAATTCAGTCTGTCCTGTCTTCATCCATCTCAGTGGGGTTTGGCTAATCCACAAAACAGGAAAGGTCCAGACTGTAACGAACAATCAGGTCCGCCACAGAGACCGTTTCTTCCCCCAGGCTGAACACTTGACAGCCAGAGTTTCAGAACAACACCATGCATACTTGGACTGACCTCACAATATATTCTCTTGTAAAGTCAATTGTGTATATATAGACGTTTTAAATGTTTTTCTTTATTACCACTATTACTTATATATATATATATATATATATATATATATATATATATATATATATATATATATATATATAATATACAGGGGTTGGACAATGAAACTGAAACACCTGGTTTTAGACCACAATAATTTATTAGTATGGTTTTGGGCCTCCTTTTGCGGCCAGTACAGTGTCAAGTCGTCTTGGGAATGACATATACAAGTCCTGCACAGTGGTCAGAGGGATTTTAAGCCATTCTTCTTGCAGGATAGTGGCCAGGTCACTACGTGATACTGGTGGAGGAAAACGTTTTCCTGACTCGCTCCTCCAAAACACCCAAAGTTGCTCAATAATATTTAGATCTGGTGACTGTGCAGGCCATGGGAGATGTTCAACTTCACTTTCATGTTCATCAAACCAATCTTTCACCAGTCTTGCTGTGTGTATTGGTGCATTGTTATCCTGATACACAGCACCGCCTTCAGGATACAATGTTTGAACCATTGGATGCACATGGCCCTCAAGAATGGTTCGGTAGTCCTTGGCAGTGATGCGCCCATCTAGGACAAGTATTGGGCCAAGGGAATGCCATGATATGGCAGCCCAAACCATCACTGATCCAGCCCCATGCTTCACTCTGGGCATGCAACAGTCTGGGTGGTACGCTTCTTTGTGGCTTCTCCACACCGTAACTCTCCCGGATGTGGGGAAAACAGTAAAGGTGGACTCATCAGAGAACAATACATGTTTCACATTGTCCACAGCCCAAGATTTGCGCTCCTTACACCATTGAAACCGACGTTTGGCAATGGCATGAGTGACCAAAGGTTTGGCTATAGCAGCCCGGCCGTGTATATTGACCTTGTAGAGCTCCCAACAGACAGTTCTGGCGGAAACAGGAGAGTTGAGGTGCACATTTAATTCTGCCGTGATTTGGGCAGCCGTGGTTTAGTGTTTTTTGGATACAATCCGGGTTAGCACCCGAACATCCCTTTCAGACAGCTTCCTCTTGCGTCCACAGTTAATCCTGTTGGATGTGGTTCGTCCTTCTTGGTGGTATGCTGACATTACCCTGGATACCATGGCTCTTGATACATCACAAAGACTTGCTGTCTTGGTCACAGATGCGCCAGCAAGACGTGCACCAACAATTTGTCCTCTTTTGTACTCTGGTGTGTCACCCATAATGTTGTGTGTATTTCAATATTTTGAGCAAATCTGTGCTCTTACCCTGCTAATTGAACCTTCACACTCTGCTGTTACTGGTGCAATGTGCAATCAATGAAGACTGGCTACCAGGCTGGTCCAATTTAGCCATGAAACCTCCCACACTAAAATGACAGGTGTTTCAGTTTCATTGTCCAACCCCTGTATGTATATATATATATACCAAATCAAATTATACTCACTGATTCTAATGTTTCACCTAGATTTGCAGATTAAACAAAACTAAATCACATCCCGCTTTAAAAAAAAAGTGAAAGATGATCTCGCTAGATGGAAATCTCTACCTACAGTATATCACAAAAAACAACCACTTTAGGAGATATTTTTCAAAAATATATCTACTCTAGAAACTGATTGACCTACCCAGTAAAAAATGGCAGACCATCTGTATTGTTGAATGGTTATTATGAATGCTAGTCTGGTAATCTAAACTCAATAGATGAATACGTGGTTCCAGATGCGACACATGAAACCAGTAGCTTCTACTACATGATGGATCACATATACCTTGTTTTTTTTAGCACAGCACCAGTGTGTTCCTCTCTCCTCTCCAGTTCCAACATTACTTTAACATACAGCGGCATCACACCTGTAAAACTCACTAGGGATTAAAGACAGAAATTAATTTTATGGTAGAATGAAAAATTCCCCAGGGCCATTTTATTGCAGACTGTATACTTAACTGGAAATGTCTGCTTTTACCACATGTGGTGAGGCCATGTAATAATCTCCCTCTTTATACAATGTGCAGTCTCAGTGGGCCGTATTACCCTCTTAACACATCCACTGACATGTCTCTGGGAAAAGCTGAATTAGATGGTTAAAACCTGTTGATTTCTGCAGGGTATTTGTGACCTTGTTGCACTGCTCCAACATTTGGTTACATTTTTATTTCCATTATTTGCTATTTGTCAGTTACCATGCAAAATATTGTCTTGTTTAGTTTTATTTTGTTACTGTAGAAATATAGTGATGCAACATGTACACATGCTGCACTGTACTCTATTTTTCATGCCAATGAGATATTTTTTAGCCTGTTGAATGGTGTAGATCTCCATCCCTAACATAAGCCCCTTTCAGAATGTCCTGTCATGTCATGTCCAATTCCAAAGTTGACTTGCTCTTTGTGTTACTATGAGTGTGCCTGTTTTTGAATATTTCTGTTTTGGAGGGGAAAGAAAATGCAATTTTGTAGATGATATGAGAGCTTTATAGTTTATAACGACAGCAGCCAGACAGCAGCTTTGCCCTTGTGCCTGTCCTTGGGCCAGCACTCATGTAGAATACCTAATCACCCTGTAGCAAGCTGATAAGTGGCATGTAAAATATGGGTTTCACAAAAAAAAAACATTGTAGATACTCAAATCTACAAAACTGCATACATTACACTTGTTCTTATATTCCTTTGAGAATATAATATATTTTTATCAACATGATTTTTATTTGAATATACCATAATAGAATTATATGACTCCAGCAACTTAAAGTATTAATGTAGGTATCTATATTTTTTAAGTTGAGGGGTTTTACGCTTTTGATTGGTGGTGTTGATGTTTAGCATTTCATTCAATAGATTTTTTTCTTTTGTATATAGAAAAATGCTCTTTATGAATATGGTAATTGGACTGGATGATAATCTCACCCCACAGAACTTCATTAAACTGTCTTAAACTCTCAAATGCTCTTATTGTTGCAATCAGTGATGGAATAATTATCAGTGGTTCTGACTGACAGTAAAACTTATGTGCTTTTCACATAAGGGGCAGCACCTGCCTGAAATGCCCAGAAGAGAGATGGTCATGGCCTAGAGGGTTAGACATCTTTCTTTCAGATGTCGTCCCCAGGGCAGGGACTGCTCAGCTTCAGTCTCATTTACTTTATGCCTATGAAAAAGCTATTCCTGCCTCGGGGCCTAGGCCATTTTTCCCTGAGCATCAGTCACTCTGCCTTGATTTAACTCTAGTCCTCAAGTGAGATTTAACAGCTTTGAGCATTATTTATGCTATTCTTTAGTTTATAAGAAAAGCATTTATAACCAAAGACAACACACATGTTCAAATGTCCTAGGTATAGTTAACGAACCATCACAGTGCCTCAGAAAAAGTTGTCTCTCATCTTTTGTAATAATTTTACACAAGATCAGGGCCAGTATTTATCCAACATCTCAAAGTAGAATGTTAGTCTTATGCATGTGAACCTTCCAGGATTTTGACAGTCAACACTTTTGTGAGAAGTGCAAGGTCTACAAGGTTTTGGGGAGAATTACTTGAATGTTTTTTTTTTATATTGTGTTGGTTCATGCTGAACTGTAATTGTGCGTAGACAGTTGTGCTTAGATCAATTAGTAGGCACACTGATATTATTTTCTTATTTATTACAGATTTTTATCTCAAATATTAATGTACTTGCACTGGAAAATACTGTACCAGTGAAAAGCGTTTTAGACAACCATAAATGTGATGAATTTTAGTTATCAAGAAGTTAATTAAACTACCTTATATCATCTTGAGCTCTATTGCTTTTTGGAACATAATAATTTAATTAGTTCAACATTACAGACCAACTGGTTTCTGTTGCGACTTTCACACATCTTCTATTTGGCACAAAGGTTAAAAGTCTCCTGTAGTGTCTCCCCATCTTAGAGTTCTTTCAGTTGCTTTTCCGCCCTGACAGCCCCTCCACCCTCTGCTTCTGTCTTTTTCCATTTTCACCTTTTGCTGCCTTTTTTTTCCAAATCTCTAGTACTCTTTCTTATGCTATGCATGCATTCACTGCAAGGGTCGACCGCAAGCTGTTCAGCTGACTCAACATTTATTTTGCTCTGAGTTTTTACCCCCTTATACCCTCCAGCTTCCTTTTCCATCTCCAGTCCCTCTGTACTTTCCCATCTCCCCGTATTCTTTCTAGCCTTCAATCTCCCAAACCACTGAATTTCCAACCCGATTTCAATAGTTCTTTTCTGTGCCTTCCCTTTTATCCTTCCCTCTCTCTGTCTCGTCTTTTTTTTTAGATATTTCATCTGCAGACTTGATGTACAGAGGTGCAGTGCCGAGTTACCTTGCTAAAATAGGATTTACTGGGCTATTAACGCCCTACTATGAGCAGAACTGGCTATGCTCCACCAACCAACTATCCATATTAACCCCACAGCATTGTTGGGTCCCTTTTTTACAGTCTATCAGCACTGCAGCTCCTTTGCTTGGTGGCTCAGATCCAAACTAATTGTATGAACACAGCAAGGATTATGCTCTAGGTGTTGCTTTTCAAATAATAGCCATAGACTGAGATAAATTGTTCATACAAAATAGGAACTAAACCCAAAGGTTGTACATTTAGATGTAGGCCAACCTAGAGTCCAGACTGGAATCTGTGGAGGGAGCTAAAGATTATGGAGATAGCAAAAAGGACTTGGAGCATATCCCCAACGATAAATCAGCAAAATACCAGTGAAAACATGCAAAATTCTGATCAGGAATTATAAGAAAGGTGTACTGATGTAACGCGAATAACCTACATATAGACAGAAGTTTGGACACACCCTCTCATTTAGTGGTTTGGCTTTTTTTATTACTACCTCTGGGAACTCCTTCACTTTTGAGAGTTCACAATATATTTTGAGTTTGCTACATAATTCTATATACTTTTGCTTCATAGTTTTGATGTCTTCACTTTGTATCTACAATGTGTAGTAGATGGTAATAAAAATAAGTGTCCAAACTGTTGACTGGCAGTGTGTATAAATTAAACAAACCATTGTACACAAGTGTGTTCAGTATTTTAGATTCGTTAAAGACCAATTGTTTTGCTTTGATGACTGCTTTTTATACTCCTGGCATCCTCTCAGTTTTGCGGGTGCTGAGCACTTCTTAGCTCTTTCGCCTTCACTCTGTAAAACCATCTCAGTTTTTTTCAGGTAATTGTGGGTTTTAGGTAATCTGATGCAGCACTCAGTCTCTCTCTTTCTTGGTCAGATATCCCTTGCATTACCTGGAGGTGTGTTTGGGATCATTGCCTTGTTGAAGAACTAATGGTGGTCCCACTAAGCGATAACCAGATGGGATGACATAATGCCTCAGACTGCTATAGTAGCCATGGTGGAACATTGTGCTTTGAAATTGGAATAAATCCCCTAAATTATCATACGTCCTCTTTCATCATTCGCAGTAAGAACCACACATACAGAATCTGTGTTTTCTGCAATTTTTCTGTATCTCACAAAGACATGGCAAATAAATCCAAACTTTCCTGTGGTTGAATGTCCAATCCTTGTGTTTCTTAGCACAAGCAATTTTCTTCTTCTTGTTCTTCCTCATAACGGCCTTCTTTTACAAAATCTGGCCATGAAGGCCTGATTCACAGTCTCATCTGAATAACTGATGTTGAGATTTGTCTTATTCCTGAGCTCTGAAGAACTTATGTGAGGTTTTATCTGAAATGATGTTAATTTGCTGTAAATGAGGCAGGTAACTCTGAGCTGATCCTCTGCAGCAGAGCTAATTCTTGATCTTTTTTGCTGCGGTCATCCATCATGAGAACCAGTTTTCTCATAGCGTTTGATGTGCTTGCAATTACACTTTACGACATTTTCAAATTTCTTAAAAATATTTTTGTTTATAGACCTTCATGCCTTAAAGTAGGGATGGACATCCATTTATGTTTCCTTAGTTAAGTTGCTGTTGCCATATGATAGATTAGAACTCTAATCAAAAATGATTACTCGTGGTCTAGACCTTTGTACCAACCCTACCTGTGCATAAACCAACTGATGGTCTCAAACACATTAAGAAGGCAAGGCCTTCGAGAAATTAACTCTTGACAAGGTAATAAATGGGTTAATTAAAAATAATTTCAGGGAAGTAGCTCTTAAAGCTGACTGAGAGAATGTAAAACGTTTGCAAGGCAGTCAAAGCATAAGTTGGCTGCTTTGAAGAATCTAAAATATAAAATAAGCTAGATATTCCATGTGTTCTTTCATAGTTTGGATGTTTTCTGTGTTCATTTATAATGCAGATAGTAAAAAAAGAGAAAAAGATGTGATCTCTCTGCAAACTTTGAAAACATGCCTCTTTTTTTAACTGACGATTGCTGCAATGTTGAACTGTGTACCTCAGGAAATAGTTGTTGTCAAGAATGTCATGTAGAAGAATCTTTAGAGCAGGGACCATAATAGATGTAGGAGTTGGAAATATGTATGAGTCTACATCATAATGCTTTCCAAAGCAAGTGTGTGCAAACTGAAGCAGTGACCGTTATTTAGTGGCTCCAAAGGAGTTTAATTGTTTGCAGGCATAATAAATCAAATATGTCGAGGGGGATTATTTATACAAGGAATGTGTTAAACAAATTAATCACCAGTTTTCTCATCTCTGGATTTTCATCTCTTGCTCTGTAGTCTTTGTGCTGGTGCCTAAAGATGGCACGAATGTTACTTGCACTTCGGTTTAATTGCTCTTGAAGACTTGTAGGTATTTATTTTATTTTTTCAGCGTATGACTGTGAAACTCACAAGGGAGCCGGGTTTTCATAGCTTCTCTGGGCTCTTTCTGTCATTGATGTATCATAGGCTGCTTGAATGCTCTGGCAGTTGAGGGGAAAGGAAAACAAATTAACACAAATAAGTCATAGGGGGCCCTAAAGTGCTACAATGTGTAAATCTCAAAAGCTCAAGTGTTGAGGACCTATATGAACAGAGCTGATTTAGCTTGCAGCCTTGGCGAGATAGGAGTCATTGCTACTGTTGTTGCTAAGTGACAATTGAAAGCCTGCCTAAAGTTTTTTTTTTTTTTTTTTTCTTGCTTGGGTTATGATAATTTCCTGATTTTTCAGTTAAATCTGAAGTGCAGAATAAAAACAAACAAAACATTTTTCTTTGTCACCTAAATTAAAACTACTGTTCAAACCTGACTCACAGTCAGGGGCAAGGCGCTGGCGCAGTGATAGAGCATGCAACCCAAGTACAGGGAGACTTCGGCCCTCGACGTGGCTGTCCCCTGGTTCGAGTCCCAGCCACGCCGACCTGTGCTGCAGGTCTTCCCCCTCTCTTCATCCCATTTTCTATCTGCCTACTTTCAGGAAATGACAAAATAAGGCCACTATTGCTGTTTCAAATAAAAATAAAAATTACACATGGTCAGAAGCAAAGAACATCATTGCATTAACATGATTTATTGTTGTATTTTTTCACAAGCTAAGATGCTAACAAAAATATTGTTAGCTGTGGCACTGGTATAAAGGTCGAAAAGTATTCAAAAACCCAATTGAAACTGAATATCCACTTGCAATTTTTTTATGTACAAGCTAATGTACATAAAGCATTGGGGCACAGCTTGCTCCTACAGGAAGTTAGAAGACCATTTCTTCTAAAGTTAAGATAATCCTTGCACTGATTTTTCTACTAAAGAAAACCAGTCTTGATGGCAGCTTTATTGACAATTGTTGGCCAATTTAAAAACAGCAATTTCTTAGTAATTTATTAGAAAAGGCTGTAAAATGTCAGTTCAGATCTCAACTTTGATAGTTAGTTTTTTTTAACCCTTTAAAGCCTGGCTTTCAGAAACTGCAATCTATTGACTGTTCTTTTAAAAGTTTTAATGATCTTTTACATACTTAATGCAGGGAATTGTTATATGATTACTTACTTGATCTGAGTGCAGCCTTTGATACCATTGACCATAACATTTTACTAAATAGGTTTATGGTTTTAGCTGTTGTCTCTGGTTTTGCACTTGATTTTCTTCTTAATTTTTCAGGGTAGACCCTTTCTGTTATGGCAGACAAGTTTACCTCTAAAACTGCTTAACCAAACTGTGGCTTCCACAGGGTTCAGTTCTGAGTCCAGTAATATAATGGACACTTTTTTTAAAGCAGTTGTTCAATCAGGATTTCTTTTTACTTGTCTTTTTTATGTAATTGTTTGTTTTCATTATGAGTTATTTTGTGTTATGTGTTATTACTGCACTTAGTATATAAAATTTGCTTGAATACGTCCCTACTTTTGCAGATTTGGTAAACAGCGCAGGAAAATAATAATTGTAGTTCTGGGAATGTGTGTTGCTGAGAACATTTAGTCATGCTGATTAATAGTCAATGTAACACTTATTTAATCAATTAGTCAAATGCTTTCTTATATAGCGAGGCTTTGCAAACCTCAAGCAACTTTGCTGTTAGTGAAATGTGGGGGTAGATTTTGGAAATCCAGTCAGTGAGAAGTCTAATAGTGATGATTCTACAAAGAGGGTTGTCATTTTGTCTTTTAATATTATGCTACAGCAGGTTACAGATGTACAGAGGTGTAAACATCTGTCGAAACTGCAACAATCACAGCTTCTCAGCATTTCCTGCTCACACTAACACACAGTCTGCTTATAGATGTCAACTCAGATGAAACCAGAAAAACATAGAAGGATGGCTGACCATATTCAGATATTGTGCTCACAATATGTATGATATGAAACCCCACACAATTTTACATATTTAATCCCCTAAACTTTCATTATGTACCAGTGTACCTCAAATATAAATATCGGGCTTAAATCACCAAATAAAATTCGATATTTCACTATAACATGTGGTCAGTAAAAGGTCATAATGGCATTGCAGGATGCACACTAATCAACTATGTGTGTTCTACTGTGCTGCTTACCAGAACACACTGATTCCAAGCAATCACATTTAAGCATTCTGGACCTAATTTAACTAACAGAGAAAAAGTATATTGATCAGAAACAGCAATGATCCTAAAAATACTTGAGTTTGCTGTTATTTTCACAGGATGCAAATGTTGTTTTGTGCAACATCGCAATTTTGCTAATTCGTAAATAAAAAGACAGTAAATTTGGTTGAAAAGGTAAGGGGAATATCCTGCACTTGGTTCTAGTAAACAAACCAAAAGTTTGATTTTTAAAGAAGTGTTTGGGTGTATCTTAGTGACTGGCTTAGATCATTACAGGATCAAATGTGTGGAGGAAATTGGCTCTCTCAGCAACCTCTAAATCCGATCTGGCTGAGATGGGTGACACACGATTGTTCAATAGTCTGAGGTCAAGTTGGCTGCAGCATCATGGATAATTTGCACTGTGGGCACAAACAACTAAGCTCCGTCTTTATTAATTCAAATGGGCTCCTAGTTTAATTCTGTTTAATGCTGCAAAACCTTGTCCTGCTTCAATCCTTCTCAGGCTAATTCCCTTTTTTATTTCAGTTTTTTGCAGTCGTTTCCCACTAATCCTTCTGTTTTCTGCATCTTAACTTCAGTAGCCTGATCCTTTTCTTCGAGCCCAGTGACGATCAGAGTCTGATCTGGCCCCAACCCCCTCCCTGGCAGAGTGATGTATGAGTGGCTAGCTTTGACGTCATTTCAGGCCCGACGTCATAGGAACTCAGTGCTCCCAGGCTTGCTTTTTGTGGTGCTTTCTCTCACACCCTCCATCCTTTTTCTTTTCCTCTTGTTCTGTCCAAATCACTACTTCATTCATTCTCTTTCAGTGTACATCACACTGATATATTCTCACCCTTTCCTCTTTTATCCTGTCAGAAAGTCTTAGCATTCAGTTTTTTATGAGAACGTAAATCTGTTTCTTTCTACTATAACTGCATTCATAAACATAAAAATTTGAAACCAGGTGGGAGACATCTTCTGAAATGCAGGAAAAAATTATTGAGTTATTCTGAAAAGCAGAAAGCCCTTTCTCTGGTGTGACAGAGAAGCTCATCCATTCTAGCGACAGCTCTTAATGATATCGCTTAATACCAAAAAACATGATTTTTCCAGAGTTGGTGTTCCAGTGGTGTCATTTAGCCAGATGCCCAGTGACTCACCTTTGTTTGTAAGAAAATAGGCCTGTGGCCCCAACAGAAATAGATACAAGGAAAGCAATATGAAAGTGAATTATCAGTCAACTTTGACTTCTAGAATAGCTACAGAAATTTTAATCGGACTTGATGTGACATGAAGCTGACCCACTTTCTGCTTTCACTGTCTGTCTTCCTGTACTCTTGTCTTGTTGCTATCACTGCCTGCGGCCAGTCAGTCCACTTACAGAGTTGGTGCAGTGTCAGAGGAGGATACGGACTGGGATAGAGACCTCAGTCGGCTTAAAAGGAATGAGGAATGCTCCTGTCAGCAGCATCTCCTTTGAGGCCTGCCCCATGTTGATTGAGAGCAGGCCCATCACAGTAACTTTGGGTCGTGTTTGTTAAAACAGCAGAAAAATATGGACAACTCAGATGTCGGGGATTTTTTTTGTTTTTTATTTGGCGAGGGGACTGAGGGGATGTTTTTTTTTTTTTATTTTGTTTCATCGCAAATGGCAAAATTAATATTGTTTTTGGTCATCTATAAGCGATTAAAGGTAAGATTATTATACCATAAAAATCTCATAAATAAGATGTTTATACTTTACAAGATTTAACAATACATTGGGTGCTCTTTACTAACTGAGTGAGAGACACTGACTCTAAAAATGTATATTATTACGTCATTACATGGAGAAAATATATACTGCCTGAAAAGATGTCAAATTCTTGACAAAACATACCTTTCACAGTACATTTAAATCTAAATGATGTTTCAAATATATTGTAGTTTTTTTTGGTATTTAAAGTGAAAATTTAATCATAAATTCAGCTAAAATATAATTTAGGCACTGAAACCTAAAACATTCCTGAATACCTGAAGAAGGATCATTCATACACACTTTCACCAGCGTTTTTAAAGGAAAATAAAATTACTGATATTTTAGGTTGTTTGCAGCAGAGACAAAAATGTTTATTCACATTTCGCATTCTGTTAACATTTCGGAAAAAGGACTTTGTTAAAAGGTACAGGCAGCTATCTTATACGTTTAGGGCCTAAAACATAAATAGTTTTTCATGTAATTAGAATTTTAAAGAAGGTGCCAGATTTGTTAAAGACGTTGAGGTCTTAAAAATGCTTGTGTCAAAAATTATTTTGGTTAATTGCTTTTATTTTAAAATAACCAAAAACACAGCTAAAATAACATTGATTATTAAAGTTAAAATTGTGGTATTTGTAACTTGAAATGGATTAAAGTGTAGTAGCCTTCTTTTCATCCAGCTGATTGGTAGTGCACAGCAACCACTGGGGGAAGTGTTACTCTGCTTCAAACAGCTGGAGTGAACTCCTTTCAGTCTGGCAATTTTCCTGGCATTTCATTAGAAACACAAATTGTAGGAATGCTATGTTGGAAAAATATGATACAGGTTTGTCTGTTATACAACTTTTCAGACATACAGTATTGTCATATTTATTTATGTTTGAAAGATTGATTAAAACCGAAAATATAAACCGAAAATTATAATAAGCATTTCAATTATTTTTTTAATAATGATATTCGCATTTCTGACAGCTGCAGAGCTGCAAAATCTGAATACAAACTGAGAAGAGAGAGGAGGTGGGAGTCACAACACAGAGCATATAAAAGTTGTTTTAAAAAATTGCTGCTGTTGACTTTGTAGCTTTTCTTGGGTAAAAGCATTATTAAAATTGTTTTAAAAGCCACTACAACCAGTGACAAAAACTCCTGTAACTATAATTCAATGAGCCGTAGATTGTTGGTAATTATTTCTAAGCAGAGGCAACATTACATGGAGAGATATTACCTAAGTCAAGCAAAGGTCAATGTATATGGTTCGAACTTTATTCATTTCGTACCAATTTGTACAGTTAGCATTGCTGTAACAGTTACCTCTGTGCATTTATCAAAATTATTAATATTCTTACTTTTTGGGTAAGTCTTCCAACAGGCTGCAGAATTTGAAATGTTCCAAATCCTACATGTTTCACAGCAAATATGGTTGAGTCATTACAGAGAGTCTTTTTCTGTTATCATAACAAAGCGACACAGCTTGCAGTGCTCTAAATAATAGCACATTAAGTATCTTACATTAAGGGAATGCTTGGCTCCTGATGGCTCGCTCAGCGAGAGGCAGTGTCCGCTGACAGTGGGCTTCATTTGGATTGATTCAGGGGATCTTATTATCACCATATTATGAACGGGTAATTTCTATGATTCCCATAATTTAAAGAAAGTTAAAATATTTTTGTTCAACAGTATCAAAGATTGGTGAGAAAATGACTCACAGAATAAAATGTTTCCTTCCATCTAGCCTGTCCATAGACAATTGTGGTAAACATCTTGCCTGAGGGAAGAGAAGTAATAATTTGTGACACTGCATATTTTAAAAGATCAACAGTTTTGTGAAAACAAATACCACAGATGTATTCTCTTTAAAACGAATTTAATTACCGGCTGGAACTGAGAGCAGCAAAAGGGTTATATAATATTAGTTACAGTTTTTAGATTAAACAGAGTTTGTGATGATTGAGATGATTTCCATGTTTACTATTCTACAAAACACTTCTGACTTTGCAAATGCTCATTGAATTGCAATTTAAATACTGCCAACCATTAATACGAAACTTTGTTTCTAATGCTATTTACAGATGTTTCTCTTTGTAGATCAGTCGAAGTTTTAGTTAAATTCACATTCTTGAGGGTTTTTAGAATTATTGGGGTTGAATTAAGCTTAATCAAAAAATAAAATGCATAGTAGGTATTGTTAATACATTTCAAAGATGTTTTTCTGATCATGCCTGAGTCACTGTGTGTGTGTGTTTGTGTGCTACTTGATAATGTGATTGTGGGATGGCTAGCTTTCTTCAAATAGAAGGCGAAATGAGCAGTTTAAAAAGCACAACCTTAAACCCTTTCCTCTCTTTCTGAGCCCCTAAAAGATTTGGTTGCCAGGCAACATTAGGACAGAGCTTTCAATTAAGTCTCTCTGAGTTGGCTGGTTTGCCCTGTTTTCGGGTCCAAAGCATTGTGCCTAACACCTAACCGCACTGCTGTATTTATGCTCATTAATGTTCTGTGCAAAAATGAAGGATGAGTTCTGAACAGAGGACAAATGAAAGTTCTCTTCAACAGATATGCACAGATCTGTGGGGAAAACTGCTTGATGAGTCACTTTTGTGAGCCATAACAATACAGTTCTTTTAGACTTTTCCCACTATTATCACAAATAACAAAAATCAGCATGTTATTCAATATATACTCACATTTTATAAATTTTTACTGTGTTACTGATGAAAGCTCTGATGAAAACCAGATAGAAATAGGTATGTGCTGTATCATAGGTTAAGAGAAAATCACTGTGTATTTTTTAAAGTAAAAGGTTGCAGTAACTGAGATAAAGTAAATCTAACATTAAGATAGTAAAACAGATTGTTTCTGAAACCTCATGTAAAGAATACAACAGTAATATTGTTTTCTCAGCTCTTGGTTTAAGATGGTGTTTCAGTCAGATTTTAGTTTAAAGGGATAGCTCAGATTTTTGAAGGGGTATTGGGGAGTTAACAGCACTCATTATCTTACTATCAGTACTAAAGATTAATCAGAGCACATCAGGGCCTGTTGCAAAATGGGGATAATCTTAAGGAATCTGCAGACTTAAAATGTCATCCTTACACCACACTTTTAGCTGAGATATATGACACCGCACCAGGATATTCATAGTTTTGCAGCAGAATGATGTCTGCTCCTAGCACTGGCATTGTCTCCAGCTCAATTCAGAAATGTTATTGTGTAACCGGTCAAAAAAAAACGAAAAAAAAACAGCCATTTGGAGAATGGAACCAACAATCCATATAATTATCCAGTTTATGAGAAAGTTTTATGAATCTTTCTAAAATATAAAAACCTTTTGTTTAAAAACAATGTATCCCTTTCATTGTGTAGGAGTGCCTGCAATAAGCTTATGGAGCTTTCTTCAACTTGTTAGTCTTTGAAACCAAATCAGGCGGTTCAGACTACTGTCTATTGTAGATAAAATACTGACTGCTGAACCAGATTAGAAGACTTTGAACAATCATTTTAACTCTCTTTTAAAAACAAATGGCATAAAAAGGTTTTCTTAGCAATTATCATTTGGCCCATTTTCTTTTTTTAGTGAAGCAGAATGATTTTAGTCTAGTAGTGCACAAATGCTCTTAAATTTAAACATTAATGTTTTATTCCACCCATTTTTTATGTCAGTTTTATATGCTGCATAATTCTGAGTTTGCAGCCTAGACATCAAGCAAATGTTTTACTACACAGGAAGCAATACACATATGGGCCACAGCTCTTTGTTGTTGTAGTTTATTTGAATATCAAATATATGTATACAGCTTTATGTGTAGCATCACTCTGACGCCTTGTTCGATCAGTCTTCAATAAAAACTGATTTTGTTTCCGAAATTTAAAGCTGTCCAAATATTAGGAAAACATTACATTGTGATATTATTGGAGAATGTTTCGATGACAGTATTAGTTGCAATTTTCCTTTCTACATTTCTTTCCGATCATCAATGTGTTCCAGTCACTCCCCTCTCGATCCCCTCTTTCTTAACTAGGCCACTAAGATCTACACCAAATGTGAGCATAAAGGACAGTGAAAGTCAGTTAAAGTGGCCAAATGTGTTATTGGCAAGCAGAGCTTTGCTGTTCTATTTTTTGTGCAGCTCTTTAAAAAAAATAAAAAAATAAGGAATAGCTTTTCATTTACCTCACTGATATGGACCTAACATTTTATATGTTTATTATAATGAAGATAAATGTGATGTTGAAATTGTTAAGATTTTTGTTAATTTTTCTTTTTGGCTGTAAATGTATGACTGTGTGACCCTCCCAAAAATAAATACTGGTCTAAGATTAACACATACCCATCAAATAGGTTACTTCACTTCAACAGTTTTATTCAATAGCCTAAGAGTGCATCATACAATTGTTGTGTCATACTTTAAAATATTGACATAGCATTTATTGATCATCACACCAATAGTAGAGAGGATATTCAATGAAAATGTAACAATCCTAATAATATTTAAAGGTCAGTTTATTTCACCTTTTTCATATTAAACAATGGTTACTCTGTTTTTAGTCAACACGTCCTAGTGGGCTACACATACAAACAGTAATATAAGAAAATAATTCAGAAGAACATTGTTTTGTTTCCTCTCTGGCCTTGAAAACCATGTAAGGAAAAATTGTTTTCTGTTCTAACATGAATATTTTATAATTGGCTTGTCTGTATCCCTCTTGAAGTCAATACCAGTTTAGCCAGGGGGCTTTCCCGGAAGATGACTGGTGTGGTAAGTGAAACAAAGAAAGCATCCGGGTTCCCTTATCTCATCACAGGAGGTCACAGTGATTTGGTGCATGCTGATAAGCTGTTTGCCTGGCTTTAACAGTTGGTCAACTTTTTATTCAATAATCTTGTCATGAGAAATAAGCTTTAAATGTTCAGTGCAGCAATGTCTTTCTGTCACTATAAGCTTTTAAAAAAATAAAAATATAGTTTTTTTGCTGAAAAACATGTCCTAAAAAGTTAAATATTTTGTTTTTGAACACAAATGTATATCCCTAGCACCTTTCTCTGCTTTTGAAAACCATGGCACTGTGTGCGATGTGACACATTTTACAACAAGGTATGTTCAACTTGGCATGTTCTGTTTTCTGTCTTCCAGGTAAGGATGTTTTAAATAGGTCCCTGTTTCAAAACCATATTTTTTTCATTCACTGGTCGTAAGGGTTACTCCTTTTAATGAGAACCTGGAGATAGTATCGTGCTTTTTATGGTTGTGTGGTGCTCCCCCTCCTGTAGCAGTTTTTGGAGCTTTCAGTCAGCTATGTACAACAAAAAAAAAAAAGTTTAACTTCCTGAACTTTTCCGCTTGTACGCTGCTTGGAATTTTTTCCAAACATGTTTTTCCAATCAGTGAATTGCCATTACCACCATCAATGTTTTTGTGAAGGGTAATGTAAATAAACCGCCTACTACAGCTTGCTGCAAATGCAGACGACAAAATTTCTCATTATTCTCAATATTACACGCCTGCTGTGCCTTTCCAGAGCTGAGACCACCTGACTTTTGCTGCTCTTCGGTGCTATGTGTTGCAGACCTTCTACCATTCTTTCCACTTGAACAACTGGAGGTGTACCCTCCAGGTGACGAACACACTCACATAGACCAACTCAATACAATCACACCTATTTCTACACATGCTCTCACCCACTCAAATGCACTGACACAGGTTACTATTAAATCAATGTGGCCTGCCTACTTTGATGCTAGATCCAGCCTTGATTTAATAAAGTCAGTCATGTAATTAGGATTCTATCTTGAGATATCCGTTTTGTAGAGCAAAAAATGCCCTGGCAAATGTACGCAATCAGCCTGTCTATATGGTAAATGCCTGAAATGCTGCGACAGGACATGTGGAAAAACAAAACTCTCAACGTTACATTACAAAGAAAAAAAATCTGAATGGAAAAAGTATTTTTTCGAGTGGGCATGTTTTCTTCAAAGCAGATTTCAATGGAGGTAATTGTATACGTTTGTTCAGGGATTCGACCACTGTTTGCATCTGTTTTAATCAGTAAATCTTTTAAAATAGTAAACTGCCTATTTTAATCAGCTAACAAAGAAACAAGTATAAGTCTGGGGTTTTCATTTTAATCTCCAAACTACCACCTTCTCACTAAATGCTAAGATTTCCTTTTAAAAAGAAAATATGACAACAGTTTACTTCTTCAGCGTATTTTTTCTTTTTCGAAGAGGCTCCAAAAGAAGATGAACATACAATTGTCTTGATTGGCATGGAATTTGGAAAGTTTTGTCTGAGTTTTTTTAATTTACCCACCCTGATCTCTAAATCTGATGTGGTTTAAAACATAGTTATAGCTGCAGTAATACAATGTGTATTTTCAGTTGTTATGGTTTGTATCTCATTAAAATATTTCCCACACATTCTGCAGTTCAACCTACCTTAGTGAGCATGTCCATTTAGTGTTTAAGTATGTGAAACTTAAAGTTACACTGTTTGTGTTCAAAACTAGTGGCATCATCCTTTGAAGGACCGGGCCTACTTAGGCCTACAGGATGCATGTACATTTGGCCACAGCTTTCTTAGCTCATATTGCTAACAATAGATAATTGGTCACTGAGTACAGAAATTAGCTTATCCCACTTATAGCAGGATCACAGATAGCTCTACAGTTAATTAACTGCTTAGGTTGTAATGCCAATATTTCTTCTGATAACCATTGAATGCAACCACAGTACAACCAAATATAACCCAAGTACCACAACTCTAGTTTTTATAACAGTTTGAGAATCTTGGGTGTAAAAGATTTTTTTTCTTTCTAAATACAAGTGATTGCATCTTGTAAGACGTTTTATACATTTTTGTATTTAAGATTAGTGAAACTGTGATAATTATGCTCAAATGTATCATACCATCTTGTGTATTTTTTATTGATCAAACACAATCCATGTGTTAGTGAATCTGTATGTGCTTTTTGTATTATTTACTCTGCACAAAACTAAAGGAATGATAAGGAATCTGTTTTCTCGGATCATCTTTCTAGCCTCAGTCACCTTTTCACTCTCATCTAAGGATGTAAGATTCGTATTTTTAATGAAATGTATAGTTTACCCACCTGAGCATCAGGATGCAGCTGCATTAAATTAAAAATTCTATAAAAACGGTTTCCCCATGAATTTCCCTACTTGTATTTTAAAATAGCCCCATTTGACCTTGTCAATTTTGGAATGTTGTAGAGCAATATTTGCCCCCGTCTAGTTTATGTGTAGGGTTATGCTTCCATTAGTGTAAAGGATTTCTACATTTTGACAGACTAAGCTCTCAAAGACTCATTTATGGTTATAGAGGCCAAAGAATTGTCATGCTTTTTAAGCTAAGCTTTCCACATGACTCGGTGGAAGATTCGATTGTTACTGACTTGGTTGCACCCTCCTGGTCTCACGGTTGAAGTGTCTTCACTCCCCCCTGGAGGCTTATTGGCCTAAATCCGCTAGAGCTGGTGGATATTTCCTCTGGTCAAGGCATCCCTGGTGCATTGATTTAATCCTTGGATTGCCTCTTTAAGGAAAAGGAGCATGTCTTAATTCACCAGAAGAGTCAAGAAGCAGATTTCAAGAAGCTTAAAAGCTCTTTTACCCTTAATATGTACTGTAGGTGAGGCTTCTAGGAGGAGGAGCTTCACTACATTCTCTTACTTGCTGTGTGCTTGTCGATTTCAGAAAGGTTCTCAAATAATGGTTCATAAATCTGTAGTCTACAAGTCTACAAGTATCTGCTGCTTGATACCTTTGCTGACCCCACATGGTATCACTCCCCGGCATGCGTACAAATATTTGATGAGCAATAGTGTCGTTGACTGCATGATAGTTATACCCCCACGTGCAATTCATGAGAAATTGCCACCCTCACCCTAGTCCTGGTGCTCTTAGGAAGAATGAATGGATATATTCACTAAGGTTACCCATTCATCCTTCTTGAAAAGTGAAACTCGTTATTCTCTGTCACTATCCTCCTTTTTATCTCCTCTTGTGTTTACTTACTCTGTATCTGTCATCAAAGTTCTTCCAATTGAATTTGTACTCTCTCCCTTCCATTTTTTCTCTGCGATTATTTTTAGGACTCTCTGCATAATGTCCACCTCTTCTGTGCTGACTCATTTTCTATATATGTGAATGTCTGCCTGATGTTTTTTTTTTATCTTAAGTTGGCTAAAAAAGTTTGTCCAAAATTGTTTGACCAGTGTACATTATTCTGCTGTGGCTATATGTATTTATGGTTCACCAGCACTCACTTCAAGCCCAATTGCATGCCTTTTTGTATGATTGGATTAATGAGTATGGGTTTAATATTCCTCCATTAGGTTTTGCTTTCAGTTCAAGAACCCAATCTAAGCACATTTATTTAAAGAGTATATTTTTAAAAACAAATGGATAGTCTTTCAATGCTATTGTGGTGGGATGGGGTTGTTGGGGTCTCTTTAAACACAATGTCACAGCAGTTAATATTTGTTCATCATCAACAAGCATTCAAGCAGCTGATTTGCTGCATTTAAAACTGCTGAGCAAGTCTTTCCTTCTGGCGCTGTCATGCAATTAGCTGAATGTGATTAAAGCAAGACTAAAAGGGTACTAGATTAATATTTGCTTATTTAAAACTGTCATTTGTGATATTACAACAATCAGCCATATTAAAGGGTTCTTTAGAATGAACATGTTTAATGTCATACCACAACACCTCAATAAAATTTAAGTCCAGACTTTGACTAAGCTACTCCAAAGCTGACATTATTTTTTGGGGAAGGGGATGGGGGCATTCAGAGTTGGATTTGCTAGTGTGCTTGAGATCTTAAGGATGCAACTTGATGACTGGACATGTTTTTGGAGAGTAGAGTTCATGTTTCTATCAATCACGGCAAATCTTCCCAGTGGTAAGGAAGCAAAGATTTCCCAGACCATCACATTGAAGCCACTGTTTTTAACTGCAGGTAGGTTGTTCTTTTTTCTGAAAGTTTTACAAAAGACGTAGCGACACAACTTTTTTCTTGACAGTCCACAAAATATTTTCCCAAATGTCTTAAGGAATATCATGATCTTGGTTCAATTCAAAAGAAGTATTTATTAATGAACAGTACAGCAAAAACAAGTGATGGAGCTGATCAGAATTTGTCTGCGGCATGCAACGAAAAAACTGTAAAAACAGATCAAGAGCAAAAAATGGGAATTGAGCATTAAGACCTGCAGAGTAAATAGATCCTTAAAAATATAACCATGTCCAGACTGATGGATGCCAGTGAGTTTGCGTGGCCTGTTCTGTAATTACTTTAGATCAGGACATAATGTTTTTCCTTTTTGGGGTATGATGGTAAGTGATATAAGCATTGTTCAGTCTTTATTGAGAATGGACAACAGAGTTTTCAATCCATACTCTGTTTTGGCAAACAGTCCAGTCATATTTGCAAGGTTTTGCATTGCCAATCCCAATTGTACACTCCGGAGCAGGTAGACCTTTTAGTAAACTAGAGTCTGTTGAAAAACAACTCTCTCCAAAAAAAAAGGACATAAAACTAAAGAAGAGTCTGGTGGTATCAAGATA
The DNA here is from genome assembly GCA_036173005.1 of Crenichthys baileyi. Classification (NCBI taxonomy): domain Eukaryota; kingdom Metazoa; phylum Chordata; class Actinopteri; order Cyprinodontiformes; family Goodeidae; genus Crenichthys; species Crenichthys baileyi. The sequence goes on from JAHHUM010002024.1 coordinate 660,230, forward strand.
AAAAAGCCTGTGTTTTAAAATAACCTACATGCCTGTTGCTCTACACCATCTGCCAATATTTGAACAAGACTATTTGTTTTTTGTTTTTTTTGCAATTTTCTTTTGTTGTCAGAGGTATAGCACAAAATCAAGACATTGCCACTGTTTACAAATAATTTCCAAGAGAGAAAAATAAAACAGCATATTGACAAAGCATAATTTAAACCAACTTCAAGGCCCCCGTTTTTTACCTCCTCCACCCTTCTTTCAACATTCTCATTCGTGTATGAAGGAAATCATGTTGTCTACAGTATTAAAATTTTTTTTGTATGTGTTTATATGTGTATAGATATTTTATATGAAAATAAACCCGGATCATATATATGTGAATAGACAAATAAACTGCAAAAAACAATATCAACAAAGCACGCATGAATTTAGGCTATTATGTTTTTTGGCATATTCATACCATGCTTTTACCTACATTTGCACGCTCTTACTTTCTTAAACAAGAAAATTGAAGATGGGGATAACATTGGAAGAGGGATTTAAGAAAAAATATATAGGTAAAATAGAAAATATAATCACATTTATGGGAGGTTAGACAATGAAATGTATGCTGATGTGGTGTGGTCAGGCATAGAGGTACCGCATGAATTTTCTTGTTCATTAATATGGGTGTCAGCTCGTCACTTTTCTATTACTAGTATAGTTATTTTTCTATTCTGCCATGTCCTTTCAGTTTGACTGTCTCATTTCCATAAATAAGATCCACTTTGACCATATTGTAATAAATCTGTCCATTCGGAAATTAAATGAGTAAGTGATCTTTTCTATTAGAAAATGTCTTCCATAATGTCCACCCATCAGTATGGGAGATTTAGAATGCAGCCAATGTCTGGTGATTTTTTTTCTTAGCTACAGTTATCATTATTATAAATAAATGTTTATTGACATTTCCAGTAAGTCTTGATTTATATAAGATAAATATTTCAAAATGGTTAGGTTTGTTTGTTTGTCAACGCCAGGGACTGTCCACTGTCGCTACATGCTCATCCAGGAGGAGTGACTGCAACAAGTCACTGACTCGATGCTATCTGCTGGGTTTCCTTAGATAGAAAAGCGTTTTAACCAATTTGAATAAATAATTGAATCTGTGCGCACTGTTCGATAGTTAGGATTAATTGGAATGTATGTACCTGACTTGAAATCTATATGATTCGATTGAATTGACTTAGCACATTTTAAAGTTACCCACCTTTCACACAATGTAACAGGAAACAACACTCACACTTTTTACCTCGGCCTTCCTCCCTCCCTGTTGGATGGAGTAAGGGGGAGTCAGGTTTAGCCTAAACCGGCTCAATTACTTTATTAGTTTATTATTTTACTTAGTACCCCTACACATAGCGCATTCTAAAATGTCCTAACTCTAACACTCTAGTTTATTCTAACCTCCCCAACAACCCCGCACCATTCCAAACCCTTTGTGAAGTGCCTTGAGACATGTGTTGTGAATTGGCGCTATATAAATAAAACTGAATTGAACTGAATTGAATTAGGTAGACTATTTATTATTTCATTTACAATCTGGCATTTTGTTTTAGGACCATATTAAATAAAAATGTATTATGTACTTTCAGCAACCTTGCTGTTCAAACTCGTATACCTTTAGAACTATACCTAGATTCCTTGACTGAGATCCTCCAGGTTTGGTCGCCCTGGCGTCGAGTGCTACTGTCAGCATGAGAGCGGAGCAGCCGTCATCCAGCTACAGTTTCTCATTAATGAGGTGGGTCACATTTAGATTTTGTTTCATCAGATGCACAACACACAACTCTGTTGAAAGGTTGAATGATTCCAGCTTCTCTCCACCACAACATGAAGTGTCCTATAGCATGAAGTTGAAATCCAAGTTGCCTGCTGCTACTTTTTATAGGTGTGTGGATGGATGAATTTGACTTGTAATCACTACATTTGTGTGGCCAGGACTAGAATGGTGCCAAATAAATTCAATCTTTTTACCATTTATCACATTTTATGAAGCACCGATCAGAGATTTCCAGTCCATTTTTTAATTTCTGGTTATGATTTGCTGAATATAGCCAATTTTTTTAGAAACTAAATTTAAATTCTTTTCAACATTTTTCTACCCTTAATGCTATTGGAGGCAATTAATTATATAAATTAGGGGAATAAGTGATGTGTGTGTATATGAGAGAATAGTCACTGTAAAATACAAACTGATTAGGAAGTTCATATTTTAGCATCTTACATTACTGATTAGCACAGTTAGCCTTATTAACTATAAACATTAATGACTGTGTGTGTCTATTCCCAGAGGCAGTGATGTCCAAAGTCAGTGCAGGTGTACTGTGTGATTTAATTTTTCCCTTGTTCAAAACCTGAATAAAATTATGGTTTATTACCAGCCATTTTTATAACTTGATCAATGGATTATTCTATTATTTGATTTAGCTGTGTTTGAGCAGGGAACATCTAAATCATTCAGGACACCGGCCATTGAAGATTGGAGTTGGACACCCCTGTCCTAGAAAATGTGAAACAATAATTCTGAGATTTCCAAAAGGCTTGCAACATTTTAAAATCCAGCTTGCTCATCAGTGGACAGATTTTGAAAGCTCAAAAGAATTTAACTGAGGAGTTTTCCGTAATATGCTCAGCCTTCCTGCTATGTCTCCACAACATTTGGATCCTCTCATAATTCCACAAAACATTCCAAGGCAATACTGACGTCCTGTGGCAGGCATCTCCCTGTTGTAAAAAAAAAAAAGCCTCCTACCAAATGGTAAATATGTGAAATGACCAATTCTCTATGAATTAACAGCTGACATGCCTCTGTAGAAAATATTTTATTTTACAAAAGGTTTCTTACAGCTTTTGTGCTTCCTCTGACTTCATTTTCAAGCACCTAATGTTTAACAGAAATAGATAGAACGTCCACAACAAAGAGTGGTAATGTCCTTGTAACTGGATCGCGTTTACATGTGGTGTATTTTTGTAAGATTTTGCTTATGGATACCTCTGGCTTAACAAAATGTCTAAAAATGTCAGAGAACACACTGAAAAACAACATTAATATTAATGTGCTTAGAGTCTCAATTTCAGTTTTTTTTATACTTGATAGCAGATTTTGTTCTGTAAATTTTGTTTCATTTTTACTTTTAACAGTTCAACCACTGCCTCACTATTTAACTGCTCAAACTAAATGCAAAATTCTGTCCATATATTATTGTAAACAAAAAGGTAGACACAAATATCAGCATGTTCTGAGTGGGAATCAGGAAGTCTTCAACATGCCACTGTCCTGAATTACCTCCAGGCCTTTCTGAGTCACTTAATAAAACCAACTTGATTATGTTTGAAACGTATTTGGTAAAAGCAGCATCTAATGCTCAGTCGTGTGTGTTTGGTCTGTCCATGTGTGTGTGTTTCTGCGTCTGTGTGACGGTGACTCAGCAGCTCAAACAAATCCTTCGGGGAGATGGAGACGATTTTTAGTTCCTCCTACATGCACACATACACTTTTATGCATCTTATGAATCATCATCGCTACCTGGGAGCAAGCTGCCCGGGAATACGATGTGATTAATGCATGTCATGTTCACAAGGGGAAAAAATGCAGTCTGTGGACATGTTTATAAAAAATTCTGTTTTAACCTCATGTAATCAGTAATGTTGCATGTCTTTAGAAAGGTTTAAGAAATTAAAAATCTACATCTCTGCTGCAACAGGGAGCATTGGTGAGCGCTTTGGCCGATGACACCGTTCACTTGTGGAACCTAAGGCAGAAGAGACCAGCAGTCCTCCATTCCCTGAAGTTCAACAAAGAGAGGTAATCTGTTTGCAAAAAACTACAATTAAAGACAATTGGGGCATCAGCTAACGGAGATGCAAACACTTGGTCTTGTGCAATATGAACTGTGACTTTCTAAGCAGGGTCAGAATCACACTTTGCTGCCTGTGTCAACTGCTAGTTTTTGCACTTGCACAGTATGTAAACAGACAGCATATCATTTGGCAGCACTGTCTCAGGGCCTGGAAAACCATTCACATGGCAAAGGAGCTCACAGGGGGGCTGGTGCTCAGTTTCTGCAGTGCTTTCTCTGTGTTTGTCCCTGCTGGTATTTAAATGCTTGTTATCTGAGTCACTTTCTCTGCCCTGGAGGATTTCCCATGACTGGGGCACAGGTGTGAACCTACCCAAACAGCTGAAGGTTTACACCGGAAACCTGTTCAGACATACAGATATTACACTTAAAAACCCTAGTGCAACTCAACTTATCAAACTAAAAACTAAATTAACAAAATATTTTTCAGATTGTTCTTTGTAGAAAAGAAAGAAAAAAATCTGAAAACCATGAATAACTTTACTTCCACTTGACAACCACATATAATCACATATAATCCAGTGAACTACATTGAAGTTTTCGTTTGTTAACATGACAAATGTTGAAAAAAAATCATGGGTGATGAACACTTTTGCAAGGCACTGTTATGACATTCAGTTACATTTCTTACCCTTAACTGGAATACATAGTATATGAGTCAGATGGTAAATGCCATTAGACTTATACTTAGGCAACAGTTCTGTAATAATCTGTGTAGAGTTTCACTGAAGTACATAAAGAATAAATAAAAATATGAAAAGATCACAAAAGACAAAAGTATTTTAAGAACTGATTTATAGAGCTTGCAGCAGAATTCAGAGAGCTCTCCACATATAGAGGTTTTGTTTTTTGTTAATAGACATCTAATAGGATGTTGACATTTTAGTCAACTTACTTCAATTCAGTCAGTCAGTCATTTTCTACCACTTATTCCATAGTGGGTCACGGGGGAGCTGGTGCCTATCTCCAGCAGTCTATGGGCGAGAGGCAGGGTACACCCTGGACAGGTCGCCAGTCCATCGCAGGACAACACACAAACAACCATGCACAACCTCATTCATACACCTAAGGGCAATTTAGAGTGACTAATCAACCTAACAGGCATGTCTTTGGACTGTGGGAGGAAGCCAGAGTACCCAGTGAGAACCCACGTATGCACAGGGAGAACATGCAAACTCCATGCAGAAAGACCCGTGGCTGGGAATCGAACCCAGGACCTTCTTGCTGCAAGGCAACAGTGCTACCAACTGCGCCGCCGTGCAGCCCTTACTTCAATTCAATTCAGTTTTATTTATATAGCACCAATTTACAACACATTCTGTCTCAAGGCACTTCACGGAGATAATTCAGTCGAATCATACAGATTTCAAGTCAGGTACATACATTCCAACTAAATCAGGTCAGATGTAGCTTCTAGGAAGAGAAAAGAGAGAGAACAAAGTTAAAAGCTGAAATAATAGCAAATAATGCAAAACTGGAGAGTAGTATGAGAATGTGGCAGAGAGAGTGAAAATGGTTATTATGTCCACCAGCATCCTAAGCCTATAGCAGCATAACTACAGAGATAGCTCAGGATAACCTAAGCCACTCTAACTATAAGCTTTATCAAAAAGGAAAGTTTTAAGCCTAGCCTTAAAAGTAGACAGGGTGTCCGCCTCACGGTCCATAACGGGGAGCTGGTTCCCCAGGATAGGAGCCTGATAACTAAAGGATCTGCCTCCCTTTCTACTTCTAGAGACTCTAGGAACCACCAGTAAACCTGCAGTCTGAGAATGAAGTGCTCTGTTAGGAACATATGGAACAATCAGATCTCTGATGTATGATGGAGCTAAATAATTAAGGGCTTTATATGTGAGGAGGAGAATTTTAAATTCTATTCTGGAGTTAACAGGGAGCCAATGAAGGGAAGCTAAAGTAGGGGAAATATGATCTCTCTTTTTAATTTTCATCAGAACTCTTGGTGCAGCATTTTGAATCAGCTGAAGGCTTTTAACTGCATTTTGTGGACATCCTGATAGTAAAGAATTACAATAGTCCAGGCTTGAAGTAACAAATGCATGGACTAGTTTTTCAGCGTCACTCCTGGATAGGATATTTCTAATTTTGGCAATGTTCCGGAGGTGAAAGAAGGTAATTCTAGAAACCTGTTTAATATGGGATTTAAATGACATGTCCTGGTCAAAAATAACACCAAGGTTTTTTACTTTATTATCGGAGGTCAATTTAATGCCATCCAGGTTAAGTGATTGATTAAGCAGGGAAACCTTCATTAATAGAAGAGAATAAAAATGTCAGATTTATGTCAGATTGATTTCATCCAACCAAATGCAAGTGATGCATTCTGTGGATCATCAGTGATACTACTAATATTGCAAACATTTCAACCACCAAAGCTGACAGCTATTTTATATTTAGCATGAAGCCAAAAATGGTACATTTGCTTTTTTGCCCACTGTCAGACTACTGAAAATTGGAAGGGAAAAATATCCCTATATTTTTCGTTAACAAGCTAAATAAAACCTCCTAATTTCTTCCAGCTATATATTAAAATTTTTTTTTTCTTTTTTTAATAAATATTGTTCAAGTTCCAAAAAGCAAGTGCAAAATAACCTCACCTCAGGGAAGTTTGTGCCTTCTGTCTCTTCCAATCACAAATGTACCCACTGTCCATCATAGCCGGTCATATCCTTTGACAGTGATTTGCCTCAGTGAAAAGACGTGAATGGGTTAAACGTCATAAGCAATGACCTGAGAAAGCACTGATTTGATAGACAGGTGGCCAGCAGCAGCTTTTAGGGCGGATTGTGTTCTTGTAGAGGCGCTTGACCGCCTCTGACATTTAGTAAGCATTTTGAACAAAATGACCTCAAGTCACGGCACTGCAGAAGAGTGGTCTTTCTGTGTAACTTGAGAGATGTCAAGATGGGCTGCAAAGTCACTTGACACATTTTGAATGTGGGGGAAGAGAGAAGTTCAACTACTGCAGCACAAGCATTGAGCAGGTTCTTTTTAAAGATTAAACACAAATGAACAATTTGAAATTGGAAAAACAAATAGTAGCATTAAGAATATCAAATGCTAACGTTTTTTTTGCTATGTGTATCAGCTTTATGCAGATTAGTTTAACAACATAGTTGTTTATACTTTGAAATTTTATTTTTCAAAAGAAAAGTAAGTATCGCGTCTAAAAGGATTAGCTGTGTTGCAAAACCTTGCATCATCTGATGTGTATCAGCTTCTGAATGTAAACACCAGTGACACAGGTCAAACCCAGTCACTAGGAAATGCAGATCTAAGTAAAAGCAGCTAAATAATTGTTGCTTGAGTTTAGATGTGAAGGTAAAACTGACTATTGTGTATCTTCAGACTTTCTGTAGTCTTCAGTTTGATTATTTGCATTGTGATGGTGGTAGACCTGCACAGGACTGCATTGAATCATTGCAGGCCATTGTTTGAGTCAAACTAAGTATTCTGGGTTTTTTCAGCTGTTGGCAGAGGAGTAGCGAGCAAAGATAAATGCATTAAAGTTGTGACATTAGAATAAGAAAGTTACAGACTGCATTTATGAAACAAGCTCAATTGACCTGACAGGAAAAATATCAAGTAGCACACAAAAACCAGTAGACACACTTCCGCATAGATGTTTTGCTGTGAAAAAGTATTTTCCCCCTTAAAAGATTCTTCTTTTTTTGTCACACTTAAATGTTTTGGATCATCAAGCCTAAATATAACTTGAGTAAATACAACTTGCAGTTTGCAAATTACAATTTTAATTATATTGGAAAACAAGCCAGCCAAGCCAACTACTTGTTCTCTGAACCGGATAACTGACAACTGCCAATAATTTTATAAGTGCCATTGAGGAATTAAGGTCCCCTCTTTTTTACAGAATTGTTTTAGTTTACCCACATTGGAGGGTCGTGTTGCGGCCTCCTGAATGAATCATCAATGTACTCTTGGAGTAATTTTGGTCAGCCAGCCGTTGCTGGTAATGTTCACCACTGTCTTATGTTTTTTTTATGTTTGCGGATGATGGCATCCATGTGCTTCCACCCGTGCACTTGAGAGGTACTAGCATAACAAGTGAAAGGGCTTTTTCGCTTTATTGTAAATAAGTTAATAAAACAGTCTCTGTGGCATTTAAGAATGGATTCTATAGTAAATGTGTGACAGTGTTGGTTTTCCTTGGTTAGTTTTAAAGAAAGGTCTCTCCCTAATGAAAAGATATTCCCACCAGCTGATATCCATACCCTGAATGGTTGCATAGCAGTCACCTAAGTCATATCATAAAGTTGGGTCTGGACAATATCCCAGTGCCAGACAGCTTTGTTAGATTGTGTCAAAAGGGAAAAGGTACCAGATAAAGCAGGTTAACCTGAATAGAATGCTTAATGTATGTCATATAGGGGAATGAGTGTTCCAGTGCCACCCCTTCATCTACTGTAACTCTGTCTCTTAAAGTCCGCCTGTGTGCCTTTTAAGATGGAGCAGTTTACCATGTTTGTTATTTCAATAAGTAATATTCAGTAATATTGTTTTCTGGAAGTCTAGAGACAAGCGGAAAAGAAGCCTGGTGCCTAAGGCATAATAGTATATTAATGAATTTGAAACACCCAGCCCACTGTGGTCCATTGGTGTCTGTAGTTGATGTAAATGAGGCACAGCCAAATGACTTTTACATAGAAATGTAATACCAACCATTTCAAACAGTTTAATAAAAATTGCTGGCAGTATCACTGGAAGTCATATTTGAATATGGATTTACTTGGGTGCAGGTATAAGGTAGAACATCCATTCACTTGTGTGATAAAGGCTATTCGGCCTTAGGAATTCTTAACTACACAAGCAGAGAGTGCACATTTCATTTTTAACAGCACATAATAGTTTGCTGATTTGTTTCTATGGCCAATGCTCACTATATATCTTTTTTCTTTGATCATGTTTATCACACAAACTATCATGCTTTTATATTTATTTAAAATGTCACATGCTGTTAGGCCTGATTTTTGAAGTGAAGCCTAGAAACAATGTCACCAGCTTTTATGAGTGACATGTAAGATTGAATGAGACAGATCTGTAAAACTAATAAAGTTCTTGGTCCCCATCCGACACTCTGTCCCATCTTTTTAACCCCCCCCCCCCCCTTCTGGACTGTTTGTTCAAAGCGTGACTTGAACTTGTCAAGTTGTATATGACAAGGCAACAATTTGAAATATCAACAAACAGTTACCCAAACACAACTGCCACAAGACCTGCCTGCAATAGAAAAGACAGAAAACAGAACAAAAAAAGCTATTCTTGATACAGAACCACATCAGAAAGAGTGGAATTAAATGGATAATTATTTGTTACTTTATATGCTAATTTGCAAAGAACTCCAAAATTATCTTACATTACTGACAAAACAAGTTTAAAAAAGTATTTTAAACATGGCTAAAAACTACCCTTCAGCACCATATATCATTGTACCATGGTTACTAGTTAATGATTTTGACAAAATTATGTTTAGCCTTAATAAAACATAAAACCACAAACTGTTGTTTTTATACACACATTTCAAAATTTAAAAAAAAGACCAGCAAAGATTATCTTTTAGCATTGACAACTATTTAATTTTGTTTAGGGTCATGCTTCTATGTCTTTCAAACATAAGCCACATGTATTTTTATTTGAATATTAGCAAAATTAACACATCATACTGTTTAATCCAATGTGGTTAATGTAATTTGGAAAAAAAAAAAAAAACTGTTAATTCATTGGTTGCCAAATTGTTTGTAAAAGTACCATGATATTAGAATTTAAATGTTCAGAATGTTCAGGCTGAGTATTTTCTCTGACATAGATACAATAAGACCTTAGTCAAATGGGTTTAGCTACTTAATCCTTGTCATAGGATTTGCATAAACTGCATTTCAGAAGGTAGTTAAGGGACTGTTAGCAAAAAGGAAAAAATGCTCCTTAAAATTTGCTTCAGGCCCTTTAAAAGATATGTTTTGACTGATGAAATAATGATTTCCCAATATAACCAAGTGATTTTCATGCAAAAATTTTACAAAGTGGTATATGACCCTAAAATCACACAACATTTACATTAAAAATGTGCAAATCAACAGATTTAGCACATTATGTTTAATAAGGAGGCAAACCACTACCAACCCAAGAATATGACAATGTAAACGTACGATAAAAAGTCAGAAATTTTATCTTTGTTGTAACAATGTGTTTTGGCATAAATCTTATGCCCTTTTAAAGCCTGTTTATTTTTCCTAAATGGTGCCACATTTGTAAGGAAAATGCATTTCTGGTTTGAGGTTGAGTATGTAGGATGCATCCATGAAAATCCTCTCTGCCAATCCCAAGCAGCTTTTAGTAGAGACAGTGGGCACCATCTGCTTCACTGAAAAATGAGACTTGTCGTTATTGGAGGCAATCTCGATACCGAGATATATCGATATGAGATTCTGTCAGTGGTAATCCAATCTCATCCAACACTCATAAATATAAGAATAAAAACAACAAGTAAAAACAAAAAAAATAAAATAAAGAAGCAAAAAACCATAAAATTAACAAACATTAACAAATTAACAAATTAAAAAATACAGAAAGCCATAGTAAAAAGATTAACATTTTAAAAGCAGTTAAAGAGGAGGCCTGTCTGAAAGGGTAGGTAATGAGAGGTCATTCCATAACTTAGGCCCCAACACAGCAAAATCCCGATCTCCTCTGAGCTTAAACCTGGTTCTGGGAACATTTAAGAATTAGCTGATTGTCAGATCTGAGAGAATGGGAAGGTGTGTAAGCATGTAGCAGCTCAGAAAGGTGTGGAGGAACAAGACTATTTAAAGATTTAAAAAGAAATACAAGAAGTTTAAAGCGAATTCTAAAATGGATCGGCAACCTACGTAAGGATTGTAAACAGGTGTAATGTGGTCAAACTTCCTTGTGCCGGTTAGAAGGCGTGCTGCAGCATTTTGCACCATCTGCAAAAGTGCGACAGCAGAGTCACTGAGGCATGGACTACTATTTCAAAGATGCCGTGGAATAATGAGCCTTATCTTGGCCAGCTGCCTTAAATGAAAGAAACTGGACTTCAACCCCGCCTTTATCTGGCTATCAAATTTAAGATGACTGCCAATTTTAACTGCTGAATTTGTAATAGTTGGCTTTAGAGAGTGGGCAAGGGAGCCAAGGTCTAAGGAGGCAGAGGTGGGAGAGTTGCTGAAAACTATTACCTCAGTTTTCTTTCTATTAAACCTTAAAGCATCTAAGGACATCCAAGCCTGGACTGCTTCATCAAGGCAGTAAGTGTTGAACTGATGGGGTGTCTTTTCTGCTGAGAGGCAGGAAAATTTGTGTGTCATCTGCAGTACATTGGAAAAGTATCCTATGCTTCCTCAGAATGGAGCCGAGGGGAAGCAGGTAGCGTGAAAATGAAAGGGGACCTATAACTGAGCCTTGAGGAACCTCACTCACAAGGAGGGCAGACTTAACAGTGACCAATACAAACACATTGGCAGACTTGATCTTGATACTGGTTGGGGACTAGGATTTCATCCCACTGCACTCTTGACCAAGTTGTTGACTGGCAGGAAAAGGAGGGGCCAGGCTGTTGTGGTTGTGTACTATTCTCTAACACAGTACTGAGGCTTCTGTTTGTTGAATGAATACATTATTAAACTGCCAATATGTCTTGTTTCTTTAAACTTCAATCATCCACACCAGTAAAAAAAAAAAAAAAACAAGAATAGCAGAATGAGCTCTTTGTTATTGGCAAGTTTTAATGCAACCCACATATTCAACTCTGCTGCCCAACCCACAAATGCATATTCATAAAACATGTGGTTGCATTTAAATGGAAATATAGAGGCTTCCCAATGTTCAAATCTCTATAATGGATTAAGCGATGTAGTGTGAGATTTCTAATCGATTGACTAAAGAGATCTGGTTTTATATAGAAAGAAGTGGACACTAGCTTGTCTATGAACAAAGTTAAATGCTGTTTGCTGCTACCTTTTTTCCTTTAAAATGTTTACAAGTTGCATCAATGTGTATATTGTTATGTTTTGGTAACTTCATTTATCTGCAGTTTTCACATTCCAAACCCTGTAGCAGCATGGTCCCTGATAGAGGTTGCATAGTAATTAAATTTGAGCAACTGATATAAACAGGTACAGACTGACCCAGGTGCAAATAAGCAGTATCACTGCAGCAATTACCACTTTAATGAGTGAGGCAGATAGATTTTAAGGGATGAGTGAAAAATCCAGAATTTGCTAATTGTAATTTTCACTTTGGCAGTGTAGTTGATGGAGCAGTTTACATGGAAATTTCATCTTTTAGTTCAAAAGATCGCAGCATAGGTTCTAGGAAGTGAATACGAAGTGTAGTTTGTTTTTCATTTGATGCTGTTGGTTTTATTTCCCTTTTCATCTTTATAATTAGTAATTTCAACATATGAACAGAGTGTTATGTCAGTTTTACAGCAAAATTTAGGACAAAAAACAGTAGTAATCCCTTTATTGTTATCGTGGTTTCAGGTGCATGCATGGTGTACTAAAGAAATTATAATTTTCTTGGCCTAGTTGTCTGAAAATATTAGCAGACATCCGGACTTCCTAAAATCATTTAACATTTTTCAGTGTTTTGAACCAATTCCTCACCTCCAACTCTTTTTATTTTTCTTCCTTCTGACCAAAATTTCAGCTGATGGTTGAAAGCATTGCTGTAAAAAGCATCAGCATCCGCTCACATCTGATCACAGGCCCCAGGAGTTGGAAGAGAAGAGATGAGAGGAGGAGTTAAGACAGACTGGGCCTCAGCCAGAGAGCAGTGATTCAGTATGTGGGAAGGAGTGTGGGGATGTAGGGAGTGCAAAAAGAAATCCTGCCGAATCATTCTGGCGTAGGATGCTCTCGTCACCTCTTCGCCTCGTAGGAATACGCTGCAGAAGTGGATGCTACATTGTCAAAGCAGGGTGATATAATGGGATGTAAATGTGGGGGAGGGGAAATGCAAACTTACATCATAAGTAAAAATGGATTTCTGCACTTTTGCTTACTTGCTGGAGATATTGGGTAATTTTTGTTTCCGTTGATAGCCACACTTCACCCAGTTAAAAATGCTTTCAAACTGTTCCTGTGCAGATAATTCCATACTGACCTTTTAATGTTTATTTGCTCTTAATATGTTTCTAATTCATTTTATTACATTCAACAACGACATATCTTTACAGTCACACTTGTATACCTCTTGCATTTGTTTGCACAGGCCTTTAGCCGCTGCATTGACTGCACTTCTTGAAAGACTTATACGATGGTACTTTAATTTCCTGAAAATTAAAAGCATCTCTTCTTGAAAAAATGGAAATAAAATATAATTTAAACAGAAATTCTTCTAGATTTGCAAAAAAAGGTTCATATAAGTGAGATAACAGAACAAATGAAATATCAGAATCATCTTTGTAGACCAAGTTCCTGGACACAAATAAGGATTTAATGATCAGACACTAAATAAAAACATACAAACACTTTAGAGGAGATAAAAAAAAAAAAAAAAAAACTAAAATATGCACATATATGTATATTTTTTATGTACATACTCAATCCCAAATAAATAAACACAGTCCTAACACAAGATACATGTGTTGAAAAAACATAATGCTTTAACTATTGGAATACATTTACAAAGCATCCAACAGCTGCTGGATACAAACCTGCCTCATTCCTATCTGCTCTGTATCTCTTATAATGTATTAAGATTATTTACAGAATCAACACAACTGTGACTAAAACATCACTGCACTGACCCAATAATAAAGTGACACTTAAAAGCATATTTATGCTCCCTTTATACAAATAAATGGGTCCACCCATTTGTAACGTTGTCGCACGTCTTTGCTCTCCGGTCTTCAATGCATTTATTAAGTTGGCATTGTTATTATTCAATGTAACCACTAGAAGGCAGTTCTGAGTTAGCTTTAGATTTCAGAGGACAGTTTAGGAAACATGGTGACAGTGCACAACATTTTAATAATGTACATTCTCAGAAAAAGACATAAAAAGAGGCACAGTGATTGATGGAGGTGGTCTGTGCGGCCTTTAAATACAGTGTGGTCAGTTAACCTTTTAATATGAAAAATAATGATAATGATAATAATCATGATGCTGCTGAATACTGTGAATTTTACCATTGTTCTCTGTATACATGCCGTATTCCGAAAAATAGAGCATCAATAGCATCACACATACTTCATAGACACCACAGGTATTGATGTTCCACACAATTTCCTTCAATTCCTCACAGTTAGACCCATCAAACAGGTGTTTTTTTAAACACCAACATACATTGGAAGATAGGAAAAAGTGTGACAGCTTTGCTGTCTTCTGCTTGTGTCTACAATAACGTGCCTTACACCATGAGTCTGCTGAACATTAAAATATATATATATTATGTTTGAATAATTTGGTAATCAGACAGGTTTATAAATGTTATTTAATTTTATATAAAACATTTATGTAATTTTCTCTACAACCTAACGTTGTTGCATCGGTGGCTGGCACAAATTATATTTGTGGCAGAAAGCATCCACACAAAACCACCTATGACATCGACATCAAGCCATTAATTTAGAAGTCTAGTTACAAAGGCCTGAATAACATGATACATTTTACATAGCGATAATTAACACTAATTTGATATTCAGATTACCTCTGTAATTCCGTGCCTGCATCATCCTCTATCATTGTGTTGCCTAACATGTTTGAATAAATTATATGTAAATTAAAGTCAAATTTCTAAAATTACCATTTCACAGCAGCATTGGCAAACCTTGATGAGATGAGGCAAATCATATCCATTTTGTCACATTGTTTCTTTCCTCATTCAGCAGTTATGACTCAAGACTCAACTGCAGCTCAGTAAAAGTATCTTTGAAATAAAGGAAGCTTTGCTAGCAACAAGACTTTCAGTGCAAGTATTTTTATGCTTAAATGCTTGAACACCTTCTGTATTCTAGGAATCGTCTGTGTCATTAAGAACACAGCATAAAACCATACATCACAAAAGACAGTTTTCTGAATTATCTTGTCTCTTTAATTCATTCGCAGTAAGCCATGCTCTAACATGTCTAGCCCACAGTGCAGTTAATGTTGGAGCTGAATTGTATGGCAGGCGTCTGTCATTTCTGAGGCAATGTGTTTGGCCTTGGGACAGCAGGCTGGCAGCTGCCTTTGTATGTCGTGACCACTTGAAGCTGGAGATTTTACCAGGAGACGCGTGTATGTACAAACAATCGGGTGCATATTTGCACATGCAGACGCACACTTTAAAGTGGACACACACATACAAACACACACCAACAAATTGCGAGCAAATTTGTGTAATTATGCTCCTGACACTGCCTCTTAGTTTGCCCTCTTAAACCGGCTCTTGGAATACTTAATCAGTTAGCTTGCATGTGCAAACGCATGCAGGCATAGACACACGGCAAAATTATGCAACAGATATTTACATGCAGTATCTATACAGAGAACATGAATGCACATCACCCGCTGGGAAGTGTGTTGTACAAACACAAACGAGCTTTTACAGGCATGTTAATGAGAAACAAGTAGTCACTGAGAGCACATAGTCTGTATTTTATTGAATAATATTTTTGAAAGCACAGCACAGCGGAAATCGTGCATTAAACTGCTGCATCTGTTGAAGAGACACTCACAGACACAATTGCTTCCTCACTAAATTTAAGGGTGCCACAAACTTTCATAAAATCTCAAGCTCCTAATAGCTAGAATCCTCCTGTTTTTCAGCATTTCAATCATCAGCTCTCCATCTTTGGTTAAATTGACTTATACATTTGTTTTGTAAATGCAATACTTTACCCATAACATGCATTTACTTGGTGGACAACTAAGAAGACGCATGTCTTTTTTTTTTATAAGTGTACCCCGAAAATGCTATTGTGGTCCTACTGGCTTAAACCCAGACATGTTGCTGGAAATGAGCAGGGTTTCTGACCTTTGTGCTGGCTGATGTCATGGTGTGTGTTGAGGTTGGACCCAATTGCAGAGTGTAGTAGATTAGATGAGAAAGATTTAATAGTAAACAAACTTACAATTTCACCAGGTACAGGAACACAGGCAGGTGAGTGACATGAGCTGGATGATAACAGGATCATGGGATCAGAGGACATGGAATCCGGCTGCAAACAGGGTAGCAAGCAGGGTAGTTTCCAGGAGGAACTGGTGGAAAATAATGACAATAAGGAAGTATATGTACTGAGGGGAAGTGGAGAATGGACCAATGAATGCAGGAAGTTAATCAGAGGGGAATCAGGATTAGCTGGTGGGAGAAAGACTGAAGGTAGCTGAGGGGGAGTAATTAATTAACATGATGAGCAGGGAGGAAACAGAAAACAGAGAGAACTGAAAAAGGTAAACAATGAAACTGCGAAAAGAATACAAACTGGGGGGAAACCAGATCTATAAGGAAATACAAACTAACACATAAAACATATGAATCCAGAGAAGTAACAAAAACCGAAACACCAGAATGAATCTAATAAGCCTAAATGATCTGAAATAAACCAACTGAAGAACCCGGCAGAGCAGAGAAAGTAAACAGAACACAAATTCAAAACCCCAAACACAGGCAGATTATGACAGATATGATGCTCATAATGATGTGTAAATTCAGTTTTTAACCTAGTTCACTACTACATGGGTGAACTTGTAAATGATAAATTATGCAAAGTTTTATTGGTTGCTGTCATTTTTCATCTCTTTCTTATGGTTTAACCCCTTCTAGTCGTGAATACTATACACCCCAAATTTAGATCTGGAGTTAGGCCTAATTATACTTACTGTAGCTAATTTGAATACTTTATACCCCAATTTAGATCTAGTGTGATCTATTTAAATCAGTTTGACAGCAAAAACTCAAATAATTGACTTTAATTGTACTGTAAATCAATTCAGCCAGTAAGTGGTTAATGAAAATAGGCTACCTGGCTGAAAGGTGCATTACCACCATTTACTGCATTGGACTGATGAAAGGTATGATATTTTTAATCATGCTAATGAATGTACATTCTTTAATATCACAATACCATACATTTATATCCCATACATTATTAAACATTTTACCTTCATCATTATGCACCTGCACTATTACTATAGTATTTCCCCAAATCCTATCAAAACTATGACTCCTATCCATCTTGGTTTAGATTGTTTTAATTAAACAAAATGCAGCTTAAGTATATCACACTAATTCACAACAAATTTAATGTCAAGGCACTTAACAAGATAAACAGGTCCAATTTATATCTATGTAGTCCGTTTTTCTTAAAACTCTCATTTAGTCCAGTTAATTTAAAAACACTACAATAATATGTTGATTTAGATCCAATTTAGTCTAATTCATTTAAATTATAATACATTAGTCAGGTTCATTTTATTTTAAAGCCAGTTCATAAAAAGGGGTATATTTAAGAAGACTTAACAGATCACATTGAGTTGTCAGTTTTGCAACAATCCTTCATCCTGAGAAAGTATGTGTCAACAGCAGAGAGAAACCACTCCCTTTTAACGGGAAACGTTGCAGCAAGTGTAAAAGGCAATCTGCAGCAACCATATTTGCTGGTCCAGAAGTCCTCTTCTACAGGAAAGAAGTGGAAAGTGTTACCAGCAGTAACACTTTCCATGTTGCCTATTTTCTGGATAGGATTATGACACCTTTCAAATAATTTTTGTTGTCCATGTTTATGTTTTTTATAAAGCCTAATGGACTGACCTTTGTGTTCATCTCATAGTTCTTCGATTCAATAGATCCATTGCAGCGTGACATCACAAGTGTCAGCTGTACCTCTTGGTGTTCCTCTGGTTGACTTAAAAAAATTTGTGCTGTACTAGGGCAATTTGTGGAACTCCTTGGATATCAGAGGAAAAACTTAAATTAATATCTGACAACATGTCCACTTTCAGAGTCTCCAAGGCAGTCCCAGGTAATACACACAGCTATGAAATGTCTGATACTAAACCTTTGTCTAATTGCTGAGCACATATTAACGGCATTCGTTTAGGTTTGAACATGGATCTGGCCTAAACTTAACCAGGAACCTATCATTGTTCCAGTATTGCTAAGCAAATGTTTGTGCTCCCAAACTGTTGCATTACTCATTTACTTACAGCCATTTTAATAAAGTGGCTTTCAGTTAGTTTGTGCAAAACATGAGCTGATGCACATACATTAATGAATGCAATTTTTAATTGCTGATTATTGTAGAATTATGCAATATAATTCATTTAGAACTGTTACTGAGACACAAAAGCATGTTAAGTATTAAATCCAATGTCAATCTTATTGTAATTTAAATTGTAACTTTCCAGTGCGAATGATGCAGCTGCTCAGTAGCAGCTAATCTGTTATTATTGCAGAGGAAATTTTTACATGCTAGGTCAGAAGATGATGAAAATAAAGAAGTCAGGCTTTTTTTTTCTCTTGTCACAGACATGGATATTCCCTCTAAGGGGGAAACTCAATGTTCTTGTCTTGAAGTCTACAGCTGTGTTTTAAACCGCCGTGCAGAATCAGACGGATCACTGGAGGAGCTGACTGACCTTGAAATATTACCATGCTGGATTACCAAGGTTGCACATTATTATTCCACGGCAGGATGGATGAAAGAACACAATGATGAAAAAGGGATGAGAAGATGAATGGACAGCCACGGTTAAGGAGGGAAGGGTTTATAACCTCTCATTAAAACTAGGTCTGATGGATGGATGAAACGAGGAGATACCAAGGGATAATGATAACAGAAGGATTACATTTGACTCTTGCCCTCGTGTGTCCTATGGATACAGAGAAAAAGGGTCTAAATGGCTGACTAAAGCCCTTTTTCGTGTGCCACTCTAATCTTGACTGCTCTGACCTGTCGGAGTGGTAAATAATCTTGTCAAAGTTTCAAAGACACTAAGCGATTTCCAAGAGCTTTCCATCGTTATCCAAACATTTTCCCTTAATTTTTGACGACGGTTCTAATAGCTTCTTTTTCCTTCCACAGAATAACTTTCTGCCACCTGCCGTTCCAGAGTAAATGGCTGTACATCGGCACAGAACGAGGGAACATCCACATTGTCAACGTGGAGTCCTTCATGCTCTCAGGCTATGTCATCATGTGGAACAAAGCCATTGAACTGTGAGTGGCCTCTGCCTCTTTTTTACTCTCTGATGATTCCCTTCAACAAATGTTCTCTTAAGTCTCTCTGCCTTCTCCTTATCTATTAGTTTCCACACATTTGAACATACTGCTGCACAGGTTTTGTTTCAGAAAGATGAGTTTCATATTCAAGACCTGTCTCATATTCACTGGACTTTAAGAATGTGTGCATCCCTGTTAAAATGCCAGATTTTTGTGATGTAAAAATTGGATCATAGTAAATTATTATAAAACTTTTTTTTACACTTATATCAATATACAAGCAAAAAAAGCAACCTGGTTTAGTTTAAGAGTGTGAACACTCTTAAACTAAGAACTTTGTTCTAGCTATTTAAATATTCCACATCTCAACTTGACCTTGCTCTACCTTGTAAATGTTGTCCAAATATGATTATTGGAACATATCTTTTTCACACCCTTCTTCATGATACCCCATAGATTTGTTTTTTGGCAGACTTTGTTCTGGCCTCTGGCTAGGCTATTTCAGAACATTATTCTTCTGAAGAAGAAGCCATCCTTTTGATTTTGGATGTATGTTTGGACTCACAGGGGTGCTGAAAAATGAAATCCCTTTTCATTTTCACCTTTCTTGAAGAAACCTGAAGGTTTTGGGTCTAAACTGTTACCTTGAAGAAAAAAACACAGTCCCATTTGAAGAAAAGTAACCCCTCAACATGATGCTGTTGTCACATATAGAACACAACCAGTAGTTGTTATAAATTACTTCAACTTCGTCTGTGATGCTATCAACAACTCGGCAGCCTCCACGAACAGTTTCCTAGATGTCTTTTCAGAATTTTTCAGAAAAAAAGTTCAGTTTTTGTAATGTCTCTATTCCATATTTTCTCTAATTGATATTGACCTCTGCCTAGGTAAATATAAGATTATGTACAGTTTTTTTCTACACTCCTTACACTGACTAAAGTAACTATTAAACACGTGAAGAAAAGAATGTGCAAGAAGGCACAGAAAGGCAAGAAACCAGCTGAAATATGTCGATATTTAGGAAGCATGCTTGATGCTATGTGCAAAATATCAGCTGGTTTAATGACTGATGGGTTATAAAAAGATTTGTCTTGACCAAAGTATTTCACTGTGTGATAAAAGTGATAAAAACAAGGAAAGCTTAAGAAAAAAAACAAAGGTCACTTTGCAAATCATACTAATGGAAATTGTTACAACCACATTTGTAAACTTCTAAAAGTTCTAGTAAGTTCCATTGGAGCCATAATCCTGAAGTGGAAAGAACATAATTTCACATTCAACAGCCCCAGCCAGGTGCCCTTTGTAAGATTTCTGAAGGAGGAGTCGAAAGAATGCAGATATTTTCTGGAATGGCAGGTACAGTTTTTCCCATGAAGACAATAAGTAATTCACTCATCCACATTGCCCTCTATACACACTTACTGTGCAAGACTCCTCTTCTGAAAAAGAAAAAAAAAACTTTTTGTTTGAAGTTTGTTTAAAGTTTGCTGTAAAATATTTGGAAAAGCCAGTGAAAAACTGGGGAAATTTAGTTGGTCAGATGAGCCCAACGCTGAACTCTTTGGATTTCATTGCACTTTATATTACTTAAGGAAGGATACATGAAAAAATTGGGACCTTCTTGATAAGAATCTGAAGTTGAAACAAGTTTGGATTTCCAATAAAGGAAAATAGTCCTAAATCTACACCCAAGGAATTGGGTTCAGAGAAAATAAAATAGAATTGCTGGAGTGGTCCGTTCAATCATCTGACTTGTATCCAACTGAAATCTCTGGAAAGAACTGAAAAGTGCATAGAAAAGTTCCCCAAAACCTTGAAGATTTAAAGACAGTTTGTGTGGAAAAACTTAGCAATGCTTTTGACTACTTACTCCATGCGGAAAACATCTTGGAGTATGGCCATTGCCAAAAAAAGACGTTTCCACAAAGTATTCAATAACCTTCTGCTTTGTTAAATATTTCTTCCTTGTTTTGTTCCAATGTTTTTATCCATTACTTAATTTGTTTAGTAATTTACTTTTGGTTTCCTTGGATCTGGGGATTACATCACAAAAACCCATCCTCTAACGGGGGTATGTACCCTTTTGAGGTTCACTGTAAGCAGAATCGCTTAAGTTAGGTTATTGTTTTGTAGTTTAAATGTAATGGCATAAGAAGTTATTCATAAGTGTGTCATATTGAAGCTCAGTATCAGATTCCAGGTAGTAAGGATGCCATCTCTGCTGTTTGAATGGATCTGTCATGCTGACAGGCTCCATTTTAGCTCCCCGCTGTTAAGACCTAAATTATTCACCGGAGCATTTTGCTTCACACTTTCTCCTCATCCCCGTTCTCTGGCATGTGAGCACATATGCATGTTTGTGTACGTGTGTAGATAGCAGGAAAAGATGAGGAGGAGGGAGTTTGTGGAACAGGTGTCTGCTGAGATCAGTGTATGGTACACACAGACGTCTCGTCGACAGGGCTGCAGGGAAGAAAAGGCGAGAGTTGAGCGGTGGGGGAGAGGGGGAGGTGGGATTATGACATAGGGGAGTGGAGCTGAATGGATGAGATGGGGCTTTTGCCTTTGGGAAAAGGACATCCACAGAGGCAGAGTGATGGAGTAGATGGATGGAGTTGTGATGGAGGGTTAAAAGCAGGTAGCACAGGGCAGAGCAAACGAAGGAAGTTGTGAAGATAAGAGAAGGCAGTGAGGGAGAAGGGTTCCAATTAAAGAAGAAAAGGGCAGAAGGTAAGGAGTGATAATGATGAGATAGAGAGAAGATATCAATGATAGAACAGTAGATACCACACAGTCTCCAGACCAAAGGACCAGTTTTAACTTTGACTTTTCTTGACAGAGCTCTGCTCCTTCACAGTTCACCTTCATCTTATTTTTACATTGGCTTTAAATGCTTTTCCTGAGAGTATTTTAAGTACTGATTTAGTTTAAAAAAATATCTCTATTAAAATGACAAAGTATATCTTGAATGTCAGAATTATGCTCTTCAATTAAAGAAATTATACGGTAAAAACAGGCTGCATGCCAAACATCTATCAGTTATAAAAAAATATTTCTTAAAATGACTGTCTGTGTTCATTAAAAGAATTCCTTGTAATTTAATGTGATCATATATACTAGCAAATTATTTGCTGCATTTTACCAACGCATGTGCTATTCCCGATGGCTTGGCTGAAGTAACTTGGAGGTACCCTGTATTACCTATGTACGACCTGTGGAACTGTACATATCAGTCCAACACATACCAAATAAGTAAATATCTTCTCTATATCCAAATATAATCATCTAGTTGCTATCAGTTTTGAGAAGATACTTTGACCTACATTGGGTATGGAGTGGTTACTGTTGACATGCAGGCTTTAACAGAGCATTATTATCAGGTTTTATGATAGTATTGGAGTAGTTCTAACATGAATTGTTGCTTTCTGTTTTAAATAAAAGCAGGTAGTTCGTGTTTTATATTTTTGTTTAAAATCTTTGTGTTAATCCTGTGTGTTGGCTACACTGTTGCCTTGCAGCAAGAAGGTCCTGGGTTCGACTCCTGGCCATGGTCTTTCTGCATGGAATTTGCATGTTCTCCCCGAGCATGCGCGGGTTCTCACTGGGTACTCCGGCTTCCTCCCACAGTCCAAAAACATGACTGTTAGGTTAATTGGTCTCTCTAAATTACCCTTAGGTGTGAATGAGTGTGTGCATGGTTGTTTGTCCTGTATGTCTCTGTGTTTCCCTGCGGTGGAATGGTGACCTGTCTAGGGTGTAGCCCGCCTCTTGCCCGTAGATTGCTGGAGATAGGCACCAGCTCCCCTGTGACCCACAATGGAATAAGCAGTATAGAAGATGAATGAATCTTTGTGTTGAAACTCTTTTTAAATTTATCATACTGTGAGAATCTCCCAGCAACATATTTAGGTTTTGGAAAATTACATCACTATATCTGTTATTACATGGCTACAGTACTTCATTCTGCTATTTTGGAGGGAAATCACATCCTTTAGGATGTTAGAGGTGTCAGGACCGATGTCCCTGGTTTGTTACAGAAGCAAATGGTTTGCATATTTGTTTGAGCGCACGTTTGTGATTTGCTTTGAAATAGATCAGAGAGGTGTGAGGTGAATCTCTTGTTCTTTGTCCTTATATATCTGTGCCAGCTGTGGGGGTTGAAGGGTCAGCGTCCAGAAAACAAAAGCTTCTTTACCTCTTCTGTTGGCCGCTTGTGATGTCATTAGACAAGAAAGAGAATTACAATTACAACTGGAATGATTATTTAAGTGATTTTGATTTTAAAGGGGATTACTGGTTGCAATTTAGGGACAGTTTCTCCCCCAACAGAGATGTACAGATCACATTTCCCAGCTGATATGCGTTTTGTGCTTGACAAAAAAAAAGAAAAAAAAGATTGTTTTTAAGTCTTCCTACCATGAGCAGTCATTAGTTATTTATGTTAGGAGCTAAGGCAACATCATAATGTGTGTGAGAGAGCGTTCACTGTAAAGCTGGGTTTTATTAACATTTTAAACCAAAGACAAAATGACAGAGTTGACATTTTAAACCATCTTTGTCATCTTATATTAGCTGTTAGCGTAGTACCCACTGCTAGCATTACTAAAACAGCTATCTCCATACCCCTGCCCTAATTGAGAATTCCAAATGGCTCTTAACATTTAAAAAAATCCAGCATGTTCCATAACAAACATAGGTCAAAAGGATAAAAAACGACAACCTTGCTGTACATTAATTAGCCTTGCTATTCTGAAGGGTCGCTCCTTCCCAGCCTGAATAATCCCATGTGTCAATATATTGCAGAAAATTGCTTCCTGTAAAGTATTGTTTTTGCATTTTTGTGTTTCTTAGTAACATGTCTTGTCAACATGATGGTAGCACTTACTTATGGTGCATTCACTGAAAGGAAAAGATCGGAATCTTGAGTCTGACTGGTCAGGGCTGATTAAGCTGGGAATTGCTCGATTCCACTCAAATGTCCTTTTCTTCATGCTCTTTTTTTTTCAACTTGACTATTTTATAAAAAAATATGTAAAAGTAGTAATATTTTTAAAAAAACTGTTTTACATATAATTTGGAGAATCCATATCTCCTGCTTTTGTTAAGACAGCCTTAAGACAGTTTCTTTATAATATTCACAATTCAAAACATGCCTCCTGTATTAATACCATTGGCATTGGCAGAGATTGTTATTGTAAAAGTAATTAAATATTTTATTCCACACCCTGCTCAGTGCACCACTGCCGTCTTGTGACTGATAATAGGCCAGGATGTAGTGGTTTCTGGGGTCATTGTTGCTGTTCCATTTAGCCCAAGGCCTGGCCTGGCTAGGCCCAGCCCAAACCAGCACTATGTGTACACATGACTCACACCTCTGTTCTTAATCGACTTTGCTGGAAACTGCACCAGAATGGGAAATAAACACACAGTGCACTTTTTTGCACAAATACACTTTGCTGTACATGCAAAAATGCCTCAAAGTCTGTGCCTGACTGCCTTTTGTGCTTGTGTGTGTGTGTTAAATTTGATTCAGTTAAATGGTTTCTGGCTACAAAAAGCCAAGAAATGGGACAAAAGTGTCAAATATTCACAGTTTACTGTGACATGTTATGTGAACATGTTGACTTGAGACATCCCCTGTTCTGGTCCTTTTTTGATTTCATCCATTCTCCTACTTATAGGCCAGCAGCTATTTTAAATGTGTTTTTCTTTTATTGCCTATTTTTCTTGCAAACTACAGTTTTGGGTATTTGTCAGGTGGTAGTAAACTATGTCCTACACTCAAGGTGTAGGACATAAAAACAAAAAAGTTGAAATAATGGTGTAATGATATTTTGTAAATCACAAATTATTGCTTTTTGATTTAACTTTTTTCTTTCTCTTCAAACCCCTCTGATGATCTTATTCTACTCTTTTGTGTAAATAATTTAGCAAACAAAACTAAAAATAGGATGTCCCTTCCTAAACATAAGTAGTGGTGCATTGAAAAAAGAGATCTAAGAAAAGAGTTATTGCTAGTGACAATTTGCTGCTAAAAATATCTATTGTCTGTCTGTCTGTCTCTGTCTCAAAAAACAATGTTTTATTCACATTTATAGCTAAATATATAATCCCAATACTGAACATACAGCTGCCAGTAATGCTGATTAATAAAAATAATAATAACTATTATTGTTATACATTTAATTTATAGGGAGAATCTCAAGGTCAACTTGCATTAATTAATAAACAATTAGGGGCATTGTTGAAAAATTTAATAGAAATACGCAAAAACCATCTGGGACAATATTATGAAAAGATTATAATAGATATAAAAAAGTCAATAATTAGTTTTATTCATTTTAGTTATATAGCACATGTTCACAATAAATGGAATCCGAAAACACTTTTACGAGACAAATGGGTCCGACTCATATTTAGTTATACAGAGTTGAATATTGACATAATTTGGGCCAAAACTAGTACAGCTAAGTTCAGGACAATACAAGTGAGTCATGTAGTCAGATTCATATGCTGTTGTATATAGTCAAATGCAATGCAAATTGGAGTGCAATTTCAGTTGTTTAAATCATGCCATTTGGCAAAAAGGTATTCATCTAAGGAAGCACAGCTGATTAATGGCATCATTGACTTTTTACCAGTCTTTCACGAAAAAGGATGTGAAGGCTCCACTGCTGAAGAGCCACTTCCACTTGAGGAACCACTTCCTTTAAGCATGAAGAAAACTCCATTAGAACCAAGCACAGTATGACCAGATATCTGTTGTAACTGGCTTTCGTTGAGAGGACAAGGAAGGAGACATAAAAAAAAACACAATCATAGATCAAAGAATCATTTCTTTGATCATAATGAAAGAAAAAAAACACAGTACACATATTTAATAGCAGTATTAGCTACACTGATAACTTAGTCTAGGCTGGAGAACAGCTTAACAGCACTGACAAAAGTGTACTTTCTACTGAAAGAAAAGACAAAGAGTGACAACAAAGTTAACGGTAGCAATAGCTACTTCTAGGGAAGAGACAATGCGGAACACAGAAACACTGAGCCACAGACAAATGCTTTCTATTGGAAACACAGAACACAAAATTAAGAGTAATAGATAGCTCTAAGTAAAATGCAATTAAACCTGAAGAGCAAATACTATTTAAAATGAATGTAAACACTACTGATTAAAGTGAAATAAGACCAAATATGGCATGGGCAGACTGTAGAGATCATCACCTGCAATTACACCAGATGTTTGTGGCTTTGCTTTCTGTGTTTGCTGCATTGTTTATCTCCCTACCTAGGTCCCAGTGGAGGATGCATTAGAGGTGTTTAAATACAAGAAACATAAAAAAAACCCCATAAAGATATATAAATAAGTAATATTCACGCCACATATTTAAATACAGGGCATTTTATCAAGCATGAAATGAAACTGTGTGCTGAAGAGATGTTTTTTAATTCAGTGAGGTGTTTCTTTATCTGTTGCTTAAATATCCCCGCTGTGCCATCAACACACCCACCAACAATTGCTTGGCAGTGCTTGTGTGCTTGCTTGCGAAACACACCTGAAGTAATAGTTTATTCTCTTTAATGCACTGAAAGCATGGCTGGGCAGTGGTAATACACCGAGATGTAGTTTGGTGCAGCATAGGTTTATAAAAGATGAGTGCCTGAACCAAAGGTACCAAGGTTATACTTGCCACTCGGTATTCAGTTTAACTCAAGCAATCGCCAGCGTATGTGAGTGTGTGCTTGTGTGAAATGAATACCCTTAAATAAGTAGCTAAAAGGACTTGAATGTGATACATGTGAAGGGCGCTATGAGAATTATGACATGCAGACAAGCAAACACACGTGCATGTATACATGCAGACAGGTGTGTATGTGTGCAGTAAAGCATGTCCTGACAGCTTTCGGTCTGTGTGGGTGTGTCAGTATGCTCGTGGCAGAGTACAGATGGTTTTTTGGGAGCCTATGTGCACTCTGCCCATCCTGCCTCTGTTGCCATGGTGATTCTTTATCTCAAAACCTGAATGTGTATTTGGAGACTTTGTAAAAGCGTTTATGTCACATTTATGTTCTGTAAACAATTCAATCCGAATTTATGGAGATAAAAGGAAAGATAAAGTGAAGTCATTGAACAAGAAAGTAGGCCTTACGAGAAGGGTGGATTTTGAAATTCATTAGGACAGTATACACTGTTTATGCTACTGAGGATATTGTTTACAAGTGAGAAGGTGTTAAGATATGTTCTAATTGGGCTGACATGCAAATTTATAACTGTGGATGTGCATGCAGGTGTGGATAGCTTTTAGCTCACAGACAGGCAGTAAAGGGGGTATTAGACACATCAACAGATCCTGCTGCAGCAGCGCTTAGGTAATAAGGCTTCAGTACTAACAGGCTAAATATAGAGACATCTGGCTGTCTGCCTGCCCACTAACTGTTACTTTCTAACAGACAGATGCGCACATAGACCCTTCTTCTTTCGTTTTTATTTATAGAACATTTGTTCCAAAAACACTTATTCCTTGCAACTAGGTTACATCTAAATTTATTGTATTGTTTAATATAGAAATGTACAAATTTTTCTGCTGGTGAGTTTTTATCTGGACAAGCTTGACCAGTTACTAAGTTGGTAAATGCATAAGAGCCAAGCAGCAAACTTTCTACAGCAACAATCTGTGTGGAAATTTGTGTGGAACTGGTGTTTTACTACTTGTTTGTCAATAAGGTCTTTCAAATTAAAAAAGTATTATTTTGCACACAACTTTTTGGAGGCTACTAGGAGAAAAGTGTAAATTTTTTGGAGGTGTGGCTATTGTTTAAACAAGCTAAGGGTTTCTCGTACTCGTCATCTTCCGCTTATCCTGAACCAGGTCATGGGGACAGCAGGTTAAGCAGAGACGCCTAGACTTCCCACTCCCCAGACACCTCCTCCAGCTCCTCTGGGGGAAGCCCAAGGCGTTCCCAGGCCAGCCGAGGGACATAGTCCCTCCAGTGTGCCCTGGGCCGTCTACTTGGCCTCCCGGTGGGACGTGCCTGGAACACCTCCTAGGGGAGGCGTCCAGGGGGTATCCGAAACAGATGCCTGAGCCATCTCAACTGACACCTCACGATGTGGAGGAGCAGCGGCTCTCCTCCAAGCTTCTCCCAGATGGTCGAGCTCCTCACCCTATCTCTAAAGGGAGTGCCCAGCCACCCTGTGGAGGAAGCTCATTTCAGCCGCTTGTATTCAGGATTTTGTTCTTTTAGCCATGACCCAAAGTTCATGCCCATAGGTGAGGGTAGGAACATAGACCGACCGGCAAATTGTGAGCTCAGCTTTTCAGCTCAGCTCCCTGTTCACCACAACAGACCAGCCAACTTCGTCATTACTGCGACGGCTGCACTGATCGGTCTGTTGATTTTCCGCTCCATTCTCCCCTTACTCATGAACAAGACCCTGAGATACTTAAACACCTCCACTTGAGGCAGGATCCCCTCCAACCTGAAAAGGGGAAACGGCCATTATCCTTTTGACAACCATGGCCTTGGACTTGGAGGAGCTGATCTTTATCTCAGCAGCTTCACACTCGGCTGCAAACTACCCCAGTGCGTGCTGTAGGTCTTGGCTAGATGGGGCCAGCAGGACCACGTCATCTGCGAAAAGGAAAGACAAAATCCACTAGTCCCCAAATCAGACCCCCTCCGGCCCTTGGCTGCGCCTAGAAATCCTGTCCATGAAAGTTATGAACAAGACCAGTGACAAAGGGCAGCCCTGCTGGAGTCCAACATGCACCAGGAACAGGTCTGACTTAGTGCCGGCAATGCGAACCAAACTCCTGCTCTGCTTGTACAGAGACCGGATGGAAGCCAAATAAAGGCCCCCCTACTCCATCCCAGGGTTTCAGTTTAGGCTTTCAGCTAGTGATGTATCAAGGAATTGATTAGTTACCAAAATCTGTTAGATATTATCTCCTTGACTGCTTGACTGTTCTCTTCTCTTTTTCCTGTCAGTCAACGCATTATGTGAGAGAGATCTAGACTTTTAGCAGAAAGATAGAAGGCTGAACGGAGTATGGTAAATCTGTTTAATCCTATTGAACTTTTAACTTTTATCTTCAACAGAACATGCTACATTTTAAATAGTATGACATTTGAGTCCAGGTGGGAAAAAAACAGTACGAGCATAACTCACCATGATAAATGCTAATAACAGCTGTTTGCTTTAAACATGCCCTCTAACTGTATTTTTGTTTAAATAAAATGGTACCTATTAACTGTAGCGATGCATGCAGTAAGGCAGCTTTTCACATTTCATGACCCTCTGCTCCTAATATGAACAATTAAGGATGCACACAGTGAAATGACCTATTAGTTAAATTGAAATCAATGAATTATTTAAAAAAAACTTGCAACATTGATCACATTTCTATTTTGATTCAGTTTAATAGTCGTGCAGAGGACAAAATCATTTCAAATGGTGTACCTTTAGGTCTTGAAATAGAAGTTTTCAAAAATAGTTATGGTTAGAGCTGCTGAGTTAGAGCTTCGTTTGCAACATGAAATGTGGATAAATAGTTTTTAATACAGCTTTTTTGTCAGTTACGATGTTATTGTAATCATTTAGAGCTAAGATTGCAATTCTAATAAAAATTTGTTGAACCGCATAGTCTGAGCTGTATATCAGTGGCAAGGGTAGTTTTCTTGCAATCAAAAAGTTTGAGAGTTGTATTTTCAGCTTCCCACCACCACATGTCAAAGAGTCCTTAAGCAAGACACCGAGCCCCAAGTCTCCAAGGTATTTGCGTATCACGTATTGATGCATGAGTATTTGTGTGTTGTCAGTTTGAGTAGAGAGCACTAAATGAGTACAGTTCATTTCTCATTTATCATAAGGAAGGGTTTATAACAAGACATACAATGTAATTATTTTATTTGTCCTCATGCCTGCTAATGCGACCTGGAGAATATTTGTCTATTTCAAATAAGATTGAGAGAAAACTGTCACCTGATATTTTGAAAAATGCTTTGTTTTTCCATTTTTACTGTGCTGTACATTTTTGTAAACTGACTATGTTTAAATTAGAAGAAAAAGAATGCTGTGAATTAAAATTCACAGAGAGAAATGGTAATCGACCCAAACTGAAACTGGAACCAGAAACTGGAACTGGCCTGGAAACCTGTAATCAGTGCAACTCTAATTTTATATCTGTATCAGAACATCCTTCCGGTCACCTTCAGATTTGTAGTGTGAAAAGAAATTGCTCACTGTTAAAACATAGACCACAGCAATGTGTCCACTTTTCCTCACTTTAGTGTTGCTTACTCTTAGCTTTACCCTCCTTTCCTTGTCTGGCATCCTTATCCTTGCTCCAATGTAAAATGGTTACGGGTTAACAACAACAACAATCACTGTTTTTCACCGGTGACCTTTCCATCTCACCCCATAAAGGCAGAGCAGGTTAGGAAATTTCTAAAAGAGGAGATATGACACAAAGCTGTCTGGAGGGTAAGACACAGACAGAAGGACGAGAGAAGAGGCATTTTGTTTTTTCTCCACGGACATGCAAATTAACAGACACATAAATTCACATACACACAGCCACCAGGAACTGACACAGTCATTTATCACAACCTTTAGTGAATTTATGTCTTTCGGCTGCCTTTTTTCCCTCTGGGTTCAGTGGCAGTGTTGTCTTCTCTAAGCAGGGCTCATCCAGGAGTTTAAAGACTGTTGCCTACAATTTTAATCCTTTAAGTATGTCACCGAAGAAAAACATACATTATTCAGTTTTATTTTCAGTTTTCAAACCCAAAATATTTGAAAAATAGCTTTCACTTAGTGGATGTACAGGGGTTAGACAATGAAACTGAAACACCTGTCGTTTTAGTGTGGGAGGTTTCATGGCTAAAATGGACCAGCCTGGTAGCCAGTCTTCATTGATTGCACATTGCACCAGTAAGAGCAGAGTGTGAAGGTTCAATTAGCAGGGTAAGAGTACAGTTTTGCTCAAAATATTGAAATCCACACAACATTATGGGTGACATACCAGAGTTCAAAAGAGGACAAATTGTTGGTGCACGTCTTGCTGGCGCATCTGTGACCAAGACAGCAAGTCTTTGTGATGTATCAGGAGCCACGGTATCCAGGGTAATGTCAGCATACCACCAAGAAGGATGAACCACATCCAACAGGATTAACTGTGGACGCAAGAGGAAGCTGTCTGAAAGGGATGTTCGGGTGCTAACCTGGATTGTATCCAAAAAACATAAAACCACGGCTGACCAAATCACGGCAGAATTAAATGTGCACCTCAACTCTCCTGTTTCCACCAGAACTGTCCGTCGGGAGCTCCACAGAGTCAATATACACGGCCGGGCTGCTATAGCCAAACCTTTGGTCACTCATGCCAATGCCAAACGTCAGTTTCAATGGTGCAAGGAGCGCATATCTTGGGCTGTGGACAATGTGAAACATGTATTGTTCTCTGATGAGTCCACCTTTACTGTTTTCCCCACATCCGGGAGAGTTACGGTGTGGAGAACCCCCCAAAGAAGCGTACCACCCAGACTGTTGTAAGCCCAGAGTGAAGCATGGGGGTGGATCAGTGATGGTTTGGGCTGCCATATCATGGCATTCCCTTGGCCCAATACTTGTGGTAGATGGGCGCGTCACTGCCAAGGACTACCGAACCATTCTTGAGGACCATGTGCATCCAATGGTTCAAACATTGTATCCTGAAGGCGGTGCCGTGTATCAGGATGACAATGCACCAATACACACAGCAAGACTGGTGAAAGATTGGTTTGATGAACATGAAAGTGAAGTTGAACATCTCCCATGGCCTGCACATTCACCAGATCTACATATTATTGAGCCACTTTCGGGTGTTTTGGAGAAGCGAGTCAGGAAACGTTTTCCTCCACCAGTATCACGTAGTGACCTGGCCACTATCCTGCAAGAAGAATGGCTTAAAATCCCTCTGACTACTGTGCAAGACTTGTATATGTCATTCCCAAGACGTATTGATGCTGTATTGGCCGCAAAAGGAGGCCCTACACCATACTAATAAATTATTGTGGTCTAAAACCAGGTGTTTCAGTTTCATTGTCCAACCCCTGTAGTAACCTGGCATTAACCCCTTCTATAAAATTTTTACCTTCCTAATTAATATAGTCGACTCCAAGCACATTGCTAATTAACATCTAGTTTCATATACAGAATACTAACCAATGCTTCCATTACTTTTTTGAAAACATACATTAACACACCGTTTTCACACAAGCGCAAATTAAAAATAGATGAAAATTGTCAGTAAAACCTCTCATTTTAACAAAGACATTAGCTAACAAACGAACAGCATCCCTGCTGTTGGCTACAAAGCTAAATACTCATGCTATTGCTGTCAGAAAGTTTCTGTTTACTGTTATCTGACTTATTTTCTTCATTATATGAAAACATTAACCTTTTCATTTGATATAATGCCTACAGCAATTTATAACACCGTCTAAATCATGTCTGTGTTTTGATTGTGACATCATTTGCTATAACACAAACAATAGTGCCGTAAAAAGAATTCACTCCCTCACAGATTTCTTTTGTTTTTCTTTTTTGTCCCAATAACGTGTTCGATTATGAAATTTTAATATTTTCTCATAGTCAAAGATAATCTGTGTAAATAAAAACAGTAGCAGTTTTCAAATGATGACTTTATTTGTTAGGGAAGAAAAAGCTATCCATGTCAACCTAGTCCCATGTGCAAATATGATTGTTCTTGTTAAGTAATTACCCGTGATTAAATTTATTTTTTAAATTTTTTTTATTGGAATCAAGAAATTACTTAAACAGAGCCTGTCTGACAACATAAAGTAGGCTACAAGGTATTAAAAAGCAATACATCATGCCCCAATATAAAGAAATTTAAGAACAAATGAGATCGTCATTGGCAAAAGGGTTACAAAACCATTTCTAAGGCTTTAGACCCGAGCAGTAAGACTCAACAAATGGAGAAAACATGGAACATTGGCAAATCTTCCCAGGATGGGCTGGCTTACAAAAATAATTATTACAAGAGTGCAATAATGATTCATCCAGGAGGTCAGAGAAGAACCAAGAACAATATATATATATATTAAGGTAAATGATTACGAATAAAAAATAAGGGGGAAGGGCAAAAAGCTGCTTCTACAGGGAAGGTCTAAAGTGAAAACCACTGCTGACCAAAAATAATACAAAGACCCATCCCACATTTCCCCCAAAAACATATTGATTCTGTCGCATGACCTGAACAAGGCCAATCATGCTCAAAAGCCCTCTGTTGTGGCAACATTAAAACAACAAGAGGAGTGGACCAACAATTTCTCCACAGTGGTGAAAAATACTCGATGCCAGTTATCGCAAACCTTTTATGGCGGGTGTTGCCACCAGGGGAGGCACCCCAGTTATTAGCTTTAAGGGAAACCTACATTTTCACATAGGACCAGGTTGTTTTAGATTGCTTTTTTGCCGTAATAAATGAGATCATCATTTGGAAACTGTTTTTGTTTTACTCAGGTAATCTTTGTCTTATATTAAAATTAGTTTGATTATCTGAAACATTTGGTTGTGACCAAAGAACAAAAACAGAATAAATATGTAAGGTGGCTCAGACTTTCACATGGCATTGTTGCTGTTTTTTTGTCTTTTGTGTATTATAGCTGAAAGAGGATAAAATACATTTTCTGTTCTGTCTTTCTGTCTCTCATAAGTTCCTCCAAGACTCACCCTGGGCCAGTTGTCCACATAAGTGATAACCCTATGGATGAGGGAAAGGTAAAGCACAACATTTCTGTCTACAATTATACATTTTTTCATCGTGATTTAATTGTTAGAGCCTCTTACAGTCAGAAGTTTTCATACACTCATTGTGGGCATTAATGTACTTTTATTAAATGACCTCAACCAAATCCACCATGAACAGTAGTGAATATGACGGATATACAAATAAACTTCTGACTGGAACTTGCGGGGAGTTTATTATCATTTAACTTGTACTTGTAAATCAACCCAGCAAATTTGGGTGTTGACTGAGAGAGGTGAAATTACATATGGAGTAAACCCAGCTGTAAACTAAGAACATATCTAAAGATCATTACACAAACCTTTTGTTTACACCACAGATCAAAATGAAAACCAAGTGTATTGTCCTTAAGAATTTTCTGTCACTTTTAAAGTTCTTATTGTTAATATTTTGTTCTGTTTATACTTTCTTTAGAATAAGTGATACATTTATAGCAAATTTTATGAATGTTTGGTGTTGCCAAGCAATGTTAGCCAAAAGACTAAAATTGCATAACCAGAAAACTCTGTCCATGTGACCAAAAAATTGTAAAAAATGAAATATGGCCACAAAGACAAAAAACTTTATTGCTGGACAGCTTGTCAACATGTTTCAAATAAATGAAAAGCCACTGTGTCTTAATCTTTTTTCAGTTCCTGGAAATTCTTTTGTTACTTGTTTCTTTT
The DNA here is from genome assembly GCA_036173005.1 of Crenichthys baileyi. Classification (NCBI taxonomy): domain Eukaryota; kingdom Metazoa; phylum Chordata; class Actinopteri; order Cyprinodontiformes; family Goodeidae; genus Crenichthys; species Crenichthys baileyi. The sequence continues at coordinate 694,806 of JAHHUM010002024.1, forward strand.
GTCCTTTTTCCTACAATTTTCTTGATGCATATGTTGTGATGATTTGAATCCTGCTCATTTATTTCATGCTTTGACTGTGTTTGTGGCACTTGTACTCTCAAACCGATGAACATGTCTTCTCTATGTGCTTGTGATTCATCCTTCTGCCTGTTCTGTGATCTCTCTCAGCCACCATTCTGTTGAAAAATCTAACACTATAGAAAAAAAAAACAAAATTACCTTATGCATACATACTCTAATGTACACATTAAAATGCACATTGTTAAAATTATTATAACGTACTTCACCATGTATTGTCTTACCCCAAGTACAGTGTCTTCATTGTATATAGTATGCATCCTCCTTTCACATTTTGTCACAACAACCACAAACTTAAATGTCTTAAAATGAGATTTTATGTGAATAGCACAAAGTAGTGCTTGATTAAAAATATGATAAATGGTTTTCAAATTAGTTTTCTAATAAAAATCTGAAAAGTGCAGTTGCAATTTGTATTTACCTCCTTGAATCAGAACTTTGTCTGCTGGAGTATGTCTCTACCAGTTTTGCACAGGGGGAGACTAAAATGTTCCTCCTTTATCTTCATCCATTCTTCTCTTCCAAATAGCTCAAGCCCAGTCAAATTAAACAGTGGGCATTTATAAACAGCAATTTTCAAGGCTTGCCATAGATTATCAATTGTGTTTAGGTTTGGACTTTCCTTGGGCCATTCTAATTCATGAAAGGACTTAACCATTCCTTTCGAGTCCTGGCTGTGTGCTTAGAGTTTTTCTGCTGTAAGATGGACCTCAGACCCTGTCTCATGTCCTTTGCATCTTCCTAACAGGTCTACCACCTAATGTACTGTATTTAGGTCCATCCATAAGTTCCAACCAGCTTCCCTGCCCCTTCTAAAGAAAGGCATCCCCACACCATGGTGCTGCCACCACCATTTTTTACCATAGAGATGTTGTCTTCAGTGCCATGTTCAGTGGTAGTTTTCCTCATTATGTAGCTTTTTAAATGTAGGGCAAAAGGTTCATTTTGCTCTCATTAAACCAGTGCACGTTTTCCCACATGTTTTCTGTGCAACCTTACCCTTTAGAACCTAACCCTTCATTAAATTACTCCATTGACCTGTCTGATGTGTTCCTTTGTCTTTTTCATGCTGTTTGCTCTCCTTTGAAGAGGCCACAGAACTGCTGAACTGTATTTACTCAAGGTGCAAACTGACAGATGCCAAACTATTCAGATTTTTTTTTCTCCAAAAAAAATCAACCAATGTTTTTTTTTTCCTTTTCATAAATAAACACTACTTTGTGCTTGTCTTTCAATTATAATTTTAATAAAATATATTAGCGTTTGTGCATAACTTGACACTGTGAAAAAAGTAAACAATGTGAAAAACACTTCTGCAAGGCACCTAATATACAGGGGTTGGACAATGAAACTGAAACACCTGTCATTGTAGTGTGGGAGGTTTCATGGCTAAATTGGACCAGCCTGGTAGCCAGTCTTCATTGATTGCACATTGCACCAGTAAGAGCAGAGTGTGAAGGTTCAATTAGCAGGGTAAGAGCACAGTTTTGCTCAAAATATTGAAATCCACACAACATTATGGGTGACATACCAGAGTTCAAAAGAGGACAAATTGTTGGTGCACGTCTTGCTGGCGCATCTGTGACCAAGACAGCAAGTCTTTGTGATGTATCAGGAGCCACGGTATCCAGGGTAATGTCAGCATACCACCAAGAAGGATGAACCACATCCAACAGGATTAACTGTGGACGCAAGAGGAAGCTGTCTGAAAGGGATGTTCGGGTGCTAACCTGGATTGTATCCAAAAAACATAAAACCACGGCTGACCAAATCACGGCAGAATTAAATGTGCACCTCAACTCTCCTGTTTCCACCAGAACTGTCCGTCGGGAGCTCCACAGAGTCAATATACACGGCCGGGCTGCTATAGCCAAACCTTTGGTCACTCATGCCAATGCCAAACGTCAGTTTCAATGGTGCAAGGAGCGCATATCTTGGGCTGTGGACAATGTGAAACATGTATTGTTCTCTGATGAGTCCACCTTTACTGTTTTCCCCACATCCGGGAGAGTTACGGTGTGGAGAACCCCCAAAGAAGCGTACCACCCAGACTGTTGTAAGCCCAGAGTGAAGCATGGGGGTGGATCAGTGATGGTTTGGGCTGCCATATCATGGCATTCCCTTGGCCCAATACTTGTGGTAGATGGGCGCGTCACTGCCAAGGACTACCGAACCATTCTTGAGGACCATGTGCATCCAGTGGTTCAAACATTGTATCCTGAAGGCGGTGCTGTGTATCAGGATGACAATGCACCAATACACACAGCAAGACTGGTGAAAGATTGGTTTGATGAACATGAAAGTGAAGTTGAACTTCTCCCATGGCCTGCACAGTCACCAGATCTAAATATTATTGAGCCACTTTGGGGTGTTTTGGAGGAGCGAGTCAGGAAACGTTTTCCTCCACCAGTATCACGTAGTGACCTGGCCACTATCCTGCAAGAAGAATGGCTTAAAATCCCTCTGACCACTGTGCAAGACTTGTATATGTCATTCCCAAGACGAATTGATGCTGTATTGGCCGCAAAAGGAGGCCCTACACCATACTAATAAATTATTGTGGTCTAAAACCAGGTGTTTCAGTTTCATTGTCCAACCCCTGTAGTAACCTGGCATTAACCCCTTCTATAAAATTTTTACCTTCCTAATTAATATAGTCGACTCCAAGCACATTGCTAATTAACATCTAGTTTCATATACAGAATACTAACCAATGCTTCCATTACTTTTTTGAAAACATACATTAACACACCGTTTTCACACAAGCGCAAATTAAAAATAGATGAAAATTGTCAGTAAAACCTCTCATTTTAACAAAGACATTAGCTAACAAACGAACAGCATCCCTGCTGTTGGCTACAAAGCTAAATACTCATGCTATTGCTGTCAGAAAGTTTCTGTTTACTGTTATCTGACTTATTTTCTTCATTATATGAAAACATTAACCTTTTCATTTGATATAATGCCTACAGCAATTTATAACACCGTCTAAATCATGTCTGTGTTTTGATTGTGACATCATTTGCTATAACACAAACAATAGTGCCGTAAAAAGAATTCACTCCCTCACAGATTTCTTTTGTTTTTCTTTTTTGTCCCAATAACGTGTTCGATTATGAAATTTTAATATTTTCTCATAGTCAAAGATAATCTGTGTAAATAAAAACAGTAGCAGTTTTCAAATGATGACTTTATTTGTTAGGGAAGAAAAAGCTATCCATGTCAACCTAGTCCCATGTGCAAATATGATTGTTCTTGTTAAGTAATTACCCGTGATTAAATTTATTTTTTAAATTTTTTTTATTGGAATCAAGAAATTACTTAAACAGAGCCTGTCTGACAACATAAAGTAGGCTACAAGGTATTAAAAAGCAATACATCATGCCCCAATATAAAGAAATTTAAGAACAAATGAGATCGTCATTGGCAAAAGGGTTACAAAACCATTTCTAAGGCTTTAGACCCGAGCAGTAAGACTCAACAAATGGAGAAAACATGGAACATTGGCAAATCTTCCCAGGATGGGCTGGCTTACAAAAATAATTATTACAAGAGTGCAATAATGATTCATCCAGGAGGTCAGAGAAGAACCAAGAACAATATATATATATATTAAGGTAAATGATTACGAATAAAAAATAAGGGGGAAGGGCAAAAAGCTGCTTCTACAGGGAAGGTCTAAAGTGAAAACCACTGCTGACCAAAAATAATACAAAGACCCATCCCACATTTCCCCCAAAAACATATTGATTCTGTCGCATGACCTGAACAAGGCCAATCATGCTCAAAAGCCCTCTGTTGTGGCAACATTAAAACAACAAGAGGAGTGGACCAACAATTTCTCCACAGTGGTGAAAAATACTCGATGCCAGTTATCGCAAACCTTTTATGGCGGGTGTTGCCACCAGGGGAGGCACCCCAGTTATTAGCTTTAAGGGAAACCTACATTTTCACATAGGACCAGGTTGTTTTAGATTGCTTTTTTGCCGTAATAAATGAGATCATCATTTGGAAACTGTTTTTGTTTTACTCAGGTAATCTTTGTCTTATATTAAAATTAGTTTGATTATCTGAAACATTTGGTTGTGACCAAAGAACAAAAACAGAATAAATATGTAAGGTGGCTCAGACTTTCACATGGCATTGTTGCTGTTTTTTTGTCTTTTGTGTATTATAGCTGAAAGAGGATAAAATACATTTTCTGTTCTGTCTTTCTGTCTCTCATAAGTTCCTCCAAGACTCACCCTGGGCCAGTTGTCCACATAAGTGATAACCCTATGGATGAGGGAAAGGTAAAGCACAACATTTCTGTCTACAATTATACATTTTTTCATCGTGATTTAATTGTTAGAGCCTCTTACAGTCAGAAGTTTTCATACACTCATTGTGGGCATTAATGTACTTTTATTAAATGACCTCAACCAAATCCACCATGAACAGTAGTGAATATGACGGATATACAAATAAACTTCTGACTGGAACTTGCGGGGAGTTTATTATCATTTAACTTGTACTTGTAAATCAACCCAGCAAATTTGGGTGTTGACTGAGAGAGGTGAAATTACATATGGAGTAAACCCAGCTGTAAACTAAGAACATATCTAAAGATCATTACACAAACCTTTTGTTTACACCACAGATCAAAATGAAAACCAAGTGTATTGTCCTTAAGAATTTTCTGTCACTTTTAAAGTTCTTATTGTTAATATTTTGTTCTGTTTATACTTTCTTTAGAATAAGTGATACATTTATAGCAAATTTTATGAATGTTTGGTGTTGCCAAGCAATGTTAGCCAAAAGACTAAAATTGCATAACCAGAAAACTCTGTCCATGTGACCAAAAAATTGTAAAAAATGAAATATGGCCACAAAGACAAAAAACTTTATTGCTGGACAGCTTGTCAACATGTTTCAAATAAATGAAAAGCCACTGTGTCTTAATCTTTTTTCAGTTCCTGGAAATTCTTTTGTTACTTGTTTCTTTTGTCCTTTTTCCTACAATTTTCTTGATGCATATGTTGTGATGATTTGAATCCTGCTCATTTATTTCATGCTTTGACTGTGTTTGTGGCACTTGTACTCTCAAACCGATGAACATGTCTTCTCTATGTGCTTGTGATTCATCCTTCTGCCTGTTCTGTGATCTCTCTCAGCCACCATTCTGTTGAAAAATCTAACACTATAGAAAAAAAAAACAAAATTACCTTATGCATACATACTCTAATGTACACATTAAAATGCACATTGTTAAAATTATTATAACGTACTTCACCATGTATTGTCTTACCCCAAGTACAGTGTCTTCATTGTATATAGTATGCATCCTCCTTTCACATTTTGTCACAACAACCACAAACTTAAATGTCTTAAAATGAGATTTTATGTGAATAGCACAAAGTAGTGCTTGATTAAAAATATGATAAATGGTTTTCAAATTAGTTTTCTAATAAAAATCTGAAAAGTGCAGTTGCAATTTGTATTTACCTCCTTGAATCAGAACTTTGTCTGCTGGAGTATGTCTCTACCAGTTTTGCACAGGGGGAGACTAAAATGTTCCTCCTTTATCTTCATCCATTCTTCTCTTCCAAATAGCTCAAGCCCAGTCAAATTAAACAGTGGGCATTTATAAACAGCAATTTTCAAGGCTTGCCATAGATTATCAATTGTGTTTAGGTTTGGACTTTCCTTGGGCCATTCTAATTCATGAAAGGACTTAACCATTCCTTTCGAGTCCTGGCTGTGTGCTTAGAGTTTTTCTGCTGTAAGATGGACCTCAGACCCTGTCTCATGTCCTTTGCATCTTCCTAACAGGTCTACCACCTAATGTACTGTATTTAGGTCCATCCATAAGTTCCAACCAGCTTCCCTGCCCCTTCTAAAGAAAGGCATCCCCACACCATGGTGCTGCCACCACCATTTTTTACCATAGAGATGTTGTCTTCAGTGCCATGTTCAGTGGTAGTTTTCCTCATTATGTAGCTTTTTAAATGTAGGGCAAAAGGTTCATTTTGCTCTCATTAAACCAGTGCACGTTTTCCCACATGTTTTCTGTGCAACCTTACCCTTTAGAACCTAACCCTTCATTAAATTACTCCATTGACCTGTCTGATGTGTTCCTTTGTCTTTTTCATGCTGTTTGCTCTCCTTTGAAGAGGCCACAGAACTGCTGAACTGTATTTACTCAAGGTGCAAACTGACAGATGCCAAACTATTCAGATTTTTTTTTCTCCAAAAAAAATCAACCAATGTTTTTTTTTTCCTTTTCATAAATAAACACTACTTTGTGCTTGTCTTTCAATTATAATTTTAATAAAATATATTAGCGTTTGTGCATAACTTGACACTGTGAAAAAAGTAAACAATGTGAAAAACACTTCTGCAAGGCACCTAATATACAGGGGTTGGACAATGAAACTGAAACACCTGTCATTGTAGTGTGGGAGGTTTCATGGCTAAATTGGACCAGCCTGGTAGCCAGTCTTTATTGATTGCACATTGCACCAGTAAGAGCAGAGTGTGAAGGTTCAATTAGCAGGGTAAGAGCACAGTTTTGCTCAAAATATTGAAATCCACACAACATTATGGGTGACATACCAGAGTTCAAAAGAGGACAAATTGTTGGTGCACGTCTTGCTGGCGCATCTGTGACCAAGACAGCAAGTCTTTGTGATGTATCAGGAGCCACGGTATCCAGGGTAATGTCAGCATACCACCAAGAAGGATGAACCACATCCAACAGGATTAACTGTGGACGCAAGAGGAAGCTGTCTGAAAGGGATGTTCGGGTGCTAACCTGGATTGTATCCAAAAAACATAAAACCACGGCTGACCAAATCACGGCAGAATTAAATGTGCACCTCAACTCTCCTGTTTCCACCAGAACTGTCCGTCGGGAGCTCCACAGAGTCAATATACACGGCCGGGCTGCTATAGCCAAACCTTTGGTCACTCATGCCAATGCCAAACGTCGGTTTCAATGGTGCAAGGAGCGCATATCTTGGGCTGTGGACAATGTGAAACATGTATTGTTCTCTGATGAGTCCACCTTTACTGTTTTCCTCACATCCGGGAGAGTTACGGTGTGGAGAACCCCCCAAAGAAGCGTACCACCCAGACTGTTGTAAGCCCAGAGTGAAGCATGGGGGTGGATCAGTGATGGTTTGGGCTGCCATATCATGGCATTCCCTTGGCCCAATACTTGTGGTAGATGGGCGCGTCACTGCCAAGGACTACCGAACCATTCTTGAGGACCATGTGCATCCAATGGTTCAAACATTGTATCCTGAAGGCGGTGCCGTGTATCAGGATGACAATGCACCAATACACACAGCAAGACTGGTGAAAGATTGGTTTGATGAACATGAAAGTGAAGTTGAACTTCTCCCATGGCCTGCACAGTCACCAGATCTACATATTATTGAGCCACTTTCGGGTGTTTTGGAGGAGCGAGTCAGGAAACGTTTTCCTCCACCAGTATCACGTAGTGACCTGGCCACTATCCTGCAAGAAGAATGGCTTAAAATCCCTCTGACTACTGTGCAAGACTTGTATATGTCATTCCCAAGACGTATTGATGCTGTATTGGCCGCAAAAGGAGGCCCTACACCATACTAATAAATTATTGTGGTCTAAAACCAGGTGTTTCAGTTTCATTGTCCAACCCCTGTAGTAACCTGGCATTAACCCCTTCTATAAAATTTTTACCTTCCTAATTAATATAGTCGACTCCAAGCACATTGCTAATTAACATCTAGTTTCATATACAGAATACTAACCAATGCTTCCATTACTTTTTTGAAAACATACATTAACACACCGTTTTCACACAAGCGCAAATTAAAAATAGATGAAAATTGTCAGTAAAACCTCTCATTTTAACAAAGACATTAGCTAACAAACGAACAGCATCCCTGCTGTTGGCTACAAAGCTAAATACTCATGCTATTGCTGTCAGAAAGTTTCTGTTTACTGTTATCTGACTTATTTTCTTCATTATATGAAAACATTAACCTTTTCATTTGATATAATGCCTACAGCAATTTATAACACCGTCTAAATCATGTCTGTGTTTTGATTGTGACATCATTTGCTATAACACAAACAATAGTGCCGTAAAAAGAATTCACTCCCTCACAGATTTCTTTTGTTTTTCTTTTTTGTCCCAATAACGTGTTCGATTATGAAATTTTAATATTTTCTCATAGTCAAAGATAATCTGTGTAAATAAAAACAGTAGCAGTTTTCAAATGATGACTTTATTTGTTAGGGAAGAAAAAGCTATCCATGTCAACCTAGTCCCATGTGCAAATATGATTGTTCTTGTTAAGTAATTACCCGTGATTAAATTTATTTTTTAAATTTTTTTTATTGGAATCAAGAAATTACTTAAACAGAGCCTGTCTGACAACATAAAGTAGGCTACAAGGTATTAAAAAGCAATACATCATGCCCCAATATAAAGAAATTTAAGAACAAATGAGATCGTCATTGGCAAAAGGGTTACAAAACCATTTCTAAGGCTTTAGACCCGAGCAGTAAGACTCAACAAATGGAGAAAACATGGAACATTGGCAAATCTTCCCAGGATGGGCTGGCTTACAAAAATAATTATTACAAGAGTGCAATAATGATTCATCCAGGAGGTCAGAGAAGAACCAAGAACAATATATATATATATTAAGGTAAATGATTACGAATAAAAAATAAGGGGGAAGGGCAAAAAGCTGCTTCTACAGGGAAGGTCTAAAGTGAAAACCACTGCTGACCAAAAATAATACAAAGACCCATCCCACATTTCCCCCAAAAACATATTGATTCTGTCGCATGACCTGAACAAGGCCAATCATGCTCAAAAGCCCTCTGTTGTGGCAACATTAAAACAACAAGAGGAGTGGACCAACAATTTCTCCACAGTGGTGAAAAATACTCGATGCCAGTTATCGCAAACCTTTTATGGCGGGTGTTGCCACCAGGGGAGGCACCCCAGTTATTAGCTTTAAGGGAAACCTACATTTTCACATAGGACCAGGTTGTTTTAGATTGCTTTTTTGCCGTAATAAATGAGATCATCATTTGGAAACTGTTTTTGTTTTACTCAGGTAATCTTTGTCTTATATTAAAATTAGTTTGATTATCTGAAACATTTGGTTGTGACCAAAGAACAAAAACAGAATAAATATGTAAGGTGGCTCAGACTTTCACATGGCATTGTTGCTGTTTTTTTGTCTTTTGTGTATTATAGCTGAAAGAGGATAAAATACATTTTCTGTTCTGTCTTTCTGTCTCTCATAAGTTCCTCCAAGACTCACCCTGGGCCAGTTGTCCACATAAGTGATAACCCTATGGATGAGGGAAAGGTAAAGCACAACATTTCTGTCTACAATTATACATTTTTTCATCGTGATTTAATTGTTAGAGCCTCTTACAGTCAGAAGTTTTCATACACTCATTGTGGGCATTAATGTACTTTTATTAAATGACCTCAACCAAATCCACCATGAACAGTAGTGAATATGACGGATATACAAATAAACTTCTGACTGGAACTTGCGGGGAGTTTATTATCATTTAACTTGTACTTGTAAATCAACCCAGCAAATTTGGGTGTTGACTGAGAGAGGTGAAATTACATATGGAGTAAACCCAGCTGTAAACTAAGAACATATCTAAAGATCATTACACAAACCTTTTGTTTACACCACAGATCAAAATGAAAACCAAGTGTATTGTCCTTAAGAATTTTCTGTCACTTTTAAAGTTCTTATTGTTAATATTTTGTTCTGTTTATACTTTCTTTAGAATAAGTGATACATTTATAGCAAATTTTATGAATGTTTGGTGTTGCCAAGCAATGTTAGCCAAAAGACTAAAATTGCATAACCAGAAAACTCTGTCCATGTGACCAAAAAATTGTAAAAAATGAAATATGGCCACAAAGACAAAAAACTTTATTGCTGGACAGCTTGTCAACATGTTTCAAATAAATGAAAAGCCACTGTGTCTTAATCTTTTTTCAGTTCCTGGAAATTCTTTTGTTACTTGTTTCTTTTGTCCTTTTTCCTACAATTTTCTTGATGCATATGTTGTGATGATTTGAATCCTGCTCATTTATTTCATGCTTTGACTGTGTTTGTGGCACTTGTACTCTCAAACCGATGAACATGTCTTCTCTATGTGCTTGTGATTCATCCTTCTGCCTGTTCTGTGATCTCTCTCAGCCACCATTCTGTTGAAAAATCTAACACTATAGAAAAAAAAAACAAAATTACCTTATGCATACATACTCTAATGTACACATTAAAATGCACATTGTTAAAATTATTATAACGTACTTCACCATGTATTGTCTTACCCCAAGTACAGTGTCTTCATTGTATATAGTATGCATCCTCCTTTCACATTTTGTCACAACAACCACAAACTTAAATGTCTTAAAATGAGATTTTATGTGAATAGCACAAAGTAGTGCTTGATTAAAAATATGATAAATGGTTTTCAAATTAGTTTTCTAATAAAAATCTGAAAAGTGCAGTTGCAATTTGTATTTACCTCCTTGAATCAGAACTTTGTCTGCTGGAGTATGTCTCTACCAGTTTTGCACAGGGGGAGACTAAAATGTTCCTCCTTTATCTTCATCCATTCTTCTCTTCCAAATAGCTCAAGCCCAGTCAAATTAAACAGTGGGCATTTATAAACAGCAATTTTCAAGGCTTGCCATAGATTATCAATTGTGTTTAGGTTTGGACTTTCCTTGGGCCATTCTAATTCATGAAAGGACTTAACCATTCCTTTCGAGTCCTGGCTGTGTGCTTAGAGTTTTTCTGCTGTAAGATGGACCTCAGACCCTGTCTCATGTCCTTTGCATCTTCCTAACAGGTCTACCACCTAATGTACTGTATTTAGGTCCATCCATAAGTTCCAACCAGCTTCCCTGCCCCTTCTAAAGAAAGGCATCCCCACACCATGGTGCTGCCACCACCATTTTTTACCATAGAGATGTTGTCTTCAGTGCCATGTTCAGTGGTAGTTTTCCTCATTATGTAGCTTTTTAAATGTAGGGCAAAAGGTTCATTTTGCTCTCATTAAACCAGTGCACGTTTTCCCACATGTTTTCTGTGCAACCTTACCCTTTAGAACCTAACCCTTCATTAAATTACTCCATTGACCTGTCTGATGTGTTCCTTTGTCTTTTTCATGCTGTTTGCTCTCCTTTGAAGAGGCCACAGAACTGCTGAACTGTATTTACTCAAGGTGCAAACTGACAGATGCCAAACTATTCAGATTTTTTTTTCTCCAAAAAAAATCAACCAATGTTTTTTTTTTCCTTTTCATAAATAAACACTACTTTGTGCTTGTCTTTCAATTATAATTTTAATAAAATATATTAGCGTTTGTGCATAACTTGACACTGTGAAAAAAGTAAACAATGTGAAAAACACTTCTGCAAGGCACCTAATATACAGGGGTTGGACAATGAAACTGAAACACCTGTCATTGTAGTGTGGGAGGTTTCATGGCTAAATTGGACCAGCCTGGTAGCCAGTCTTTATTGATTGCACATTGCACCAGTAAGAGCAGAGTGTGAAGGTTCAATTAGCAGGGTAAGAGCACAGTTTTGCTCAAAATATTGAAATCCACACAACATTATGGGTGACATACCAGAGTTCAAAAGAGGACAAATTGTTGGTGCACGTCTTGCTGGCGCATCTGTGACCAAGACAGCAAGTCTTTGTGATGTATCAAGAGCCATGGTATCCAGGGTAATGTCAGCATACCACCAAGAAGGACGAACCACATCCAACAGGATTAACTGTGGACGCAAGAGGAAGGTGTCTGAAAGGGATTTTCTGATGCTAACCCGGATTGTATCCAAAAAACATAAAACCACGGCTGCCCAAATCACGGCAGAATTAAATGTGCACCTCAACTCTCCTGTTTCCACCAGAACTGTCCGTCGGGAGCTCCACAGGGTCAATATACACGGCCGGGCTGCTATAGCCAAACTTTTGGTCACTCATGCCAATGCCAAACGTCAGTTTCAATGGTGCAAGGAGCACAAATCTTGGGCTCTGGACAATGTGAAACATGTATTGTTCTCTGATGAGTCCACCTTTACTGTTTTCCTCACATCCGGGAGAGTTACGGTGTGGAGAACCCCCCAAAGAAGCGTACCACCCAGACTGTTGTAAGCCCAGAGTGAAGCATGGGGGTGGATCAGTGATGGTTTGGGCTGCCATATCATGGCATTCCCTTGGCCCAATACTTGTGGTAGATGGGCGCGTCACTGCCAAGGACTACCGAACCATTCTTGAGGACCATGTGCATCCAGTGGTTCAAACATTGTATCCTGAAGGCGGTGCTGTGTATCAGGATGACAATGCACCAATACACACAGCAAGACTGGTGAAAGATTGGTTTGATGAACATGAAAGTGAAGTTGAACTTCTCCCATGGCCTGCACAGTCACCAGATCTAAATATTATTGAGCCACTTTGGGGTGTTTTGGAGGAGCGAGTCAGGAAACGTTTTCCTCCACCAGTATCACGTAGTGACCTGGCCACTATCCTGCAAGAAGAATGGCTTAAAATCCCTCTGACCACTGTGCAGGACTTGTATATGTCATTCCCAAGACGAATTGATGCTGTATTGGCCGCAAAAGGAGGCCCTACACCATACTAATAAATTATTGTGGTCTAAAACCAGGTGTTTCAGTTTCATTGTCCAACCCCTGTATATATTCTTTAAACAAATGCATTCATATTGCTTTGTTAAAACATACTGTAAGAATGCACTTTTACAGTGCTTAGGATATTTTTCCTTAGTGTGTTTGTGATTTGCTTTGTAAGGTAAATATAATTGGCAGCACATCTCAGTACACGTAAAAGATTCTGTTTGTTGTTGTTTTGTTTTGTTTTTTACATTTCTTAGACAGATGTACCACATATTAAAATCTGAACATATGGGGACTGGGTGTGGTAGGTAGGTATTGTTTCCATAAATAGGTTGTCAAGAATCAAAACAACTCCTCGTTCTTTTTGCAAGCCTTTTTTGCCTCTCTCCTGTCAACCAGGAGTAGCAGGTTTCCACTTACACTGACTTTCTATCATGCTGTGTGGGAATGTCAGGAGTATTACTTCAGTTTTTGCTCATCAGAGGGTCTGCTCTATCCCCCGGTCTCACTGAATGCTTTTTGCTCTTCCTCTGCAGCTTATAATTGGATTTGAGTCTGGGATCGTGGTCCTGTGGGATTTAAAATCAAAGAAAGCAGACTACCGCTACACTTATGATGAGGTAGGCAAATCTCCCTGTTTTATTTATTCCCTTTCAGTCTTGCCTTTGTATTTCAATCTGCAGTAAACTGCTCCTATTGTATCTTTTATAACCTTCAAGTAGGTTCAAATATTCATGACCTACCTGAACTATGGGTTTTGAAAAATGTCAAACATAATGTGTTGGTTAAATATTTGTGAATTAGCTGGGATTTAAGTCGGAAATAAAATGGTACTTGCTTTTGGAGGATGGCAGATGCATCTTTAGAAATAGTAACTTTAAAAACACCTGGGCTCTGTCGTCAATCGAAAAGGTACAGTCAACAGGACGCCCCAGGTTACACTGCAGGAGTCCCATGACTTTATTGACTTCAGTTCCGTTTGACATTGATGAAAACTTCAGTGGACATGCTAATTTTCACTGTTTGCTTTGCTTGAAGCTGTAAGAATAAGTGCAGGCAATCAGTAAGTTTCAAAGCTCACATTTATCGACTGAAATGTCACAGCAAGGTGCACAACTGACAGGGATAACCAGTCTGCAGATGGGGGAAGCAATGAATCAGTCTTATCAAGCTGTGTCTCTACAGTGTTAAGAAGACACTTTTATCAGGATCTGTGGACTATTGGGATCTCTAGCATAGTAATATGCCACCTTTCATCACATACTGTATCTCTCTAATTTCTAGCTTTGACAAGTTACCTTCTCTCCCTTTTGTCAAACCTGGCAGCACAGAAGTCATAAGTAAGACAAGTAAAAACTGTGAAACTGACGCAGGAGTGTAAAAAGGAACATGAGAATACATGTTATTGGGGAAATAGATAGAGGGAAAATACAAATGGGAAAACAAGCAATGAAGAAAATTAACCTTTAAACTTTAAAAACTGTACATAATAAATCTTGTAACCCGTAAATATATTAAATTGCTAAAAAATGTATAAATAAAAATGTTCCAATACATGAAAGGCAAAGGAAAAAAAATAGGAAAATCAATTAAAGGGTAAAAATGTAAACAAAGAACAAATACTTCATTAACTTTTTAATAATATGAGAATTAGTGTACAAATAGTATAATAGTTAAAAGGTAAATTGAATAAAGAGGGATATTGACACTGAGGTTAATTGTTACTCTTCGATAGTGATTTGGAAATGTTACTTTGTGCTCATTTTCATAACTAAAAAACTGAACTAATTTGCAGCACTGTTTATTCATATTGTTTCTATTATTGAGTTCTCCAAAATATGCATTAGAGAACAAGTTTTAGGTATAAGTTACTATTCAATTGCGCTTCTGGAAAGTGTAATACGCACGTCTTATTTCACCTGAAAAGCTCATATATTTTCTTTGTACAAAAAGAAAATAAGGGCAAGGTCCAGAGATTCCTGAAAGGATTGTTAACGAGGAAAAAAAATGCAGCAAAGAATATACCTTGGCTGTGGGGTTACAGACCTTTTAAGAAATAGTTCTGAATGCCCATCTTGGTATATACTAAAATATCAATCCATTGTGTGATTTTACGATTTTATGATTTCAGCATAGCCCATTGCCTGATTGGCAAATCTGACAGGGGTTAACTGAAAAATTAAAGGCTCACAGTAGTACCGTGAGGGCCAAGGTTGTTAGTCTAGAGGTCATTGATTCACAGGTCTATACTATACCTTTAAAAGATTTGTAAAAAACACAAATTTTCTTTGATAATGTGTTGTTGCCCTGGGCAATATCATGGCTTTACAAGCTTCTCATTAGTTGATTTACAGCTTTGTAGTTATTTACAGTCAGGTGCGCAGCCAAGAATTCTGGGCCCAATGACCAAAAAAAATCAATTTGGTTCCAGTAGTTCAGTACTAGTACTAGCACAGTATTTACTGCTTGTGAATTGTACATACAACTGTCAGAATACAGTATGCAATTCACTATTTGATGCAAGATTAAAAGCAGACATACAAAAAATCTGCTAATGGCCATCATTTATAGTCTAAGTATTTTTTGTTGTGAAAAATCAAAATGAATAATTCCCCTAACATTCTTGAAAAATTGAAAAAAACAAAAACCTTAAATATACATTTTTAACTGTATAACATGTAAAAAATTATAGCATGTATAGCTTTGTATAAATTTTCAATCAAACTAAATTAAAGTAAATTAACGTCATCATCTCATCTCGTGATTCACCAAGGGGCCCAGCACTGGGCCTTTTTGCTAGCAGATTCATTGATCAAGTCTTCGAACACCAGTTGGTGTATTTTCAGGCAACACCCAAAACACATTGCTTGATTATGTAACATTATGGAAAAAAATCACCTCCAGAAGTCCGCTTTATCATTGGGTGCAATTGTCAGTTGCCTGAAATTGCCAAACTAATTTGTTCAAACTAGCATTTGCAAGTATAAACACCATGGGAATGTACAGGTGGTCTGATAAAACAAAATTTGAAATGTTTGACCATGATGACTAGCGGAACATTTTGAGAGGAGAAGAAAGGCGGAAGCTTGCAAGCCTGAGAACACTTTTCTTAGTATGAGGTGGCAGGATAATGTGTGGGTGTTTTGATGCAGAAGGGACTTCAAAATAGTTGGCATCATGAGAATAGACAATATGAAGAAATATTTAAGCAACATCTCAAGAGATGAGCCAGGAAAATTGCTTTTGTGAAATTGCTTTTCTTTGCTTTTTTTTCCTTGGTTGCCATTGTTAACCATGACATAACATTGATCAGACCCTAAATACAAATGGACTTTCATATGGTGTTTTGCATTAACCATTTATGGCTGAATTTGGACATGACGTGTAGAGGGCAGAACATACAGCAGGACCTTGTACACAAATGTTAAGGTGCAGTTATGATTCAAAAAGGGGAAATTGCTTGCTGATGTGCGTGCGGATGGTTTTATAAGTCTGGATTTTCTTTGGCGTACCCCAGTTTCGGCGTTTGGGGGTACACTTTTAGTATAGCTTCTACGCAATCATTTATAATTGAACCCCTGGAGCTTTCACATCAATCCGGTATGTCTGTGCATTCATAAAGTGACTCTAGCATGAAATGGAAATTTCAACAGGAGCTTGTGTTTATAAACCTAAGCAATAAAAAGGGTTTCTGACATAGACATAGTCAACAGGCTCTTGCTCATTCAGTGGTCTCTAAGGTACTGTTGCACATTGTGACCCCCCGTTGAGGATTATCAGATAATTTTTCTTTGTTGGGATGGCTCAGAGATACAGGGACTGACAAACACAAACAGTACAGAAGATTATCTATTTTTAGTATGTTGGGAGTACATTCTCTTACCTTCTGCATCTGCTGTTCCTACCTCTCTTGAATAAACTAATGACCTCCCTCTGCTTCTCAGTGTTAGAGTCTTTAGCACTGATTCTTCCCAAAGGGGATTATCTCCTCTTCCCAAATTTTCACAGAAACAACTCTCCGGACACCAGGCTTTGATTGGGTTGGGAACTGAAGGAGTTGACAAGGAGGTGCTGCTCCTCTGCATTTCCTCAGTGTAACTTGTACAGGGAGGCAGAAAAAAAATGATGCAACACTGACCTGTTCTTTTTCTTCTCATTAAAAAGGTGACGTCCGGATTCCCACTGGGCAAATACATTGAATTATTTGTTTAAATATCCCAAATCCGTGGAGTAATTTGGCCAGAAACCCTTTTCCAGATATCTGATGTGCCACATCAGTAGCATATTGTGGTTATGATTGTGCTTTGACATTTCCAATATTACTCTTGTGAACAGGGCTGATTAGTTAAACTGACTTCAGAGCGAGCACCATGGGGTTTAGTAGCAGGGGGCTTATATTAAGATGTGGGTGGTGTGGAGAAAAGTAATATGCTCTTAAGACGCACTTCAATTAATATCACACAAAAAATTGCTGAGGTGAAATAGTATTTCACTACATGGTTATTTCTTTAAAACATATGCATTTACCTGGAAAAGTCTGCCATTCTCTTATCTAAAGAAATAATAAATGTTTAGCAAGTGGCATATAAAAGGGGAATGGAAGATTTGCTTTTGTAAATACAATAATCCAAGACGACATGGAAAATTTGTTATTTTAGTAGGAAACATGGGGTAGAGGTTAACTGTTCTGTAAAGCACTGTTTACCACATTAAAAGCAACTTCTCTAACAGTAAAACTAACATGGTAAAGGTTTGTGCAGGCCATCATTCAGATTATGATTAGGTTAAAATCATTATGATTTTGGTTTCTTGTTTTGGACTAAGATGTTCACAAGTCATTTTAAGAAGTGGTCTTCAACTTAACCTCAACTTAAGCACAATTTAACTTCAAGTCTCAGAATCAAAGCCCTAGCTTGGCCTTAGTTGTCCTTACGACTCTACTCAGCAAAAATGTGCATGTTTTCACTGTATAGGTTAAAATGAATTGCTTTAAAAGGTGGTTTACAGAAGCTGATTACTGTCATTAATAAAATTTTTAACATTAATTATAACTCACAGACAATGCATAGATTAGGAGGCAGAATTTAAATTAGTATTCCTTAAGATTATGGCTAAGTGCAAACTCAGTCTCTGTGCGTCTTTTTCAAACAGGATCGTGAGGTGAAATAAGTTTTAAACATCTATCAAATTCTGTTCCAAACTACAGTGTATTCTTCCAGCTATACTCTCTGTTTTTGCTGTGTGTTTTCATTCAAACCCCAGTTTGCCCAGAAGCGTGCTGCCAAGTATCAAAGTCGTTGAGTGAACTGAACATGGAAGCTTCCCGTCTCATTGTTTTCAACTAGACAGCAAGCCAAAGTACAAAGCAGTGCTGGATTTAGACTTTTGAATAGGCTAATATTGAAGCATAGTTATCATGGAAATTTTGAAGTGAGGAACAGAATGGGAGGCTGGGTTCCAAAAAAATGAATACAGAGGGATAATGCAGGCTCCTGTTTTTCTGCAAGTAGACAGCAGTGAAAGATTTTTTTAGGACACAATCAAATACAGGTTTGTAAGTTGCTGATGCTGCCTTACCTTTGAAAAGTCAGCAAAATCTGTTAAGTTGACGTGTCTTCTAAATAAGCACAAGGTTTTCACTAAAGTTTGGACCAAAACCCAAACCAATAAAGCTTTGGTTTTACAAGCTCTTAAAGAACTGAAAGAGCACACCGTCCACTATGTTTCTTTCAGTGGATTGTCTATTATTAGCTGCAGATCAGCACTATGGGTTTCTAGTAAGTGCTAGCCAAAGAGCATCTGTCACCCTGACCCTTCCTCCCTCTGTCCCATCTGACTCAACACTTTGGACCAAGTCTGGCTCTGAAGAATTGTTCTTATTGCAGCCAAATCTTAATTCTCCATCCCTCTGGCATCTAGGTGTGCCTCCTAATAGATGTTGCTCTGACAGAATCCAGGATTCTATTTTATTTTGCTGTCATGCTCTTAATAGGCTTATTGTTAAAACTCCCTCATTTATTCTGCTGTCAGCTCAAACAGCCCACCATTTGCCTCGTGTCTCCAAACTTTCTTTTTCTTTTCTGTTTTGCAGATTGTAGTCACTTTTCGGTGCTTTCATTTATTTTTAATTAATATTTAAATAGAAACTTTTTTGTCTCATACTTTTTTTCTGATCTTTTCTCTGCTTTTACCTGTCGATGTATTGCTGTCAAGCCTAGTAAAGATGAAACTGATAAATTGTTTCAGTTTTCTAGAGTGATTGTAAAAGCCAAGAAGTTTTTCCTTGTTTTTTCAACAGAAGTGCTTAAACTTAAATAAAAGAGTCTGAAAAACAAAAATTAACATTTGGTACAGAAAACCTTTTTTGCAATTACAGATATCAGCTGTTCCCTGTAGTTCTTGACGAGGTTTGCACACACTGCAGCAGGGATTTTGGACCACTCCTCCATACAGATCTTCTCCAGATCCTTCAGGTTTCTGGGCATTTGCTGGGCAATACAGACTTTCAGCTCCCTCTAAAGATTATATTGGGTTCAGCTCTGGAGACTGGCTAGGCCACTCCAGGACCTTGAGATGCTTCTTACGGAGCCACTCCTTAGTTGCCCTGGCTGTATGCTTCCGGTCATTGTCATGCTGGAAGACCCAGCCACGACCCATCTTCAACGCCCTTACTGAAAGTACTTATGATAAAAATTAAAGACACATATGCTTTGCAAGTGGGAAAACCTCCAAAATCAGCAATGTATCAAATACTTGTCCTCCCCTCTGTATATATCCTGACACCATGGCAACTTCAGGCATACCACTTTTTACCTTGTACTGCATTATTTTATTGTATATGTATTACTTAGTATCATTGATTTAATTTAAAAATTAACATATTACTACTTGTACCATTACTGCTGTTAAAATAAAATAAATAAATAATGAATTAGTGCTATATAATTATTTTAAATTAGATTTAAATTAGGAAAGAAAAAGAGAGAGAGAGAACAGAGGTGAACCTCAAGCTAATGTTACACACCCAGACTTGCAGGCTTGAGATCGTTCGATCAACGATCAACATAGACAGCAAAAACACTAAAAAATCTTCATACATGTTTCAATTTTCAACAGATGATGTTAACATAAAATGAAAATATATGAAATGTATACAGTATAAATCACTTTATAATATCAGAGCTTCTGTGCTGCTCCTTCTGTGGCAATGTTGGAAATCTGAAAAGCAAATGTTAGTGGGATGATAACTTGTTTGTCAATATTAACACCAAATCAATCTCCTCACACAGTGTTTTCCTCAAAATCTGTGCCCTTGTTTCTCTTCCTAGGGTTTTCGTATGTGTTTGATGTCAACTTTTGAATCATACATGTACTTCAGGTATGTTCTGTTGCCACTATCAGAAGAATCTGGGCTGCACATGAACTTGGAAGGACCTGAAGAAGCCTTGCAGTCTGCAAGTTGCAGTCACAGAATTTAATTTACATCACAGTCGAAAGGATATGGGAAAGCTGAATTTAGTCTTAGGACGAATAAGCGTTGTGAATCTCATGCCGCATCTTTTGTCACAGGTCATTTTTTAACACAAATAGGAAGCATGATGCTGAAACTTCTAAGATGCCTGGACTTCAGGCGTTCATAATTTCATTAAAAACTCTTGAAAATAGAAAAGTATGATAAAAGATCACTTGCTGAAGGGCTGTAGAGTTGCAGGTGGCAGCGAGACACTGCCAGTGTTGGATAGCTGTAATTGTTGCTGCAGTTTTTTGTCATGCATCATGTAGCACCAGTGCATTTTGCCCTTCAGTCTTTTCTTTCAGGAAGTTCACCTTCTTAGGCCATAATACACAGCTGACTGATGGCTTCCCCTAAACCTGCTGAAAAGTAAGTGGCAGTGACACTCTATTGTTCACAGAACCTGCAAGATTCCTGCAGAAGTTATTAAAATCCCTTTAACCTTAAACAACCATGGGATGAAAAGTGAAAAGTGACTTTTTAAAATGCCATTGTGCTTTCAAACCTGAAGCAGATACCTTGAGCTAGTTTATTTGCCTTTGGGGACCTATCCTTATTTAGATGTAAGGGAAAAGCATTAGCATTGTACTCAACCTAATATTCTAAGCTCTATTGCAAGTGAAATCTGATGTAAAAATACAAATTCAGTCTTTTTGATGGGCACTAATGGCTCTATTCAATGGAGCCTCCTTTAAATGTTGACTGAGTCTGGTTGTTTGCAAAGACACAATACAAAAACTACAAATTATTTGTGAACTTTAAGTAACCTGATTCTGGTTTCAGAAGCAATGACGTTTTTTCCCTTCTCCATGATTGGTTATGAAGCCAGACAGATGACAGTTCAAAGCCGATCAGACATTTGGCAAATCAAGCAAAGTAATTTCCGTCAGTGCGCTGAATATTTCTGTTTTAAAAGGCTCTATCCTTCCCATAAAGCTAAGAATAACATGACAGTGTCTATTTTTCAAACAAATGAAGAAAATGCGATTTCACTGCACTCCTCTTACTAGTCATTAACCAAGGGAAACTATTTATTTGATGTGTCATTCTAACCGAACATTGTTAAGGAATCAGTATTGCTAAACAATGTTTTTCTTTAAATTTCTGACCTTGCATCTAAAATTATGTTTGAGATTAAATTCCACTTTTGGTACAAATCCAGCAATTAATCAGGATACCATACCTCCAAAATCTAAGATGCTTTTGTATTCTGAAATGAATTCTATCTAAGCCTCTTTCCTCACAGTCATGAAATAAGAGGGTGAATCATCTTTTTTATTACCGAAAACATCTTAAAGAGCTCAATGGGGATTGTTTTTTTTCAGTGCTTATATAACAACTGCGACTCAACAACAGCCCAAAGTGGATTTCACATTCCAAAGCAAAAATGGATTGCTCGGTGGGAATCGGTGTTGACATTTTGCCCCGAGTGCTTGTTTTTTAGACTTTCTTTTCGTAGATAAATGTTTGCGTGCACACAATTACCTAAGCTACGTTTGGGGGACATGAATCTAGATCCGGGCAGATTTTGGGGGGATTCTCAGCTTTTAAGGACAAAGGTCAAAAGTTAGAATTATGTAAATCAAGACATTACTGAGGGGGATGTTTAGACTTGCGACATGTTAAGAATCAGGAAGTTACTGAGAAATTAGAGTTCCTCAGTATATCTGAGTTCATTCTCTCTTACCTACAGACGCATCTCGATAAATTAGAATCTCATCAAAAGTTCATTTTATTTAAGTAATCCTGTTTAAAACGTGATTTTCATACTATATTGACTAATTACACACAGTGGTATATTTCAGGCATATATGTCAATTTTAATGATTGTAGCCTACAGCAAATGAAAACACAACTTTCAGACTAATAAATAAAATTACTTTCTTGAGAAGTCTAACTGCTGTTCAGTCCAGGGCTTCAGGCCTTCTTGGTTCATTTACCAGACAGTTGTATTAAACAGATGCTAAAACCGTGTAAGGAGTGTATATGCATTTAGAGACCGTGATGAAGTAAGTGGGAGACTACAAGCCTGTCTGTGTGTGCATGTATGAGCAGAAGAGGAAGAAGATCCATATTAGCATGAATGAATTTAACATGACTTTTGACTGAAAATGTGCAGGTAAGTTATACTAAGAAATACTGCAACTCTGTTTTTTGATTGTTGTTACACATTTTGTCCCATATTCACAAATATTCTCAGAGTCCTCTCAGAGAGCTCCTAACTTAGCCTAAAAATTCCTGGCAAGGAGTCTTAGCATAATAGTGGTTCAGGTAGTTGCTTAAAGCAACTCTGAGTGAGGAGCTGTGGTTGACCCCTTTGGTAGGTGTGACGATGTCTTCTAAGAACTGTGACTGGTTGTTACAAAAACAAAACAATAAAACAAAAAACAAATGCGCCCCTAGTTATGAATGGAGACTAAATGGTAAATGGAAAATGGACTGAACTTATATAGTGCCATAGAGCTCACTCAAAGAGCTTTACACTAGAGCCACATTCACCCAATCGCAATCACTAACGCTCACACATTCATACACCGATAGGGTGGGAAACTTGAGGTTAAGTGCCTTGCCCAGGGGCACATCGTCATATGGCTGGAGGATGCTGGAATCGAACCTACAACCTTCTCATTGCAAGACTACTTCTCTTCCTACAGAGGCTACATTCACACTGCAGGTCTTAATGCTCAAATCCGATTTTTTTCACGAATCAGATTTTTTTTTTGTGGTCGTTCACGTTACTTTCAAAATTTTGCAGCTCCAAACTGACCCGCATGCGCATAATAATACGAGTGTTGTCAAGCGCAGCACAACAGTAAACACGGAGAAATAGGTGTTATGGTTTAAGTGCACAACAGAAGCCATTTGTTGTCAGCGGGTGCTGTGTGAGAAACACATGAATAAAAGGAGAGTGAAACTCCTTATTGCTCCTTTTTAGGGAGATCAGACTGCCAATTCTGCACAACAAACTGTTTGGATGCGGAGACACAGCCAGGAATGGTGGAGCCGGGACAATAGAGACCAAAAGTTTGGACACACCTTCTCATTCAAAGAGTTGTCCTTATTTTCATGACCATGAATATTGTAGCTTCACACTGAAGGCATCAAAACTATGAATTAAGACATGTGGAATTATATACTGAACAAAAAAGTGTGAAACAACTGAAAATATGTCTTATATTCTAGGTTCTTCAAAGTAGCCACCTTTTGCTTTGATTACTGCTACACACCCTCTTGGCATTCAGTCACCTGAAATGGTTTTCCAACAGTCTTGAAGGAGTTCCCAGAGATGCTTAGCACTTGTTGGCCCTTTTGCCTTCACTCTGCGGTCCAGCTCATCCCAAACCATCTCGATTGGGTTCAGGTCCGGTGACTGTGGAGGACAGGTCATCTGGCGCAGCACCCCATCACTCTCCTTCTTGGTCAAATAGCCTTTACACAGCCTGGAGGTGTGTTTGGGGTCATTGTCCTATTGAAAAATAAATGATGATCCAACTAAACGCAAACCGGATGGAATAGCATGCCGCTGCAAGATGCTGTAGTAGCCATGCTGGTTCAGTATGCCTTCAATTCTGAATAAATCCCCAACAGTGTCACCAGCAAAGCACCACCACACCATCACACCTCCTCCTCCATGCTTCACGGTGGGAACCAGGCATGTAGAGTCCATCCGTTCACCTCTTCTGCGCCACACAAAGACACGGTGGTGGGAACGAAAGATCTCAAACATGGACTCATCAGACCAAAGCACAGATTTCCACTGGTCTAATGTCCATTCCTTGGATGTGGGACAAAACAAGTCTCTTCTGCTTGTTGCCTGTCCTCAGCAGTGGTTTCCTAGCAGCTATTTTACCATGAAGGCCTGATTCACACAGTCTCCTCTTAACAGTTGTTCTAGAGATGTGTCTGCTGCTAGAAATCTGTGTGGCATTGACCTGTTCTCTAATCTGAGCTGCTGTTAACCTGCGTTTTCTGAGGCTGGTGACTCGAGTGAACTTATCGTCCACAGCAGAGGTGACTCTTGGTCTTCCTTTCCTGGGGCGGTCCTCATGTGAGCCAGTTTCTTTGTAGCGCTTGATGGTTTTTGCAACTGCACTTGGGGACACTTTCAAAGTTGTTCGGACTGACTGACCTTCATTTCTTAAAGTAATGATGGCTACTCGTTTTTCTTTACTTAGCTGCTTTTTTCTTGCCATAATACAAATTCTAACAGTCTATTCAGTAGGACTATCCGCTGTGTACTGTATCCACCTCCTGCACAACACAACTGATGGTCCCAACCCCATTTATAACGCTTGAAATCCCACTTATTAAACCTGACAGGGCACACCTGTGAAGTGAAAACCATTTCAGATGATTACCTCTTGAAGCTCATCAACAGAATGCCAAGAGTGTGCGTAGCAGTAATCAAAGCAAAAGGTGGCTACTTTGAAGAACCTAGAATACAAAACATATTTTCAGTTGTTTCACACTTTTTTGTTCAGTATATAATTCCACATGTCTTAATTCATAGTTTTGATGCCTTCAGTGTGAAGCTACAATATTCGTAGTCATGAAAATAAGGACAACTCTTTTAATGAGAAGGTGTGTCCAAACTTTTGGTCTGTTCTGGATGTTAACAACTTTACAGAGACCGAGTTAGAACTTTATCATGTCGAGAGCAACTTTTAATCATATATGTCAGTGCCTGTCCTCTCAACTCCACAGGCAGAAGACTTGATGCAATCCAGTGTATCTGACTGCAGCAGGGGCAGATCATCACATGCTTGGTAACCTCGATAGCATTTTAAAGTCTTCTGTTTGGACGGTTGTATACGAATTTTATAACACAAACTACGTCCCACATCCAGACAGTTTATATGAGCCTTTCAGTTAGGCTTGAATAAAGTTTTTTCTACTACTGCTGTTTCCTGCTGGATAATTCTGACGAATGCGATGGAAAGTGGCTTCAAAATCACATCTAAGGCTACGTTCACATTGCAGATCTTAATGCTCAATTCCGATTTTTGGGTGAAATCCTATTTTTTTGCGTGGTCGTTCACATTTCCAAATATATGTGACTTGTAGTGATCTCCTGTGTGAACCCGCATGCGCAGTAGACGACGCAATGACATAACATGTAGCGAGTGTGCTTGGTGTTTGCGGAAGTAAATAAATGTTGGACTGTATCTTACAAGTTTTAAGTTGTTTTCCAACCGGACCCAGCACATGGTTGTTTTTTTTATTTCCTGCTTCCGCATAGCAGGACCGAGAATAGTGACGTTTGTCGAGTATCAATGACGTACAGGTCAGATGAATGCGACCTGGCCGTACAGACACAGGTCGCATTTGAAAAAATCAGATACGTATCGGATTGAGGACCACATATCCAAGGCTACGTTCACACTGCAGCTTGAAGTGACCCAAATCCGATTTTTTTGCCCGTATGCGACCTGTATCCAAACTTTGCATGACAGTCTGAATGACACAGATCCGATTTTTTTCAAATGCGACCCAGGCCACTTGGAACGATCATGCAAAAAAATCGGATTTCACCAAAAAATCGGAATTGAGCTTTAAGACTTGCAGTGTGAACGTAGCCCAAGTGGCCTGTGGGTGATATCCTGAGGTTAGAGATACTTTAGCTCCCAATGCTAAGCAGAATTGATCCAAACCTTAGCTGTAAACTGAGGTCTGTGGTCTGTGAGGATCTCCAGAGGTATTCCATGGAGTCTGAAAACATGCTTCACCAGAAGTTGAGCTGTCTGAAGGGCAGAGGGTAGTTTTCTGAGGGGAATGAGATGACAGGTCTTAGAGAAACGGTCGATAATAATGAGTATAGTGGTCATACCTCTTGAAGTCGAGGGCTATATGTGACCAGGGCCGCTTAGGAACACAAAGGGGTTGCAACACTCCTGCGGGTGGTTGGTTAGAGGATTTATTTCTAGCACAGATAGTACAGGCTTGTACATACGGCCACCAAAACCCTCTGGAGATGAGGGCGATGGTTCGACTAGAACCAGGATGGGCAGAGAACTCGGATGAATGGAACCAGTGGATCAGGCGGGACCGGACAGTAAGTCCGATTTGAGGGTCCAGTTCTGGGATCTGGTTCATCTCTGAGGGCCAGGGATACCAAGGTTTCCACATCCCACGTGAGGGCTCCAACAACACAACTTTGCGGTAGGATGGGAGCAGGCTCCTTGTCAGGGAGCAGGGTCCTTGTCAGAGTCTAGTGAATGATGTCCCTCAGGCCTGAAACACGGCCGGGGCGTTACAGAGGCCAAAAGACATAACCAGATACTCAAAATGTCCTAAAGGGGTCTTAAAAGCTGTCTTCCATTCGTCCCCCTGGCGGATTCGGACGAGATGGTAAGCATTACAGAGGTAAAGTTTGGAAAATATGGTAGCATCTTGTACGGGTTCGAATGCAGAGGAGATGAGTGGAAGAGGATATTTGTTCTTTATTGTGATAAGATTGAGTCCCCTGTAGTTAATGCATGGACGAAGGGATCCATCTTTTTTCCCCACAAAGAAAAATCCCTCCCCTAGTGGAGACGATGAGGGACAAATGATTCCTGCAGCTAGGGACTCGGTGATATATTTTTTGAGGGTCTGTCGTTCTGGGCGTGAGACATTATAAAGTCGACTGCAGGGCAGAGGTGCCCCAGAGGGAAGGTCAATGGCACAATCGCATGGCCTGTAAGGGGGTAAGGACAGAGCCTTATGTCTTACAGAAGACCTGTTTTAGATCCATATACTCCTCGGGAACTGAAGTTAAGTCAGGATACTCTGCTGTTCCAGAATCAGGTTCTGGTTGTTTGGGTAGAACGGCTGAATGTAAACAGGAGGAGAGGCAGTTAGTGGACCAGGAACTAATTTGACAGTTTGACCAGTTAAGGAGTGGATTGTGCTTCTGGAGCCAGGGAAAACCTAACACTGGGGGGTTCTGAGATACAGGAAACACGAAGAATGATATCAGTTCATGATGCTTGCCAGAGATTATTAATTCCAAAGGCTTGGTCTTGTGTGTGATGTGTTGAAGGTTCTTACCGTTAATGGCAAAAACCATTAACGGCAACCAGGTTACCACTCAGACGCCGGAGTGTTGGCAATGTTGGGTACTTAAGTTCCTTTCCTGATGAGGCTGATGGAGCCTGTGGACTCAGCTCCTACCGTGTGTCTGGTGCCATCTAGAGGTTGGATGGGGTTAGTAGCAGGTAAAACAGGTGAACAGAAAGAAACTCACAGAACTCCAACAATAGAATCATTTTGAGAAGCTTAATTATGTTGCATTTAGATCCTAATTTATTGAGAGGCACTAGTATGTTAAAATAATTAATAAAATAATTTTAAAAATAACTGTTAAGAATCTCATTGTTTCTACCTGACTAACTTTTAATTGTCTTGGAAAAGAAAAATTCTCTAAAAGCAAAAAGAAATCCCTTTCCTTTTTAAGTTCTTTCACTTAGTCAGCATATTGTAATGTGAAGTGATTGAAACACAGAGGTTTATGTGTATGTGGTACTTTAGGGCTCCTATGGGTCCCAGCATGACACATTGCTGCCAGACAATACCCAGCTAAGGCTGTGACATGCATGTCTATGCCCTGCATCTGGTTTCCTTAGGGCAATATTAATTTGTGTGTTTATTATTGGCTTTGCTGTAAGTGTGTGTGTGTGTGAGTGTGTGTGTGTGTGTGTTTATGAGTGTGTGGTGCTCTCCTGTGACTTTAATGAGTGTTGACTGTATTCTCTCTTCCCTAAAGACCAATCTGTGGAAACCGGCCTAATGTGATAAATCATAAAATTAGTCTTTTTAATTGGTATTGTTTGATTTGATGAGTATCATGTGTTTTAATTACCCTGCTCATTTTCCAATTAAGTATTGTGGATTGTTGCCTATTGGGACTGTCAGAAAGAACAGATTTTGAGAACTCTGAGGGCCTGCTGGTGTCAGGACACCATTGATAGTGTGAATGAAGGATTTTGGAAATAAAAATATGATTGGTTTTTCATTAGGTCTTTCAATTTGCTAGCTTTTCTTTAAGAATTAATTCTTATTAACTAGATATCTGTTAGTTCTTGTTCATAATACTCCTTGTTAGGGTATGCTGTGTTTGATTACAATTTTTATCTTACCATAGACAGTTTGCAAATTTGCAATTGAAAAATATCCTTTACAATTAAGATGCAATGAAACATAATGAAAGTATTCACCATTCCCAGTGTCGTGTTGAAATTTTGATTACCAAAAACAATCAGCTCTAAATGTCTGATTGAAGAAACAGGTTACTTAGCCACGAGTAACCCACATTATTTCAAAGGCATGGAGCCCAAATATATTTTGCAAAATGGGAATTTTTTTCACACTTCATTCAGGACACCTACAGAAGTACATCCATGCCTTTTGGCATAGCACTCCAATGAATCAAGTTTATAACAAGCCTATCCTTCCTACTTGGCTGCTGCTCACTAAACCCACCACTTTTACCATGCCAGCATCATCAGCCTAAAAAGATATCTTTGCAGTTACTCATTATGTCTTATTATTGTTACACAACCAATCTTCATACACAGAAAATAAGGAAATTCCACATGCAAATAACCCATAATTAAAAGTATTTTTATGTTAAGGAATATTTTTCGAGTATAAGTAACCTGATTCTAGGTGTCTATGAGCTTTGTACCAAATAAGTTGGCTCTTTATGTGACCTAAAGGAAATCTACTGTAAAATGTCTATTTACTCCCCAATACTGTGAATCTAAAAAAAAAGTGTATGAAACCCCCTTAATCTTTACCTATAAACTCAGGTTCTCTACTGTTCTGAGCTGTAAATCCTTTTTCTCTGTTGAGCTAATACTATTTCATTAGGCCAGGCAAGTTTATTTGTAGAGCACATATCAGTACCATGACAATTTAAAGTTCTTTACATGATAAAAACAGAAAAAAGTACATAGCACTGGCATAATGAAGGAAAGTAACGAAAAGTCGGACTAAAGACTGACATTAATGGTGTTTCAGTTAATAGTTTAAATAGAACAATGAAAGAGAGCTCAGGGATTCAGCATTTTTGCAGTTTTCTGGACGTTTGTTTCAGATTAGTGGAGCATAATAACTGAATGCTGCTTCTTGATGTTTGGTTTTGGTTCTGGGGCTGCAGATTAGAGTTGAACCACAAGACCTGAGTGGTCTGAAAGGTTGATACAATGATTACAAATATTTTGTGTATTTTGGTACTAAGCCATTCAATGATTTATGAACTGAAGTCTTCTAAAGTCTATTCTCTGCGATACATGGAGCCAGGGTGAGGACTTTAGAACTGGGGTGATGTGCACTACTTTCATAGTTTTTGTGAGGACGCGGGCAGCAGTGTTCTGGATCTGCTGGAGCTGATTGACTTTTTAGCCACACCTGTGAAGATACTATAGCAATAATCCGTTTGACTAAAGATAAACGCATGACCTTTTTTTTACGATCCTGTTGGGACATTAGTGCTTTAATCCTGGAAATGTTTTTCAAGTGATAGAAGGCCGACAGTGTTTGTCTTTATGTGCCTCTGGAGGTTCAGATCTGAGTCCAATACTAAACCCAGATTTCAGGCCTAATCAATGGTTTCTAGATCTAATAACTGAAACTATGTCCTGACTCTTGATAACTCATAACAAATTACTTCAGTTTTGTTTTTATTTAACTGATAAAAAATTATGGCACATCCACACGTTGATTTGTTTTATGCATCAAGCCAATGCTTGAATAGTTTCATGTTCACCTGGTGACATTGATTTAAAAAGATTTAATGGTATTTTTCTGTCAAAATTCCACCAGTATAAATTAGTAGTATTTGTAGCATTAATTGTACTTTGTCCTATGTAAAACAGGATAGATAGATAGATATAGTATTGTTCTTTGGCAGCAGTAGAGCTACATCTGTTTTGTTGCATTACTTTTTCATTGTCTGTCACTAGCGTGTTCTTTAGGACTTTTTGTAAACGTTATTTTCAAGAATATAATACAAACTTACAAACTCTAGGTAAGGACCTGTAACAATTCAAATAACTCAGTTAACAATTGGACAAACAAAAGGCAGCATAGAGTATATTTTTTTTGTGTTTAACTATATAATGTGGTATTTATGAAAGCAGTCTGTAGATGCCACCTATGTTTTTGAAAGAGGGGACGCGCTTTTCAAACGCTTTGGTCATTTCATGGATTTATTTGTCATCTATACATCATAGGTAGGCCACAATCAATCAATTGGTCAATTCGAAAAATCAACACCTTGCAAAGAACATGAAAGGGTAAAAAAACATCCTTTCCACAAATGGATACTTCAGTGATGTTCTTTGCTTTTGCTTGAAAAAGAGATTACTTCTTACTATGGACAACAGTTGCATTAATCACAAAAATTCTTTTTTGTAGTCAAATGTTAATTTTTGCTTTTAAAACCAGTGTGTACATTTTATTGCTGGACACTGAATGGTTTAATATTATGTGTTATTGCCACAAACACATCTTACAATATTGGTTAAGTTCAAAATACAAAAATAATGCTGTTTTTAAGGTATTTTCTCTCTATATATACATATAAAGCACAGTCAGGTTAGATGAGCATCAATGGCAGACAATCATTTTTAGGTCCTTTCAGAGATGTTCAATTGGATTTAAGTCCAGGCTCTGACTAGGCCACTTAAGGTTGTTCACAGACCCCTGAAGCCACTATTTTGTTATCTTAGTTGTGTGTTTTGGGTCATTGTCATGTTGGACGATGAATCATTGGCCTAGTATGAGGTCCAGAGCTGTATGGAACAGGTTTTTCTTTGAGAATCTTTCTGGCTGCTTTTTAAATTAACCTTGATGTGAACTAGTCACTCAGTTTTTGTAGCAGAAAAACATCCTTACAGCATGATACTGCAACCACCAGGCTTCAAGGATGGATGATGTTAGCTAAGGAGTGAGGAGTCTCTGCTGGTCCTCAAATATGGATCTTGGATGTCAGGCCAAAAAGTTTTATTTTGTTTTCATAAGACCAAAGAATTTTGTTTCTTACGGGCTTAACAATTTCTTAAGTGTGTTTTGACAAAAGCAGGCTGCCATGCACATTTTAGGAACGACTTTCTTCCTGTCTCTGAGGTGAAAACATAGTTCCTTTGACTTCATTTCTTGGTTTCTGTCTGACATGCATTGTCAGTTGTGAGACCTCATGTAGACTAGTGTGTTTCATTCTGAATCATGTTAAGTCAGTTGAATTCACTACTGGTAAACTCTAATCAAGTTGCAGAAGCATGTCATGAATGATCAGTGGAAATCAGATGCAGCTGAGCTAATTTCTGGATATCATTGTAATAGTTGTAAAAAGATGTAAAAAAAAATAATTTTGGGCTTTTTATCTAGATTTTAAAAAAAGCAAAGCTAGACTCAAATTAGTTTTAGAATGAGTCTGTAATGTAATAAACTGTGGAACAAGTGAAGGGGTTTGAATTCTTTCTGTATGCCCCCTTTAGTGTTTGGCATAGCAAGACTATAGGAAGGAAAAAAGGACAAACACTAATCAAAGGTGTCAAATGAACACAAGCATTTTCCTATTTTCTTAAAAGTCAGCAAACTGTAAGCCAGACACTCTACAACCATTATGATTAATGACACTCTGAAAGTCTAATTCATATGCAGTGGCACATGCAAGGTACCAACTTACAGTCATGTAAGCACATTTTGGCATCAACATTCTTTTCAGATAAGCTACAAATGACATGTCACTCAATTAATCAAGATTTATTTATAGAGCGCTTTACAGACCTAGAGCGACCAAATTGCTGTACAGGTCCATAAAATAAAATAAAAGAAGCAATAAAAACAACATCCACAGTAAAAATAATAGAATAGGAGCAGTTAAAACAATAAAAACATTAGAAAATAAAAGTATTAATTTAACCAGCTTGATACTTCTGCTCAGCTGGAATTAAAAGTGAAGTTAAAAAGAAAAATCTTTAAAAAATGTATAATCATTAAGGTATTGGCCATTCATTAAGATGGGATTATTCCAAGGTTTGGGAGCTGCAACAGAAAAAACTGTCTTCTCAATTCCCTAAGAAAATCAAAAAGCAGCAGATTACCTGACCTCAGAGTTCTGCTGGGAACATGTTTAAGAGCTCTAAAATGTAAGGAGGTGCTTGACCATTTAAACATTTAAAAACCAAAAGTAAAATATTAAAAATAATCCTACAACGTACAGGCAGCCAGTGCAGGGAGGACTATCACGGACTAATGTGGACACGTTATTTTACCAGTCAGCAGCGTTTTGGACATTGTTGCAGTGTTCCAGTCTCGGAGTAACAAAAGAATGAATCACCCTTTCAAGAGCACTATGAGATGGATATGGCTTGATTTTAGTGATCAACCTCAGACAGCAGAAGCTAGACTGGATTACTGCACTAACCTGTTTATCAAATTTAAAGCTGTTATGGAAGGTGAAGTCTGTCCTTAAAGACACTAGGGTCAGCAATGCATGATAGACAAGGAAACAAAATGTCAGAGTGAAAAGGAATAATTTAGCAAATCAAATACTATTAAATTCTATGGTTGTCTCCTGAAAAAAATATGTGTGCATGAAGTTTGTATTGAAGCGAGTTGACTGAATAATTTTCTACTTCAGTCTGGAAAAGTTTATCTCCCTTTTAGGACTTTTCCTTTTTTTTGAGTTGAAAAAAGGAATGTCATGCAATGCATGGAATTAATAGA
Organism: Crenichthys baileyi; assembly: GCA_036173005.1. Taxonomy (NCBI): domain Eukaryota; kingdom Metazoa; phylum Chordata; class Actinopteri; order Cyprinodontiformes; family Goodeidae; genus Crenichthys; species Crenichthys baileyi. Next base: position 727,781 of record JAHHUM010002024.1, read on the forward strand.
TACATTGACTGGGTTTTAGTTAGTAATAACTCAGGATCAGTTTTTAGACATACACAACTCAAATTTCTATCATGTCAGATACCAGAGGAACTGAACTATGGTTCATGAACATGTTTTTTTTTTATGTAATAAACATTTCAAATTTTCAGTTTTTACACTGAAAACATGAACAAAACTTAACAGTTAATCATTTTACCAGAGCTAATAGAAAACATCTTATGTGTAATGGTTCACATGCAAAATGTTGACATTTCTTGCATCATATGTGGTGTGCGCCTACTCTATTAAGACTCATCTCTTACCTCAGCGATGTTTTACCTTTATGATGTGGAACTCTGATAAGTTAATTCATGCTAATGATAACCCATCAGCATCCATGTTTTTTCACCATGACCAAGAAATGGCTCTTAAAATAGTTGTTTGCAACATACCATTAAAACAATCCAGAAGTCAAAGGACTATTTTATCTGACTACTACCAGCTGTCCATGAGCACAAAATCACAGAGTTTTAAAGCACTTACAAGGAATGTGTACCGTATGGCTTCAGTACTGCAGCAGACGTGTGGTGTTTAGGACTTGGTGGCACATGATGTTCTTATCCTGTTCAGCCCCCCTCCCAACCCACCTCACCTGTCCCTCTTCTGCCTTCCTGTCTGTAATTTCTTAGGCTATCCACTCAGTTGCCTGGCATCATGAAGGCAAGCAGTTCATTTGCAGTCACTCAGATGGAACTCTGACCATATGGAACATCAGAGGCCAAGGAAAACCCATACAGACAATCACACCGCATGGTAAGGAAGTGAAGACACACAACAGTTGGGTCCACATTTACAACCTAATCCACCTATTTAATATTTTGTTTATAAAGCATTCTCTGTGGTGTTCACTGACAAGAAGCCTGGAGTTTACTAGGCGAACAAGGTAGACAGAGTAGAATGATCAAATCATCCAATCATCTTATTGCAGGCACTCTCTTTTTCAAGGACTGCATTCCGCTGGCGGGGGGTCTGTGGGAGAGGGTGTGGCAAAGTCAAGCTCGGTCTCTAATGTCTTATGTGTTCTGGGAGTTGTTCAAATGTTGGGATGGGTGTAGGTTTTCTTCTGGGGTGGGGGTGGGTGGTTGGCTTTGGGTGGGGATAGGCATTGTTTGGGTCTGGGTGGTTCTGGTTCAGATTCTGGCTCCTTGTCTTTGTTCCGGGGCTATTTCTGGCTGGAGTATGGGTGTCGGACATGTGTTCTTGGTTTTGGATGCTGTGGGTCTTCTTTTTGTGCTGGTGCACTCTCGCGGGGGAATTTTATTTTTGGAAACCTGGTGGGGGCTTTGTGCATGGCTTTTGGCTGTGATCCAGTGCCGGGCTGGGGGTCATCTGGGACTGGGTGCTCTGTTGGCTCTGCACCATTGGTTCGGGGGTGGTTAAGCATGTTGGTTGTGTGCCCTCCTTTGTGTGGTGTACTCCTGTTGTGCTGGGCAAGCTGGTCTGCTCTTTTTTTTTTGTAGTGGGGCCACACTCTTGGTCGTCGCTGCACACATCCAGCTGGCTCTTCTTCGTTGGGGGTCAGTGGGTTCTTTGGGCGGGACACTGGGTGTCTGGGCTGGGGATCAGGGTTTCAGGGTTTGGGCGTTCCGAGGGGGGCTGGGGATGTTAGTCCCTGTTTTTTGGCCGGTTGGGAGTGGGGGTTTGCAGTGTTTGGGGGTGCAGTGAAGTTGCAGTGTGTGGGGTGGGCTGGGGGGGTCGGGTGGGTGTTGTGTCCTCTTTTTGAATGTGTGGTCACCGGCCTTTGGATTGGCTGAGCAATGATGGTGGACCTGAGCTGGTTGATGGTTCTTCCTGGGCTGTGTAGTGTGTTTGTGTGGTTTAGGGGGCCATCGGCCCCGGGGTGCTTGCTGCTGGCCGCGGACCTCTTTCGGGGTGAGTTGGTCCCGTCTTGGTGTGGGGTCGGGGGGTCTGTTGTGGGTACGGTGCTCGGTGGTGTCTGTCCTTTTGTGCTTGTTGGCGGAGGCTGGGGTGGCGCTGCGTGGGCCATGCCATCGCGGAGCGCTGTGTCGTGGGGTGCAGCAGGGGTGCTTGGAGCAAGGCTGGATGTGGAGCTTGCGCTGTGGGGGTGTGTGTTCATCTGCTTTTTGGGGGTGGAACTCATCTATGGGGGTGTGCCCTTGTGGGTAGGGGATTCTTGGCATTTGGGCTTGGGGCATGTGTTCAATATTTGTTTCCTGGTTGGGGGTGGCCCTATAGGGAATTTATGTTGGGGTTCATTGGGGGCTCATGGGGTTGAGATTGGAATTCATTGGGGGGTTGGGACTGCTTTGTCCTTTGTCCACAATATTGGTGGGTTCTACATTGTTTTTTTGGGTGTTTCTTACAATACTAAACCCCTCCTGGGCTGTTTTCCATCAAGCCCATTATGATTAAAAAAATGCAATAGCTATGAGAAAGCAAGCTACCTTAACTTTGGAGCTCAGCTGGAATGGCTTTGGATTGTTTGTTGGTTCTTTTTCTGCTATCCATCTCATCATCATGGGTTTGCATTTCATCTATATAGATATAGATATATATATATATATATATATAATCTTCGTGGCATAGAGTCAACAAGGTACTGGAAACATTCCTCAGAGAGTTTGGTCCACATTGACATGATGGCATCACACAGATGCTCCAGATTTGTCGGCTGCACATCCATGATGTGAATCTCCCGTTCCACCACATCCCAAAGGTGCTCTATTGGTATGAGATCTGGTGACTGTGGAGGCCATTTGAGTACTGTGAACTCATTGTCATGTTCAAGAAACCAGTCTGAGATGATTCATGGTGCCTTATCCTGCTGGAAGTAACCATCAGAAGATGGGTAGACTGTGGTCATAAAGGGATGGACATGGTCAGCAACAGTAGTCAGGTAGAATGTGGTGTTGACATGATGCTCAATTGGTACTTAGGGGCCCACAGTGTGCCAAGAAAATATCCCCCACACCATTACACCACCACCACCAGCCTGAACCGTTAATACAAGGCAGGATGGATCCATGCTTTCTTATTGTTGACGCCAAATTCTGACCCTACCATCCGAATGTCGCAGCAGAAATCCAGACTCATCAGACCAGGCAACGTTTTTCCAGTCTTCTATTGTCCAGTTTTAGTGAGCCTGTGCGAATTGTAGCCTCAGTTTCCTGTTCTTAGCTGACAGGAGTGGCACCCGGTGTGGTCTTCTGCTACTGTAGCCCATCCGCCTCAAGGTTCGATGTGTTGTGCGTTCAGAGATGCTCTTCTGCATGCCTTGGTTGTAACGAGTTGTTTTTTGAGTTACTGTTGCCTTTCTATCAGCTTGAAACAGTCTGGCCATTCTCCTCTGACCTCTGGCATCAACAAGGCATTTGCGCCCACAGAACTGCCACTCACTGGATATTTTCTCTTTTTTGGACTGTTCTCTGTAGACCCTAGAGATGGTAGTGCGTAAAAATTCCAGTAGATCAGCAGTTTCTGAAATACTCAGACCAGCCCGTCTGGCACCAACAACCATGCCACGTTCAAAGTCACTTTAATCACCTTTCTTCCCCATTCTGATGCTTGGTTTGAACTGCAGCAGATTGTCTTGACCATGTCTACATGCCTAAATGCCTTGAGTTGCTGCCATGTGATTGGCTGATTAGAATGAGCAGTTGGACAGGTGTACCTAATAAAGTGGCCGGTGAGTGTATATATCTAGCGGAGCATTATAGCATTAGCCGTAATGGTTCACTTGTGAAAGTAAATCTGTTGGGCTTCCTCTTGGCACTCAGACAGCAATACTGAGTACTCTGCACTCAAAAAAAGAAGTATTGAATGGTGAAATTAGGATAAAACAATAAATAATGAAGACACTGAACAAAGTTTCTCTGTGAAAACCACCTGTTTGGAGCCATGAAGATAATTAATGAGTAGGTTTTTATTTTTTATTATTTTTTAAAATATTGTAACAACTTTAACTATGACTTAAGGGAAGAGGTCATCGTCTGTTCTTCATTCTAGAGCACTGGTCCTACAACCCAACACAACAATGACAAATTTTGGGCATTGTTGTTGAGTATTATCTGTATTTAGAGGTTCCATCGCATCTGCTATTATCATTTGCCCAGAAAGGCTTGTGATGCCCTGGTATTACTTGTAATGTGAGCAATTGATTTAAAAAAATAGATGAATAGATAATGTCTTGAGCAAAAGGTTAACTATTCCACAGTTCTGTTATAGAATCAACATGTCATCCCTAAAAGTTGGAAATTGGCCTATTGTTGTATTATTCTTATTAGAGTCAGTAAAGATAAAGTGTGGTTTTTGTGCACACACACAGAAGCAGAAGTTGTTGTATATCATCACTGCTGATCACACGCTCTCTCTAGTCCGGTCAGGCCTGCCTCTGCTCATTCTTCCATTGTGTGTACTGCTTTTTCTTTTATTTTAAGGAACTATTTAAACATTTTTCAGGTTTTAGCTTAAGCTGCTTCCTTCTTTTCAGCCTATGATGGCCGATGAACTATTGTATCACTTCTGTCATGAAATATACTTTTAAGTAATTTTATTTGTTAATAAAATTACCAGGTTAAAATCAAAATAATGTGTGCTACACTCACTACAGTCCCCCTCCTAAACAATAGACATTGCAACAGCAATGTCTATTGCAATAACAACAATGCAATAACAATACTGCTTCTAAATAGGAATGGTAGCAAAAGAAAAACAGTACAAGATGTACATTCTTTATACACAAGCTCACCACAGTTGCAGTGCATTTACTTAGGAGCATAATATCCTTAAAGGGGACATATGCAAATACATTTTGCTGTGTCGGAGTCTGTAAGGAGTGCAGGAAAGTTGAATTTAGTCTCTTTAGGTGCTGCGGAGAATTCTTTATATTCTGTTTGGGTCATATTTTTCAGGCTGTTCAGTTTTCTCTATCATCTGTTTCATTTTTCCATCTGATACATCACTGTATTTGCTGCGGTACAACTAAATAAGGTCATGGACTTCCGGCTGATCAGTTTGGCGCCATATTTATTTTGTAGTCCAAGCTCAAGTAGGCCTATGCTGAAAGAGGATAGGTTTGGTTCGGTTGTTGGTGTATTAACCCACACAATTTATTACACTGTCCCCCAGCATCGGAACCTCTTCGAAAGGCCTTGTTAAATTTTATTTTTCATGGAAATCTACCCCCATTAGTGGGGAAATTCCTATTTCCCCCACTTTAAGGACAAGTTACTTCAGCAAGATCTGCCAGGATCAAGAAGGATTTGCTGAAAGACTTCATCTGATTAACGGGTCAGTTCCTTCTGTCTATGGAAACAATGGAGACAGCAAAGCGGTAAGCTGCAATTAACGCTAAATTGACAACAAACTTTATTTTAGACATGAATTTATTGTGCGTTGATATGACATCCAGGCCATTGTTCTGATAGCAGTAGCATCGTTCCTTCTGCTTATGTTAGCGCTGTGTGCTGCTTTCAGTTCTTTGTGAACAGAACCGTACTGCGTTTTATTACATTAACAGTTTTGCAGTTTTTTTGCCGTTTTTGTCTTGTTTCTGCGGTGCTAGATAATTGTTATCAAACTAAAGTAATGGCCGAACAGGTTAAAGTGCAGCGTTTTTTGATCTCTTGGGGGGCGAGGTGTGAAGTGCCTTAGTAGCATTTACAGATATCACACCAAAACGAGTTGCTCTCAGACGCAACTAAGAACAGGGGTTGAGCTACAGTAACAAGGAGTTCAGACCAAAGCATTGAAGTTCCACTTTATATAGACCACAACTGAACGATTTAAGTGTGAAAGGAAACATTTAAAAGCATGATATGTCCCCTTTAAGACAAAGCAGCATGTCGCCATGGGTGGATACCCTGGTATACTAGGCGATGCTGAACTGAAAGGACTAAGACATATTTAGCTGACATTTTTCTTATTTTTACAACAAGCTACTTCCTCCGTAAATAAATGTTAACTTTTTTATGCAGCCTTCTCAGTCGAGATTTAGTCGATCAGCAGAACCTCCTGAGTCAAAATGAATATGTGAGCTGAGTTCATTCCTTCCTGTTGAAAACCCCAAAACTTAAATAAAGGACTGAATGAATTGCATCTACAATGCAAACTTTTTATTAACAAAGCATTTTATATGACTTAGTCTTGTTTTAAAAAGTAAAAAATAATACATTTTGTCTCTCTCAATGCCATTTTCACTGTCTCTGATGGCTTCTCATTTGCTCCAGCATTGTCTGTCACTAGGGCAGCTGGAACAAGTTGGATTAATCAGGATTACGTCCACAGAATTTGTTATTTAGTTTTAAGGCTTAAAATGTGCACTAAAGGAAGCCAAATTTCCACCAAATAAAATAGCTTTGACCAGTGATTTCAGACAACAATTGCTGTTTGGCAAATTTTTGCCCCTATACAAATTGACAGTAACACAATCCCCTCTGAAAAAAAATCTCTCCTACTCTTCGTCGTCATATCCTAAAGAAGAATTTATCTTATTATTTTAAGATACTCTTAAAATGATGGTTATATTTAATTTTTTTATTTCTGGGTTCCATTCATCTGATTACATTGATGGCCCTGACTGCTTGTTGATTATTTAACTTATTCTTATTGAAATATATATGAAAATTTCAGATATGATGCTCACAACTCAAATATACAACTTGCTGCAATCAGATATTTTACTAAAATGGTCTAAATATACTTTATGTTTCAAACATATCTGTTTATTTTAACTTTTATATTTTGTCTGGCTACCTTACCTAGGTACCTTTTTCTCTTTTTGTTAAAAATCAACACAGCAGTTTTTTTGCTCTTCTCTTATTTTTTTTCAAAATTCAAGTTGTCCATTAAACATGCATCCTGTATCCTCTCATTGAAAGCACCCCACCAACTATTTCCCTGCTCATGATACTCTTGTAATTTCAATTAGAGGCTATTTTGCACGCTCAATTATAATCCGCCTTTGTTTGCTTTCCCTTATGTTTCAATACATGTACTTTATTGCTGAGGCTCTGTTTATGTCATACTGAAAGCAAATGTACTCTCCTGAAGATGTTTTAATTCATACCTCTCTGCCCCCTGCACCACATATACACACATACACATACTCCCCTCACAGAGCACTTTGACAGCACCTGGATGAAGGACCTGAAGAAAAGGGCAGGTTGCGTGGGAGTGTTTACAAGTCACAGAGCAAAAGAGTCTAGACAAGAACAAGGACAGTTATTAAAATAATTAAAAAGTTATAGTTTTCAGGGTGTTTTTGTATGCAAGGAATTCAGGAAGGATTTCACCACAGCAACGTTTTAATTAGTTGTTTCCCTCACTGCTTTGTACATAATTACTTTGGTATTTAATGGGCAATTATGCAAATTCCTTTGACTGATTTAAGTAAGGCTTTTAAGTCCTCCCATAATTGTCTTTTTTGATATGTTACTAAAATTTGCATTGGTCACCCTGCAGGAGGGATCACCTTGAAACACGAGTCGTTATGTTCAATGTCTTCCCATCATGCAAAAATCTAAATATGTTTGAATTTCCTTTAAACTGAAAGCCCATGAGGTTTAATATGATTGTTTCTGCAAAATCACTAACAAACATCATACCTCAGCACATCTATGCCTTGCATTTTTCTTCCTCCTGTCTGTTGTAAAAATCTTCTGTTGCTGTTACGACTGTTCAGTCCAGCGTTTTTAGTGTTGCTTCAGGGGGAGAAATTTAATGACAAGAGAAACAAGAAGAAAGGAGGAGAAGAGGAAGCAACGAACGGGCAAAGTAAAGTAACTTCTGTTTGTTCTATTTTAGGAAAACAGCCCAAGGATGGAAAGAAGCCAGAGCCGTGTAAACCCATTCTCAAAGTGGAATATAAAACAACGAGAAATGGGTAGGCTCCCTCTTCTACCCTTACAAGCCTGCTTCTCAAACACAGTGTACAGTTTTGACAAATAACACAACAAGGTCCTTAACAGGGGTTAAAAGCGTAGTTGTACTTGCCATGTTATATAGTCAGAACGTTTTGTTTCCTAGAATAAAGCTACAGAATAAATATTCAGTATTTCTTTAGCTAAGCCTAATATGCAATACTTAAAAAATACTTAAACCTCCTTTTATCACTGTATTAGTATTATCCATGGGCCTGTAAAGAGTAGGTATTTTCACAGTATAACCTTAAGTACAAATGTCTCACAGTATTTAAACACAAATTAAGAATAAAAATGTGCAACGTGATATAAGTGCTTTTATTTAAAATCACAATTCCTCTTGCTGCCAAAAACTAACAATAATTGTTACAATATCTAGAAAAGGTGTTTATTTGTGTAGAGGTGTTTTTATCTATTGACCTAAGCAATGATAAAAAAATAAAAATCATGCTGTTTTGCTCCTTTTTTTTGTCAGAATTTATCTGGTTAATTAGCCAGGCTATCTGCTCCGGTAGAGCCTGCAGAATCTGCAAGATTTAGTAACTTAAATTTCAGAGTTTAAAGATCATTATGATTCAAATTAAGAGCTACATTAATAAAAAAAATAACTCTTCCTGTATTTAATATTTTACTTATTAAGTTAAATATAACATCACTGATTTGTGTTTTTTGACACTCATGCATGTCTGTTGCTTTTACAACAAGGTTACCTAACTTAAACTCTTTAAAATAAAGCATATATTAAAGTTTTACTACTTAAAAAATATTGAACTCCCTGTTTTCAAACCAAACTTGATTAATTATACACTCTCCCACGACAAAGAAACTGGTAGTGGACAGGAAAGCTAACTAACTAAGCATACGCGCACTTCAATCCAACTCATCATATGATTTGGTGGATTAGCTGATTGTGAGTCCGACAGCAAAATTTTCAACAACTATGAGACATAGAAAGCACAAAAATAGGCCAACTTCAATGTTGCTGCAAAAATGTTGGAATTTTCAAACGTTTACTCAATTCTTGCAGTGTTCTGATGGGTAGCAGCATATCTGGCAGATTGATACATTACCAAACTTAACAATAGTGTCTTGTGAAACAGTAAACTGTTAAGATCCACTAAAATTGCTTTATATCCATTTGATATAAGCATTTTCAGTTAGACTGAAAATGCCAAAACCAGCCAAAGCAGACTGTCTACATCCACCTAGCTCCTGGCCTTCCACCATTCAGAGGACTTACTTACTTTACATGCAGGCTCACAGTGATATAGCGTCAGAGTTTTTGTAGCCCTGGATCCTGGGGTATCCCAAAACATTTAATTTCTTGAGCCAAGCTATAACACATGGAACAAATGGATGCTGCCACAACATTTCTCACATAAATAAATAGTAAAATAAGGAAGAAGTGATTATTGATCAACTGTACAAATTATGACATAACTTGATCAAACTAAAATGTGGAGTGGAATTTTTAATCCCTAAAATTGAGGTGATTATGTTGAAAACATAAACTCTTTAAGACCTTGCAGAAACCTTGCCAACTATCGTTTTAAAACGGCGTTACCTTAACAAGAGTTATGAGTGTTGGTCGCTCAGCAGTTTTCGAACCATTTATTTTGTTGTAACCAATTTGCTTGTTATGTAGTGACAAATCGCTTGGTTGGTCACTTTCTTTTGGATTTAATTAAAACTTCATTATGAAAATCTTCAAAGCTGTTTTGAAATCTTAATCTATTAAAAATGATGGTATATTTTAATACCAGTAATTATTCCTAATACATATTTAAAACTGTTTAAAATCCCAATATAAGCTATATAAATTTTTTTCCAAAATTTTCACTCGAAAATATTTGCCCGTTTTATCAGACCTATAGTTCATATACAAAGGTTTGACAAACTATGATGTCTATGCTTCTTTTCTTAAACATCCAGGGACCCTTTCATTATATTCTCTGGTGGTCTGTCCTACGACACGGTGGGACGGAGGCCATGTCTGACAGTTATGCATGGAAAGAGTGTCGCTGTGCTGGAGATGGATTATCCTATAGTAGACTTTCTTACGCTATGTGAGACACCATATCCTAACGGTAAGAGTATGTTTTGGTCAGAAAATGGCACATCCAAACATTATGCGTATTTACCAGCAGAATTTTCATGCTCCTTGTGGATTCAGACACACAATTACCCATACATACGTTTTACTCTTGTTTAATTATGTCGGATTCGCTTGCCTTTGTGTTGCCGCTTTTTGCAATACATTTCCCACGGGGAGGGATTCTACCTACCGCTTTTATTATCTGAAACGCAAAATATTACATTACATTTTAATTCTATACCTTTGTACATAATAGGCTTCCATCAGAATTAAATTTTATCTTCTTTCCTATACTGGTGAGTCAACAGTTTGAACAAGTCCAGCTTTAGCTGAACGGCATGAGGTCCTGAATGTGTGTAATCCTGGGTGTAATCTCTGCTGCTGTGTAATGTGCCACATGTACAGTTTGAGGGAGGATTAGTAGATTATGTAACAGTTTATTAAATCGCTGGCAACCTGATACCACCATCCACTGCTTTTTATCTGGTGATGGTCACATGTGGGTTTCTATTTCTGCACAAGACGAATTGCAGCATTGGTATATTATTTGTAACAATATGGCTGCAGAACATTCAGGACACCTAAATATAATAACACTGAAGTGTGAAAACAAATGGCTACCATAGTACCATACCTGACTAGTTTAGGTGCATTTAGCAGGCATGTTTCTGCAGGCAAGAACAAAAACTCATTAACATAATTTTTTTTTTCTTTTTGTTGTTGCAAGGTCTACTAAGTTAAGTTTAAATTTTAAATAAAAAATTCAAAAACACAAAAGGTTTAAAATGGTTATTTTTTTATGTAGTCACATGTACACTGTGGTATGTCATCTGGCCATTAACTTTCCTGCCATAGGCCATTTCTAAAACATATAATTTAAAATTTCCATAAAGTTCATAGGATTGGCCAAAAGAATAAACTGAATATCTTTTCACTTCTTTTTACATTAAACCTCTGTGACTGCCTTTATGTTTTTATGAAATATGGTACAACTGTTACTAAATCTATAAAACCATAATGATATTTTGCAACGTGGTTATTGTTTTATGTGCTACAGTGATCCAGTAAATATCTGTTAATGTTCTGCCTGCACAGGGAATTTTAATTTTTAAAATTTTCAAAAATTTCAATACACTTTATTACAGTGTTTTGACTTTCTTCCTACCATTTATTTATTCTAAACAAAGTAATACATTTCTGTCATGCCCAGAATTTATTGTCCATTGTGACTGCCATAGCAAGTAAGAACAGCCTCAAACCCTTTTACTTGGGGATGTCTCAATAAAAATCTTTAATACACAATACAGATCTGAGTCATTAGATCATGATAAGGCAATTGTCAATACTGAGTTATAGTACAATACTACATTAAATTAAAAAATATTTAATACCATGTTCACGCTTGAAAACTCATTGCTTTAGGAAGTGCACACAACAGGTCCTCAGTCTAACTTGTCTATAGCCTTGACACACTTGCATGTTTCACTTTTGTTTTAATAGGGTACATCAACATTATACAGCTCCGAATCTCTGACACGGAACTTACTAATGACTCAATAAGAATAAGAAGACCTGTAATGCTCCAAAGTTTGCCTGAAGAAGTTGCAGTTTTGGGGTTTAAAAGGACGTTTTTGTCTCAGCCATAGCAATAATGTGGACAAGGACTTTTACGTGGATTTTTGACCATGGTGAAGTTAGTTTGGATATTGGATATTGGTGCTCCACTGATTCAGCAGCATCTTCCTCCCGTTTGATCAGACATAGGCTGTCTGATAATGGGCAGCTGCTCTCTGCCTTCTTCCTCCTCCTGCAGATGGTGGTTTACTTAAGGACTGTCAATAGATTTCTGAACCAAACACACTGTTTCATGGTGGTATTGTTTTGTGTGTTTTGGGGAATATGTGTGTGCATCTGAACAACTGATTTTATGTGTGATCAGCTCATTTAGGATATTATTAAATACAGCGCACTGCCTGCGTGTAATTCAGAAAGTTGTTATGGTGTCCTTTTTCTTTTCTTTCAGCATTCAGACACGTTCATGATTTGTAAATGGCAAAATTTTATTTTGTTTAATCTGCTCCGGCCATATTATAGTAATATTATAGAAGTGGCTCTTGAGTTTTATTAACTTTTCCCTGTACCACCTCTTTGAAAACCTTCTCATTTCTCTTCGTCCCATGGCCAATCAGTGAACAGCAGTCTGTTCATGTCACATGTAGTTCCTACTCAGCCTCGATCGTAGCAGTTTCTGAGCAGAGACCAATAAAACAGGTAATAGGCCAGAAAAACCAGTAATGGAAACACTTGCAAAAGGGGCTAAGTGGAATGGAGCTGCCTAAGCAAAGCCTGTGAAAAGGGGGCATTACTTAATCTCACTCTAATTTAAATATGTGCTTCATTCATCTGCATAGGGTATCTGCATTTTGGATGCTTTAAAGTGAAAGTAAAATAGGTGGAACAACTTATTTTGTGAGCAATATGGTCAATAGTTATTTGACCACTAAGGTGTACTCTTAACTTACATTTAATTTCCAAATGGTTATTTGAGCCTTTATGTGTAAACCATTAAATAAAAATGCAACGTCACCTCAAAGGTTTCTCAACTAGTCCTAATGCAGCAGAACACTGAATTTCACTACCTTGATCCCAACATGCACATACTACAGTATTTAGAACAGGTTAAGAACACGAATAATATGTTCTGACAACACCACACCTAGAACATGCATAAAGCGTTACTTATTTCTAAAGCTATATCTGACTCAATACCTACAGCTAGTCATTAATAAATCTGGGTACAAACAAAGCTTACAGAAAAAGTATGAGCATTTCTTGTGTCATGTTACATCATCAAAATAATTTGCATGGCCTACATTACAATTTTGCAAACCATGAACATGAACATTTTATGAACATAGTCACACAGGTTGCTGGTAACACTATGGGTGCGGCTCGCATAAAATCCCAAACAAAAGGGTATCAGGAGTTCAGTTTAATCAGGGATCCCAGTAAAGTGCATTAAAAAAATGGATTGGGGTCCTGGTCAAGGGACTTTGAACATTTCTACTTTATACATTGTCAAACTTTGTGATTTACCAAATCTTTTAAAAAACAGATCTATGGGCGCGGCACTGGTGGTGTAGGGGTTGGTGCACAACCACATATAGAGGCTTTAGTCCTCGAGGCGGCTGTCCCGGGTTCGGGACAAAACTATGGTGTGATACTGTTTAGTTTTGTTGTAATACCAGGTGTAGGGAAGAAGCCAGAAAGCAATTTAGTGCTAAAAATACAAGGTCCCCTTCAGAAAGGTTCATAACTCTGGGCTGATCTTATTAAGCAGCTGTCAGCACAAAACAGCTTAATGATCAGAGTTGTCTCTAAGGAGTAAACATTTGCATACATTTATTACAAAAACAAGCTTGCAGGGTCTGTCATTGTAGCAGGTACAGTGTTGTACCCAGAATAGTTTAAAAATTACATGTTTTGAATAACTGTAGTAATCGACATTTTCTGAAAAATCTTAAGATGGGTTACCAACATAAAACACAGATTGATCCAGTAAATATTTTCTTTGTAAAAAATGTTTTTCTTTCTTATGTGGTTTGTTAAAATCAGGGAAGTTCTTCTAGTGTTCCTTTGATAAATTATCCTGTGTCTTAACTTTTACAGATTTTCAGGAACCTTATGCTGTGGTGGTCCTTTTAGAAAAAGATTTAGTGGTGATCGACCTTGCACAAAATGGGTAAATCTTACTTTCTTGACTACGTTATTTAAAGCTGCTTCAACCACTAAAGTTGTCTTAGGAGTACTTTTGTTTCCATTGTTTTGTTTTGTCATTATGCAGAATATGACTAAGCACATCAAGCAAACATTTAGTACTTCTATAAATGTGGAAACACTTCATTTATAATAAGTTGTGTGATCAGTGTCTGTTCCTTCTTGTTAACAGTTACCCCATATTCGAGAACCCATATCCTTTAACAATCCATGAGTCTCCTGTAACGTGCTGTGAGTACTTTGCCGACTGCCCTGTGGACCTCATTCCTGCACTTTACTCTGTTGGCTCACGGCAGAAACGGCAGGGTTACAGCAAAAAGGTACTGTAAAGCACAGCTATCATGTCATACCTTTCTATGTTCAATGTGCTTTAACAGAGAAATAAAACAAAATGAGCAGCACATATGAAGGAAAATGCATTTTCACTCTGTGTATTATCTGTAAAGGCATTTATTCAGCGAAGCATAATTTAGAGTTGTAAAAAGTGCTTCCCCATTTGAAGATTTTTTCTGTTTTCATTTTTTGTGACACCTGTTTCAGATGATTAAATAAAATGTACTAAAAGACAAAGATAACCTGAGTAAAAAACTGTTTTCAATTGAGGATGTATTGAGGGAAATAAACTCAAACCAACTAGGTCTAATGTAAAAATCAAATTTCCCCCCCCTTGTTAGGCTATGAGTTACATCTGATTTACCTCCATTGAATGATACACTTTGAACACCCCAGAATTGCCTGAGTTGAATCAAGAAATCAAAATAGAACCTCTATGGCAACATGAAATAGGATAAAAGATCTCAAAAAGCAACACAGTATGCCCTGATATAAGGAAAGAAGAGCAGAGAAGCAAAGTCATTGAAATCTATTGCTTTGAAAATTGCTAAAAAGTAATTCCTCAGGGTTATCCACAAATAGAGAAAACATTGAACAGTGGGGAACCTTCCCCTAATGTAGTAGTCTAGCCACTTTCTAGTATTGGTCAGCCTACCAAAATATTTTCAGGAGCGCATCAGCAACTCCTCCAAAGGTCACAAAAGAACCCAGATCAACATCTAATGCACTGCAAGTCTCACTTGTCTCAGTTAAGATCAGTGTTTCTAAGGCAAAGACCACTGCTGACCAAATATAAAAGAAACATTTGCCAAAACACATCTTGATTATCCCCAAGACTTTTGGAGGAAATATTCTGTGAATTGCTGAGACAAGTTGATTTTGGGAACATATGCCTCTGGAGTAAAATCAATGCAGCATACGAGCAGTCAAACATGATGGTGGTAAGGTGATGGTCTACATCTATTTTGCCTCTTCAGAACTGGGATGAGTTGCCATAATTATTTAAACCATGGATTCTGGTCTCTACAGGAAAATGCAGTAGGAGAATTTCTGGCCATTATTTCATGGCTTTATGCTCAAGTACCCTTGGATTATATAGCAGGGAGATGATGCACAGCCAATCATCAAGTCCACCTCTGTATGACTCAAAAAAAACATAAAAGGAAGGATTTGGAATGGCCTAGTCAAAGTGTGCACATAAATGCAAATGAGATTCTTTGTCATGACCTTACACAAACTATTCATACTCAAAAAACATTCACATTTTGCTGATTTAAAACAATTCTGCAAAGAAGAGTGGGCCAAAATAACTGTTTACTCAGGTCATCATTATCTGACATCTTTTAGTTTTTATCTAAAACTTGTCAATGTGACAAAAATGCAAAAACAAAATAAATCTGTAGAGGGCAAATATATTTTAATTGTAATATAACTGTAATACACAATATTTTGTATTCCATGGGTTCCTTAGGTTTTTGTATCATGAAGTGTTTTCATTAAGCTTAAGTATTTTCTTATGGATTAACTATTATTTCAAAAGTTCTTCTTAAGTGGCATAAAAACCTTTTTACCCTTTGGTACTAGCTGGCCCAAGATATACAGTTTTAATAGATATATATTTAAAATGTCTACACTAAGAACTAAGTGGAACTAAAGTCAAATTCCTTGTATGTGTTCACAAACTTGATCCAAACTTGATTCATACTTTTCAAGTTGTAGCTCAGCAAAAGGTCAGGACAGATGGGGTGAGCTTGCTCTTTTTATTACATACAGTAGTCTGTGTGCACCGGGTAGTAAAATGTGGCACTTTTTAACAGCAGCTACATTTGCTACATGTAAAAATAATCTCTTTTTATCTGTGATATTCATTGTCTTTAAAAATACTTAAAAATATTCCCCCTATCAATCCTTTTGCTTTACCTGCTAAAGGCTGTTAAAGGTCACAGGGCAATCACATGAAGTTTTGCACATTTTGTCACATTACAACCACAAACTTTACCTAACTTTATTAGGATTAAACATGTCAGACCAATACAAATGATTGTGAAATGAATGGAATGGGAAATGACACAGGGTTTTCAAAGATTTTTACTAATAAATATCTGAAAGTTGGCGTATATTTGCATTAAGCCCTCTATATATTGATAACCCTAAATACAAATCTAAAGCAGCCAGTTACCTCAGACGTCACTTAATAAGGAAAATTGATTCCATCTTCGCATGATTTAATACTTTTGCAAAGCATTGGATACTATCTATGAAATATGCCAGGTGTGTTTAGTTATAATCAGCAAGTACTATTGCTAAACTGACCTTTTAACAGCATCAGTTAATATTTTAGATTCATAGATGTAATAGTTTGTTAAGTTTATTTTAAACCAGAAAGTTATATAATGCTGAACTAATTTACCCTTTATATCTTACCGATTCATAATGTACAAATTATGTATGTAAATTATTAAAAAACACACTCTAACCTTTATGCCATACTCTAGGAAGAACAAAGTTGTGATAATAAAGGGCACTTTTATGTAACTCCAACAAAATTTCAAGATTGGTAAATTTAATTCTAACTAAAATATGTTCATCATGTCTTCATGTTTTCATGAAGTGAAATATGCATAAATCTAATACTACTCAGCAATTCTCTTTTCTTTGCTGTACACCTCCACTCTCCTCTCATTCTCTTCTGCCTTCCCTATATCATACCAGACAGACCACCCTCCTTCTCTTTCAGCCATTATGTATGCTTATGTTCTTTTCCTTGTCGCCTTGTTCGGCTTTCTGTATAAAATGTCAGAATGCACTGACCTGAACTGGCAACCTAGCCTCTTCTTTTTTTTTTTCCTGCTGAAGAAAAGCTTCCCTGAGCTGCAGGGGGGCCTTCTAATATGAAGATCACAATGAGTCATACTGGCGACCTTTGTATGTGTCAACGGCTTGAGAGCCAGACCCCCTGCTGACATACACACAGTCTCTCACAGAGGTGTATAATGTGTTATTGGAATACACCCTGAAAGAGATGCCGAAAGACTCCCCGCATATTTTCCTGTTTAAACTCACACATAAAGACATTCATCATGACATCTCTGTCTAGAAGCAGTGTGTATAATGATACCTGTTTATTGACATAGGTTTTAACTAAGATGTATTTCCTGTCTTCATCAAGGAATGGCCTATTAGTGGTGGAAACTGGGGACAGGGCACACAAAGCTACTCCGAAATCATCATCACTGGGTAAGACGATATGTCATTATCATGATGGTGCAATTGTTTCCCAACTCGACTGCACTCTTAGGTGAACTCCGCAAGAAAGACTGTAACTTTTTTTTTCACAACGGACTCCTAATTTTTTATGTGTGATAAGAGACAGCAGAAACAGGGTTTTCTAACAGATCAGTGGCACTGCAGAGGTGACATTCAGTTATGGATATGGGGAGTAAGAACTCTTCCTTTCTGTTCACGTCTGTGTGCATCCCCACATCATGGGGCTGTCACCACCATGTTTCAGTGTGGGAAAATATGTTCAGAATGATGCGCCACATTAGTTTTCCACCTTGCATGTTGTCCTGCATGTAGGTCAAAAGGTCTAGTTTCATTCTCATCTAACCAGATCACCTTCTTCCACATGTTTGCGGTGTCTCCTTCATGATCTGCGGCAAACTTCAAGCTGGAGTTCTTGTCATAACATAATCATAACCAGTAGTTGACCTGTCAACATATCCTCCTGTCTGAGCTGTGGATCTCAGCAGCCTCTTGAGGGATGCAATGACCCTCTGCGCTGTCTCGCTGATTAATGTTCCCTGCTCTTGTAATTTTTTGATGATGGCTTAAACAGTGCTTTACGAGATCTCCAATGCTAGAGAAATTATTTCTCACCTAACCTTGCTTTAGACCTCTTCATAACTTTATATCTGTACTGTCAACTTTGGTTTTTGGTCTTCATGATGCAGTTTGTTCACTAATATTCTGTGACAAACTGCTGAAGCCTTTAGAGAACAGCCATATGGGGATTTAATTACACTAATGGGGACTCTACATGCTAATTTTCTGAAGGCAGTCATTTTTTGGGGGGAGAGATCATAGTAAAGAGGGAGAAATACAAATGCCCACCTATTTTTCAGATGTTTATTGGTAAATAGCTTTGAAAATCTAATTTAAATCTAAATTTCTTTTTTTTTTCAGGGTACAATATACAACTTTTCTTGGTCTCTAACACAAAATTGTAATATGACAAAATATTCAATTTTTGCAAAGTACCATATATGTCCTTTTCATGTACCATATATGTCCTTTTCATGTGGTATTATAGGTTTTTGCCTGCTAATTCTAATAATCTATGAATTTGTTGTTTTGTTACTCAAGAGCTCCTTGAAATTCCTACAGTGGATATTTTTATTCAAGCAGTTGTGAATTTTACATTTTACAATTTTACCTGTTTCGTTTTGTAAAAGCTGATACAGTAGATGGATGTAAAAATTCAATTGATTCCCCATATGTTTGTTTTCTGTTCTGTTCTCTTTTTTTAATTCCAGGCATGCTGATGGGACAGTGAAGTTCTGGGATGCCTCTGCAAGTATGTCATCCTCACTGTTCATCTATTTATCCTTTTTTCTGTTTTTATGTTACGAATTACATAATTAGCTTTTGGTAAACCTTGAGCCAAAAGGGGAAATATGAGATAAATCTAAAATATTCAGCTGTAGAAATTATTTTTGTTTGGGTTTGTTCTCACAGCAGTGATTAAAAGCCTCATTCAGCTCTGTGGTTTATATTCCTAAAACTGCAACTAACATTTTCTTCCCTCTTCTTCTTTCAGTAATGCTTCAGGTGCTCTATAAGCTAAAAACAGCCAAGGTTTTTGACAAGAACCGATCCAAGGAAGACAAGGGCAGCACTGAGGTGGCGGACGAAGATCCCTTTGCCATTCAGATTATGGCCTGGTGCCCCGAGAGCAGGATGCTTTGTGTGGCTGGGGTGTCAGCCAATGTTATCATCTATCGCTTCAGCAAGCTTGAAGTGACTACTGAGGTGGTGCAGGTGTGTTCCAGTTGTTACTTTTGTTTAAAATTTTGTTTTTTTTACTTTGCAGAAAGTTTTATTGAATCAGCTGCAACAATTTAAACATAGACACAACAACAAAAAGTCTGGAATATCAGTTCAGTATTTTCTAGGTCTAAACAGGGATTGAAAAAAATGTGTATTTTTATTTCCAGACTTTGTTCTCATCCCATTGTCTTAATGTTGTGTCCTTCTTTCTTGATCTCCATCCTTTCTTCTTATCTTGTGTCTGTCCCTCTTTCTTCTTTAACCCTTTCTTATGCTATTTTGCTTTCCTTTTCAGTTCCATCTCTCTCCTTTGTTCTTTGTGTTCTTCCTTTATTCCTTTCTTGTCATTTCTTCCTTCTTTCTTCTCTCCTTCCTTTGTTCCTTGTGTTCTTATTTCTTTCCCTCATTGTCTTTTCTGCCTTACCTTCTGTCTTC
Source organism: Crenichthys baileyi (assembly GCA_036173005.1). Taxonomy (NCBI): domain Eukaryota; kingdom Metazoa; phylum Chordata; class Actinopteri; order Cyprinodontiformes; family Goodeidae; genus Crenichthys; species Crenichthys baileyi. The sequence continues at coordinate 747,389 of JAHHUM010002024.1, forward strand.
CTGTCCTTGTATCCCAGCTTCCTTCATTTAGTCCTTCCCTGTATCTTGTCATTCCATTGTTTTGTGTGTTCCATTTCTTTCTTTCCTTCATTGTGTCCTTCCTTCCTTCTGCTCTTTGTGTCATTCCTTCTGTTATTTCCTTCACTTTGCCCTTCCCTCTGTCCTCTCTTGCCTGTGTCCTTCATTCTCTCCCTATTTGTATCCTTTCTTCTGTGCTTCCTTCCTTTGTCTATTTTTGTAGTTCCTTCCTTCTTTCATTTCTTCCCTGGTGTCCTCCTTTCTTTCCTAATATCCTAATCTTTTTTTGTGCTTCCTTCCATGTTTCCTTTCTTTCTGTCTTTCCTTGTTTCTTCTCTTGTGTCCTTTCTTTCCTTCCTTTTGACCTCCCATCTTTCTTCATATGTTTCTGTCTTTTCTTCCCCCATTTCTTCATTCATTGTGCTTTCTTTTGCCCTTTTTGGAATTATTTGTGTCCTGCCTCAAATCCTTGTTTTTCTTTCTTTCTTTCTTTCTGTGTTTCTTTCTGTCTGTCCGTCTGTCTGTCTGTCTGTCTATATGGTGTACTTCAATATTCTAGATTTTAAAATGCACATTAACCTCTGAGAGCTCTGAAGAGTTGAGTTTTGAAAAGTTTGAAATTTTTACACGAGACCTGTGTAGAAACCTTTCATAAGGACAAGGGAAACACAACCCTTGTTTTCTTTTGATGTGCTTTCAACACTCGGTTTCTCTCCTGATTTTAGATGCTGCGACATATAAACACACACTCGGAGGCAGTGAGGTTGCCATGCCAACAGACAGCAGTGAAGCAAGCAAAGCTAGACCAACGTTATAATCTTTGATAGCAACCTAAGTGTTAATGCCAGTGCAGTGGGAGTCTGTGTTTAGCTGAATAAAAACAAATGCAGTTAATCTCTTCTCTGTGCATTTGCTGCACCTGGCTCTTTTCAGTCAGTGTGTGGGCAGTACTGTGATGTGTCTCGCTGATGCCCTCTTTCTTAAGTTCAGAACTGTTTGTCATAAATATTTAAAACTCTCAAAAAGCGTTCATGAATTTAAAGAGCCTGATCAAACTTTCACACTACGCCCCACACCCCTGATAAATGCTGCAGTGTGGAATCAGGGCTAGATATGAGGATGTAGCTTGAACAGTGTCTCTTTGCATAAGGCCAAACTTCTACATAACCTTGTAGGAGTGAAGATAGAGGGGAGCAGAGAGAGGGAGAGAATCTGAAGAAGGGCACTGATCACTCTAAACTCCCACATGTCAGTGGGGCTAATGAGGCTGACAGAATGCCAAAAAGAAAAGCTTATCGGCATTGTGTTTGAGCTCAGAAGCTGTGTGTATCTTTGCGAAGGCGGAGGTTGCAAAGGGGTAGTCTGGAGGGGGATTTAGAAAGAATGGAGTATTTCAGTATTAGAGGACCTCTATGACTTTCAGTCTGCCCACACACATCACTGACAAATCCATTTCATCAAAGGAGGCTGTCTGAATGTATGCAGATCTCATTCACCATCACATTATTATCCTGTTGTTTGAATAATTGTTGTTACTATACAGTGTTTTGTAAAGGTATGTATAAACTTCTTCACATTTTGTCACATTAACACACGGAGTTGTTTATTGGGATTTTATGAGACTCATGTGACTCAACTCAAAGTAGCCATGCAGTAGAAGGAAAAAGATACATATGTTTCATAACTTTGCAAATAAAATTCATAGTAAAAAAGTACAACTTAGCAATGGCTATAAACTTGGTGTGGCACATCAGTTGCATTGAATGTACTATGTATCATTCCCAGGCTCGTCCACAAGGGGGGACAATGGAGAGGGTGGGGGCCCAGAGTTCCACATGCAGTCTGAAAGTCAGTGTGGAGCAGATTAAAGCGATGCGGGAGGGGCTGCCCATCTTGGAGTGGAGAGACAGACTCACGGCTGTGCATTCCCCAAAGCTGTCAGCAGGCCTGATCATCCCTACTAAATTAAAATTATGTTCCTATTCATGAAAAGTGTGCATTTGTGTTCAGCTTTGCTCAGTTAATACTATGTGGAACCACCGTTATCTGCAATTTCAACTAAAGGTCTTTTAGGGCACGTCTCTGGCAGCTTTACACATCCAGAGAGTGAAGTTATTGCCAATTCACCTTTGCAGAAATAGCGTAAACTCAGGCTTTTTGGTTGGACAGCACCTGGATTCTCAACTAGATTTAGGTCTGAACTTTGACTTGGCCATTCTGAATCATGAATATGTTAATACTCCTTGCATTTTCCATGTAGGCACAAATGGTCAGTTTTGATGTCATCTGACCAGAGCATTTCTTTAAATTTACTGTGACCATTACTTAGCTGCCCTTACACAGCGGATATTCTTATGGCTTCGTTTCAACAATGGGTTACTTCTTCCAGGTATTAATAAAGGCCAGAATTTTTGGATTGTATGACCAATAGTTGTCCTGTTCCAGATTCTCCCACCTGAGCTGTGGATCTCTGCAGCTGCTTCAGAGTTACCAAGGGCCTCTTAGCTGATTCCCTGAATAAAGCTCTCCTCACCCGACCTGTCAATTTAGGTGTCATGTTTTGGTAGGTTTACAGTTACAGCACTGACCTGCCTGGTGTGTTGATTGGTCTTTATTATGCTGTTTGCTTAGCCCTTCACAAAACAACCGCATTTACACTAAGATTTAATAACACTTAGTTTTTTGGTGTATACAGGCTTGTGGTTGTAATGTGACAAAATGAGGAAGGTCGAAAATGTATGAATAATTTTGCAAGGCACTGTGTAAATGAGGTACATACAGTACCAGAAAACACTATATATGTTAATCCATGAATGTCAAAACCTCTTTGATAAAAAAAATAGAAATTTGACTGGAAATGTCTGGAATCTTGAAATTGAAAATGCATAAGAAGCCGGCGATTTGCTAATATATTCTTATCTCTGCCGTCATTCTGTGCACATCTGTGTGTGTTTACAGTTACTAGAGGTGCGAATGCAGTACGAGCTGAATGAAACTGAGTCTCCAGATGGCGGAGGTGGTGAGCAAACATCGGCACATCCCACCCCTGGTGCCTCCCCTCAGACGAGCGGCCCACCTTCACACCCTTCCACCAGCAGCAACAACTCTGACGGAGGCAACATACCCTGCCTTAAGTATGAGACAGACATGCACACAAAGGGGCTTACATGAAAGAAGCAGGAGCACTTGCATACACACTAACACACACAAGATTCTTGCTTTTAGCCTCAAGCACAGTTGCATAGAATTAGTCAGAGGCCTGGAGCGTTCCCAGCCACAGTCTCCCCATCACCCTCCTGCAGACACTCATGCCAGACTCTCAACATGCAGAGCTGCTTCACATATCCAGCGGCACCGCTTGTGCTTCTCTTGGTTTTGTCTTCTCATTTTTTTTTGCTTCCTTCTTCTCTCTTTTTTTTTTTTTTTTGCCTTCTCTACAGAGTGCGAAGTACTCCCTTGAAGCAGTCTCCAGGTTACCAAGTGGATTTGGTGGTCCAGTCAGTGTGGGTGAGTGGAGAGCCTCCTCAGCAGATCACAAGTCTGGCGCTGAATTCCTCCTACGGCCTGTAAGTGGACACACCGGGAGTTTGTAAGAACACTGGGATCTATTTTATCTTTATCCAGCTGTTCTGTCTGAAATCAGCATTTTTTTATTTTATTATAGTGCCTTGCAAAAGTGTTCCTACTCCTGAACTTTTTTATTCACTTTACAACCCCAAACTTCAATTGTGTTTGTGATTGATCAACACAAAGTGAACATTGAAGGAAAATGATAAATAGTTTTCAAAAACCTTTGTGTTCTTTACATAATTCAAAGTGTGCTGTGCATTTTAATGTAGCCCTCCTGAGTCTATACAGTTGTACAACCAAGCTTTCACTATAGTTTTTTAGGATATGTCTTTACCATCTACAGGCTCAGATGTTTGCCCATTTTACTTAGATGAGTTTTACTAAGCTAAAGTCAGATTGAATGGATTGGGTCTAGGCATGGGCAAACTGTTCCTACATTTGTTTAATTTTCTTTTGGATTGATAAAGTATTTGAATTTAAGTTAATAAAGTCCTATAAATGGCATTTTAGAGAAAGTTTCAGAATTTTCTCCTGTCAAAAGTTTCCACTAAATTTAACATGTTTTTACCCTACATTTTTGCCTTAATCTTCATATCAAAACATAATACAACAATTTTTTTTTTATCTATAACATTATTTTAGCTTTAAACTAATAAATGAAAGCTGTTCTGTCATGTTTTACATTTGTGTTTAACATGTTTGCATAAATACCTGTATTTTCACTCAAGGTCATTATAGTAGCTCTGTTACTTTTCATTCAAATCAATTCTTTTTAAGAACTCAAATTCTTCTTGTGGTGCATAAAAATTTATTTTTCTGGACAATTATCCTCACCGGTATTGGATGCTGTGCAGCTGAAAGGTTTTTTGCTAATACTTTTTTACTTTTGGACATTTGTTATGTTGTGTCACCATAGCAAATAGGTGTTTTTTTTTTTACAACCGGGAAGCAGCTGATTAACATCTCAAAAGCCCAAATAATACTTCAACTACAACCCCAAATCCCCGAGGAGTTAAAAAAGAGGCGTGGATGCAGAGCAGGAGCAAAGAAAAGAGAGAAAAGGAGGAAGTTCAAACCATGTCTTCCATGAATTATGATGGGCAATGTAAGATCATTGGGAAACAAGTTGAATGAACTCCAACCCTTACAAAGGACATAGGCAGAGTATTGAGAATACAGTATTGTGTTTCACTGAGACATGGCTGCAGAATCATATCCCTGACTCCAGTGTCTCTCTGCCAGACTTTCTGATCATACCAGCAGATAGAGATTTAAAAAGGAGCGGCAAACGCAGAGGAGATGGACTAGCAGTACTTGTGAACAAAAGATGGTGTCATCCCGGACATGTTACTGTGAAGTGTCATCCTACAGTCCAGATATTGAACTGTTAGCACTAAGTTTTCATCCATATTATTTACCCAGAGAGTTCACCAGTGTTATATTGGCAACAGTTTACGTTCCACCTTTAGCTGTTGATGACACTGCAGGTTATTGCATCAGCTCAGTTGTTGCTAAGCTACAGACACAACACCCCAATGTGTTTGTGGCAATATCTGATGATTTTAACCATGCTTCAGTTTTGCTACACTTCCAACATTTCAACAGTTTGTCAGCTGCTCTACCAGAGAATCCAAAACGTTGGATTTGTTTATGTTATGTCTTAAGTCAGAGGCTTCTGATCTGCTGTAAGATCTGACTGCTACAGGAGATCTTTTCCGACCACAGCCATCAGCATCTACAACAGCTCTTTGAAGAAACCTGCATAATATGAGCTAGAACATTTAATTTCCCTTTGGGATTAATAAAGTATTTTTGAATTGAATTCAATCATACAATGAGATTTCTCATGTCAGTCCATTTTTAATCATCATCTGTGAACAACAATTTTCAAGTCTTGTCACAAATTCCTACTTGGAACTGAGTCTGGACTTTGACTGGGCCATTCTAATACATGCATATGTTTTGGTCTAAACCATTCCATTTTAACTCTGGCTTGATGTTTAGGGTCACAGTCCTGCTGAAAGGTGAACAACTTCCTCAGTTTCAATTCTTAGGATCACCTTGTATTTAGCTCAATTCATATTCCCAGCTTCTGATTCAGCTAATGTCCTACTTTGTGTTGATCTACTACATAAAATCGTAATACATAGATGGCAGTTTCTGGTCGTAATGTGACAAAAAGTTTAAAAGCTCAAGGAGTAGAAATACTTCTGCAAGGCAATGCTTGACAGCAGGGTGTATGGACTGTGATCTTATTATCTGTTTAAGTAAATTAAAATATTATCATTACCTTGTTTCTAATCAATGTCACATTTCTTTGCATTTTTATCCTTGTTTTTTAAACTTCTTGCTCTTCTGCTTCTTCCACTGTCTCTTCCTCTGCTTCCATCACTCCCCAGAGTGGTGTTTGGCAACAGTAACGGCCTGGCAGTGGTGGACTACATCCAGAAAATGGTAGTTCTCAATTTGGGAACGGTGGAGCTTTACGGATCCAATGATCCCTACCAGAGACAGCCTCGGTCACCAAGAAAAGCACGACAGCCTTCGGGAGGTAAAGAATAGAAAAATACAAAGACACGTGAAAAAGAAAACGTTTGTCAAACTTTTCTAGTCAAGCACAATGGAAAGGGGTTGTATTTTTATCAGATTTTTTAAAACTGAGGCTTTTTTGACCTGGTGTTTCTAAATAAGATGCAAATAGCCTTGCACCAAACCCTGAGCATAGTATAAAATGTAGTTCTTAAACACACAATAAACATAACTAAATATAGGCAGACTAACAGCCTTTTTTCTAATAAATGTAATGATAAAAAAGTGTAGCACAAGTTGAAAAAATAACTAGATGCCAAAATAACAATTAAATCAAATACTAATTTAAATCTTATTGTAATTAAAAAATTGTGTTCAATAAAGTCATTGTTGTTGGTGCAAAAATAAATCTACCCGTGTAGAAAGATTTTTCTGTTTTCTTTTTTATTTATTTAATCTGGTGATGTCAGCTTTTTAACTGTGGGCATATAAATACACACAAACCCAAAGGAAATTAATTTAGTTTGCATTTTTCCTCACCTGACAGGTCAAGCTTGTCATTAAGCATGATGACTTTTTATTGCCACCAAAGCTTTACCACAGGTGCTTCGTCCCTAATCTAATCTGTAAACTGATCTAAATATATGAAGCAATAAAATAACACACACACAAACACATACACTCAAACTGCATCCATAGTGGTTTGCTAAAGTATTCATATCCCTTAAACTTTTTCACATTGTGTCAAGTTACAACTACACACCTCAGTTTTTGTTATTTTATGTGATCAGAAGTTTGGTTTGGAAGTGAAAGGGTTTGTTCTTTGAGGTATACCTCTACCAGTTTTGCACATCTAGACTAAAAGATTTGCACATTTGTATCAACGGAATAACTCAATCTCAGTCAAATTTGATGAAGAGCTTATATGAACATCAATTTTCAAGTTTTACCAATCAGTCTCAGTTGTAATTAGGTCTGAGTGGGGGTGGGTCCTTCTGACACATGAATATACTATCATTTAAACCATTCCATTTTTAGCTCTGGTTGTATGCTTAGGGTTGCTGTCCTGTTGAAAAGGTAACAACTTTAGCAGTGTGTTTTCATCCAGTATTGCAGTGTATATAGCCCCATCCATCTTCCAATCAACTCTCACCAACTACCCTGTCCCCGATGGGGAAGAAGGACCTGCACATCATAATACTACCACTATTGTGTTTCGTGGTGTGGAAAGTGTATTCAGGGTGATCTCCAGAGTTAAGCATCCACACACATCATTTTGTTTATAGGCCAAGTAGCTTAGTTTTGGTCTCATCTTACCAGGGCCCCTTCTTCCACATGCTTGCCATGTTTCCTATATGCCTTCTTCTTATTCAACTTCTTATTAGTTTCTTCCAACATTTCTTAGTCCTTGCCATTCTACTATAAAGGCCAGATTTGTTTAGTGCAAGCCTAATAGTTGTTCTGTTGACAGATTCTTCATGTGAGCTGTGGATCTCTCCAGCTCAACTAGTGTTACCATGGGCCTCTTGGCTGCTTCTCCGATTAATGCTCTCCCTGCCCACCCATCAGTTTAGGTAGACAGCCATGTCTTGGTAGGGTTGCAGTTGTGCCATTTTCTTTCCATTCTTGAATGATTAATTAAATTATGCTCTGCGTCCTGTTCAGAGTTTGAGATATTGTTTCATAGCCTAACCCAGCTTTTAACCTCTCCACAACTTTATCCCTAATCTGCTTGTTGTGTTTGCTGGTCTTTGTAATGCTGTTTGTTAATTATTAACAAACACTAATTTTCTCTAATAAACCTCTGGGGTCTTCAGCAAACTGCTGTATTTATACTGACATTAAGTTACAATCAAGTGGACTCTTGATTAAGGTAGTTGTTTGCACTGGATTTTATTTTGATGGATCAGCGTAAAGGAGGGTAACTACAAATTTCTAGCACATCTTTAAATTCTTTTTTTTTAATAAAAGTGATGAAATATATAAGAGTTTGTGGTTGTAACAAGACAAAACAAGAAGAAGTGCAAGTGTTATGAACACATTTGTAAGGTTGTGTACGTTGATGCTATCCAGCCATAGTGCAGTAGGCTTATACATGAAAAAGCATTTTGAAAACAAAAAGTTCTCACAGTTTGGCCTTTGATTTTTTGTTTATGCAAATCCCTGCATTACTGTTTCTGCACCCTTTGATCACATGTTTTACTTCCCCTGAGCTTTAAAGTATCTGCAAAATATAACAGGATTCAGCTTCGACACACTGCCATCATGTGTTGGACAACAGCAGTGCAGGTACCTTGCAAAGCACTTACAATTTGTACTACATTTGCGTGGTATGCACACAGATGCTGATTGATGACTTTTTAATATGATTGCTCATACACTGCAATTGAGAACTACAATTGCAGCAATCAACTGCATCAGAAACTGAAAATATTGCACATAATAATGCTCATGCTGACAAAGACGCAGGAATCTGCCATATAAATACATCCTTTGTCACTGACTGGTGAGCACCAGGCTGGTTCATGTCAGAGCTTGGCGAGCATGAGCTGTAATCAGACGTCCAGCTGTGTTTGGGTGCCAAAAGGGACTGCGGTTTGGTTGGCTTTCTGCCTCAAAGGACAATGTCACACACACACACACACGACTGCAATGAAGCCACTAACTGTGTGTTTCTAAAAACAAGTCTGAAACATTTCAGATATTTAATAATTATTGTTATTTTAGGTTTTTTTTTTTTTTACATTTGTTTCTGGTGGCATGTGTTGTTTACAAGTTTTAAATAAAGGTTAATTAATTAATTATTTCATGCATTCATTCAATCATTCAATGCATTGACAATTTATGTGAAATCTGTTCTGGTGTAGGTTTGTGTGACATTAACGAGTACTCAGCCACGTCTGAGGACCGCTGCAAGTCTCCAACTTCAGGTAACATGTCCTTCAGTGTCTCTGTTTAAAACAATGCTATTAAATCAGCCAAAAGGTTTGCCTAAACAGCAAATGGGCCCAAAATATGCTGTATAACTTTTATACCATGTACACCAAAGCCACGGTCAGTTAGCAAACAAGATTGATGTTTTATGCTTTAAGGGCTATTTCAGTACTAACTATTGCTCATTACAGCAGAACTGTATGGTTTGCTTTTTTGTTGAACCATAAAACTGCTTTAATGTCAGTTTCACTCATCCTCAGCATTTAGAAATGTTCAGATTTGTTTTAGTTAGTTTAGTTTATTTCCTCATTACCATGCATTTTCATTTACCACTTGTTAGAGCCCAACATATACTATTATCTTTTCTTCAATTAAACTAAGTTTTGTGTGCAAACAGTAAATGTTTCTATTACTGGTGACGTTAACTTAGTAAGATTAATATTATTTGTAAAGTAAATGCAGCGTTAAATGTGTAAGAGAAACCTATTAATTTGTATTATTCATCTCCATTAAAGAGAAGAGTTATCTCCACACTTTCAGTGGATAATGGTATAATTTTTTAAATAAAATAAACATTTAATTTCTTTCTAAGAATATGCCATATAATTTTTTTAAATTTTATGTGAATGTCTGGTTTCACTAAATTGAAGCCTATTGCTCCAAATGCATAAGCAGTTTCTATAGGAGGTAACAAAATAGATAAGCCTTGTTTTACAGAGGTGCTCCTCTGTTTGCATTCATATAATCTACATTGCTGGTACCCTTGGAAAACAGAAAGACCTTGTTTCATGTCATTATGGGTAACTTTATATCCGTGCTATGAAATGATAACATTTCTTTAGAAGATCAGATACAAATCGCATCTCTAGGTCTTCCTGCTGCTGTTTCCGGGTTTGGATGTAGTCCCAACCCCCATTTGCTGGCGCTATCAGACCACAGTCTGATACATCTGTCTGTTTTGCATAATTAATAGGAAAGAGAGAGATAAGGGGCGTTCAAACATAAATCATCTTCCTTAAATAGTCATTTGGTCTAAACCTAAGGGTTATTTTTTTCTGTTCAGAAAGGTAGCAGAATGTACTGGTGGGGTAAAAATTGCCAAACTTCCAGAATCCCATGAATGGCTTTCTTTTAATCACAATTATCTTTAAAAAATAATGAAATTACGAAAGAACCCAACATAAAGAAACTAAAACATAATCTATTTGTTTTCTTTCTTTTTTTTTCTAACATACAATTTCCGTTTTACAAAAGCCTACACGAAAAGCTGGAATAAAAACTGCCCTACACGTTTGTGCACCCCCAGTAACACCGTGAGCCTAAAAAGCTTTAGGATAAATTCATATTTAGCTCCAGTAGTTTTTTTTCTTGTTCCTTATGTTATCTTTTTTTTCTTTTTAACTAAAAAAAAACCAAAGATTGAAAATCCAACTTAAAACTTTGTATTTCAGTACAACCATGATTCTGAACAGCTCTATTGAATTAAAAAGATTATTTTGCCCATAAAAATTAAATAAATTGACACAAGAGGTTGTTTCTAACTGTACATTTACTGTACTTTACTCCCCCCCCCCTTTACCCCCAAAAGTGTTGATGTTACACAGCAATCTTCAACAGTTCTACAATGGAGGTGGTAGAGGAGGTAAGACTGGCCCAAAGTTTTCATAAGAATCTCTGTTGGCAGGACAAATGTGGTCCAGATTTGGTACCCCTGTTATGGTTTTGTTTTTCTTCGTGGTGAAGAAACTGTCTCTCTCCTTGGTGTCTGTAACCGGTAAATAGTAGTTGAAATAACTAAACAAGTGAAGATTAAAAAAAATAAAAAATTCTAATGTATGTCAAGGTTAGCTTCTGTTCCACTTCCTTTTGGTTCTGTATCTATTTTATCATAAATATAAGCTGATAACTTTTTTATACAACAAATGCTTCTTTTAACATTTGAATGCAAAGTAAAATTTAACACAACATGAAAAATACGAAAACTGAAAGTTCTTGGAGCAGAGGATGACCTAGAATGAACCTGAGATTGCAACTGTTTTGAGACGACTTCGCTGTATGATACATATCTTGCATGCTACTTGTATGTAGCAAATCTGTCAGACTGTAAATGTGTTTGCGTTTGCTGTCTGTCCTGATATGATTGTCTATAATATGGTATGAAACCACAGAGCCGCTCATTGTTTCAACTATGTATTCATTTACCTCCACTGTTTGTGTCAACGGTAAAAATTTCTGCACAAACTTTTATGTCACAGTCGGGATACATTTCAACTTGAAATCGAAGAAGAGAACAATTCAGTACATAACCATATAAGATCTGCAATATTCAGTTTAATAACAGAGCTTTTCAATACCAGTGCTTTACTTGTTAAAGTGATGTGCAAATTCAAAGAAAGACTGGGTTGGCTGTTACAGCTCTGTGCTGTGATATTTTCCAAGAAAACAGAAGAGGAGAAATGTGCAAAGAGCCTGATTGCAACAGTAATCATTAAATGTTTATAACATTTAAAGGAAAGTGCTACATTTTTAAGGCAGGAGAACAACTTTCTCTGTAACTTTTACCAACAGACGACTTATTGGAACTGCATTGAAATATGTTATATGAGTAATTATCAATAAGTTTAGTCAAAATGCAGAGGATGCATGGTAGTGTTAGCCCAGCAAACTGTTCCACATGAAAACATTGTAGAAGCTAGACATGAGTTTAGGACTCATGTCTAGACATAAGGACTTCAGCTCAATCACGTCATGTCTTTAAAAGAAAATGCAAGGCTGGGTCACATCTCAGATTTTTGGGTTCCAGATGTAGTATGGTTGTGAAGCTAAAACCTAAAGAAATTGACAGAGGGTATTATCAGGTGTGGAGCCTAGGGCTAAACTGACTAAACACAGGAAACCTCACCCAGCCCAGAGTCACAAAGAACTAACAGACTGATTCTTTAGGTGGTAATGCATGGCTATTCTTAGTTGTCTGGTTAATTCTGATAGGAATGAGGCTCTGTCAAACTAGTTATGGGTCTTTTTTGAGGGACCAGCGTTGTTCAGCCACATGAGATTGAGCAATAACAGATCTACACACCAGCTGCCGCTACTACAGAGTACATGGTTAAGTGAGGAAAGCCGATTAGTTGTGGCCAACACTGGCGTAGCACCGAGAAGACGATCAGACTTGACTACCTAAAGGAAGTTAAAAGTTGGTTAACCTGGGGATGGAACATTGGCAGGTAACACTGGTCCTATACCGTCACCTCACCAGCATTGACCTGGGAGTTGCATCCAGGTCTCTGAGGGTAAACGGTGATTGCCCTCATGACCCAGGAGCTCCACTTACTATCCCTGCTGTCCAACAGCATCTTTAGTTTAGGCCCTCATCACCGACCAAACATGGATTTTGTGTCTTTCGTGACCTCTACTCTAAAGCACACATGCCATCAGCCTGCTCAAAGGGCCTAACAGGGCTTGACATTGTCGTGCACTTCAACATTTGGTGCACAGTGCCAAATTCTGGTAATTCAGCTTAGATTTCCTACCTTGCCCTTGTTTTCCTCCATAAACTGATAGTTACCCAACTCTAAAGCTGAATCAGTGTTTCCTCCATTCATGTGGCATGTTGTCAAAACATCATAGATTTGCTTAATGAGCTAAGATGTTATACCAGCATATTAGTGCTGCCACACAAAAACCCTGTTGCTGTCAAGAAAAATGGATACTGTAGTGCTAAAGTCTGCGACTGAGTAAAGTGGTACACAATCCTGATACTGATAAATAAACCATGTAATGCTGATAAAATGTAGTAAAGTTTTAAACATACACATGCAACTAATTTTAACATGTTAAATGTTACATCTGGTTTAGACTGTGCAAATACTATACAATAACTCTTATTAGTATCTAGGAATAAATATCTTGGTCACTACATCTCTAGCTAAAACACACTTAAACCTTGCCATTATAATAAAAAATAAATCCAATTAAAGTTTAAACTTAAATATTTCAGTATGCTGACCTTTTAAACTATCAAAATCCCCAGATGTAGAGAATAGGCAAACAGGCTTAACTTAAATTATGCGTTATGATTTAGCGTGATCGCCCTGAAAGTAAAGAAACTGTTGATTTTTTTTAAATCAGCAAAGAAAAATATTTATTTTGTAAAACAATCTTCCTACTTTTGCGAGAAAAAAAAATATATATTCATGCAACCTAATTTGTTTTTTAAGGCACAAATGTAAAATTTCACTGAAGGCTTTGTTTGAACAGAAGTCTGTCAGTTTTTAAAGCACTAGTGTAAACTACTAGCACACCTAAACTTCATAACTATATGTACTGAACATAATATCTCAGTGACTCTATGACAAGCTCTGCTTTGGTATATCTGTCTCTTTCTTTCTGTTGCAGAGAGTGAAACTATCTCTAGCATTTATTCACTGTCATTTGTTTTGACACTTGTACAAGTAGTCGTGATAAAAATCTTTGTAGAGCTGTAAAATCACTGCAGTCAACTTTAACCACCTTTTTTTCACTGTCACTGTCTTCTTCCATCTCTGATGTTACTTATTACTTCCTGGTTCTTGCTGCATGCTCCTTTGGCATGACAGTCCTGAATGGCCCTGCAGTTTTGGTCTGTCTTACCACTACTCTCTTTAGATATTTGTGCAACCAGAGGTGCCCTGTTTTGTTTTCTGTCACAGCATGCCTTTGCGATATAGGAGTTGCCTCTATGTTCTTACGTAGAATTTTTATGTAAAGCATTTTGGCTCCTCTTGTCACTAAACCAATTCCTTGGGACATGTTCCACAGTTTTTGTTTTTAAAGTATCATTTTTTTAGGTGTCTTTCGGCATTGTGCACAATTTTTGTCCAGTGCTGGCTACCTGGCATTGCATGGCACCGTGTCATAGCTTAGATGTGTGTTTGTAAAGAAAGATGTTCTCTTTTTTCCAGCAAAGATGTCACGGAAATTAAGCTTGCCCACTGAGCTAAAGCCAGACTTGGGTAAGCCTTGACTTCGTGTATCCAAACAATTTTTTATATGATTTGCACTATGATTTTCTCGCTCTGACTGGACTCAGCCATTAGTCCAGTGGAGTATTTTCCTCTGGTTTTTAGTCTCAAAATTGGCAAGCTGTGCAGATGTTTTCCTAAGTTTGCATGTGTCAAAGGTAGCACTGATCTGGCTGGAACTGAAATGTATTGAGCTGAACCAAATTGTTGAAAATAAACTCCCAGTCTTTAATTAATGTATTTATTTTTTATCAATAGTGGGGTTTTCATAAGAGGTCAGTGGTGCTGAAGTAGTCCTTGCTTTCTTTTTCTCTCCTGTGTTATTTATGTATTTTCCTTTCTCTGTGTGATTGGTTCTTTTAACATAAAAAATATATTTTCAGAAGGCAAAATGGAAATATGTACTTGCAAAGACGGTCAGCTGAATGTTGGTTGTCATGTTCAACACATTTTTAGTTAAAGATCATTGGTTAACTTTATTAATCAAACTATAATTGGGTACAACATATTCTGTTCCTGGTATATGAAAGAACATAAGACAGTAAAACGTTTATTAATGAGGTTTAATATAACCATTTTTCTCAAAAAAATATAAGTGAAAATAAGCATGCCCAGAGCAGAAATTATGTGAGAGATGTGAATCTCTTCAGTAATTTAAGCATAAACACTACCCATTTAACAAACATGTGCTCTTTAACTCAAGTATCATTTTATTTTGTGTAACATTTGCACTATTTGGCCCATTACAACCAGAAATTTAAATGTATTTTACTAGGATTCCATGTGATTGGCCAACATAAAGTAGTGCATAATTGTAACATTGAAGGAAAATAGCAAACCCCCCAAGAAATCTGAACATTTTGACCCTGCTTCACTCTCATAACTCTATACAAGATGACAGTTATTAGACTGAGGAACACACCAGTCAGGGATGAAGTTGGGAATAATCGGGGTTAGCTCAAAAAAACATATCCCAAGCTTTAACCATCACATGGAGCAATCTTTAATACTTCAAAAAATTTAAACAGTATAGCATAATTGCAATGCCGTAATTCTGCAATGTAATGGCCATCCACCTAAACTGACAGGTTTGCCAAGGAGAACATTATTCAGAGAAGCAGCCATGAGGTCAATGGTGACCCTGAAAGAACTGCAGGGCTCCACATCTTCGGTGGGATGATCTGCCCACCTGAGCTATTAGGTGTGCACTCCACAAATCTGATTTTATGGAATAGTGACAAGAAGGAAGCTACTGAAGTCACAGGCTTAATTCCTGCAATTTCTATAAACTCACAGTCAGTGCTCCGGAGAATGGATTTGGATTGGAGCATATTAATTTCTTAGAAAAGACCAGGCAATGCTCAGACAAATGCAAACTACAATTCAGAATTTCATTTTGAAACATTTTTGAAAACCATGTATTATTTATCTTCGACTTTACAGTCCCACATTATGTTGGTCTGTCACACTAAATCAAAGTAAAACATGTTGCGTTTGGGGTTGCAATTTAATAAAATGTGGAAATGGTTCAAGGAGTATGAATACTTTTGTTAGCAATATACAGTATGTGTTGATGCTGCTGCTTTGCAGGTGCTTTACCTCTTTCTGTTTTCTCCTCACTGTCCTCCTGTCCGTGTGCCCGCCGCGCGGTGCCAACCCGTTAGACCACCGGGACAACTCCTTCAGCCGCTCACGCTCCTCTAGCGTCACCAGCATCGACAAGGAAGCCAGAGAGACCATCAACTCCTTCTACTTCTGTGAGACTTTTGCCCGTAAGGGGGACTGCTCTTTGACACCATGCCTGTATGTGGGCACCTCGTTGGGGACTGTACTGGTTTTGGCACTCACTTTGCCACCTGCTGGGGAGCAGCGGCAACTGCAACCAGTCATTATTTCACCTACAGGTAAAAGAATTTCTTCAAAATTTAAAAACAAAAAAAAAAAGAAAAATTGTCTGCTGGCTTAAGCTCTAAGATAAAGGGTACAAAACATCAATAGCACAGACGTTGAGTTTGAAGGTTGAGCAACTCTATTTCTTTTTACAGGTATGTTGGTACGGCTTAAGGGAAGTATTATGCGGATGTCTTTCCTGGACTCTGCCGGTTCCCTGCTGCCTTCTGCATTTGAACCCTGGTATGAGCCCAACGTCACAGCAGATGGTGAAGAAAGAGAGAAAATCCGAAAGCGACGGCCTGTCTCTGTTTCACCTTCCAGCTCACAGGAGCTAAATGAGAGACAGTTTGCTGTGGTGTGCTCTGAGAAGCAGGCCAAAGTCCTCTCACTTCCTTCCCAGACCTGCATCTACAAACACAGTATCACAGAGACTTCTTTCATCTTACGGGCAGACGTCGTGCAGATGAACCAAGGAGTGTGTGTGGCTTGTTTTTGTGCCAACGGCCACATAATGACCCTCAGGTGAGGAGCACATCAGTCTGAATGAAAGATTGTTGATCAGTGAATACTTTTTAAGCATTCTTGTAATATGTAAAAATATTTGACTGGGCCTTTTCCATTAAAAGTGTGTTTTTATCTTTGTAAAACGGAAAAAAAACATTCAAAACCTACTTCTGAAGTTTTCACAAAAAATATTCATATTTTTTAATTTTTTAATTTATTTGTCCACTTTAACAAACTTTAATGAATACTTGTTTGGAGGAAATAATTGCTAAATGCTTTTCAATTAAGCAGATTTGGAAAGACCAAACTGCAACATTGCAGCTATGGAGACCATTATTAATCTGATTTCATTGTTTTCTAAGATGTACCTTAAGAACATATTTATGAAATAGGAATAACTAAAGCTGTTTAGCTGTGGTGATTAATATATTCACATGTGTGTTTTAGAAGCCATGAAAGAAGGCACAAGAAACATGATTACAGATATTGGCTTATTACAATACAAGGGCATCTCAATCAATTTCAGTATAATTAAAAAAGTACAACTATAGTAAAAGTAGGTAAAGCTAAACTGATCTATTATTTTGTATTTATTAGACACAGAGCAATATATTTCAGGCATTTATTTCTGTTAATTGTGATTACTATGACTTACAGTTAAGAAATAACCTAACTTCTTTATCTTTACTTAGTATTAAGAGTGTGAATAGTAGGCGTTTGCAAAACCCTTCCCGTAGTCTATATAATCAGTGCAGCTTGTCTAACTGCACTATAAGCAGCAGCAGAATAGGTTCTACAGAACATCCACAGTTTTGTGGATCTGTTCTCTTTTCTTAGCTCTCTAGGTTTTCAAAGCTTGTCACAAACAAAAAAAAAAACCCTGAGCTGTGATACACACTCAGACAGTACAAGGAAAATGCCCTCAGTTGTCTGCTCTTAAGTTGTTAAAGTAACTAGTTGCACACATTTTTCAGTAAGGCCAACAGGTTTCTGTCATCACGTCAAGGTGCTACTGAGCAGTACACTGACCATAACAGAAACTAATAGGCAGGACAGACAATATGATTAGCTGAAGCAATGTGAAGCCACTTATTTTATTCGTTTGTCTTGTAATGTACACATTTACACATATTGTTTTAACATCAGCTAATTTTAAGTTAATAATTTTAGTATTATATCAGTTTTAATAGCATATGTTTGCTGTAAGTTACAGATGGTTATCCCTGTTGCTTGTGGACCTTTTTCTACCAAATTTTCTTCTTCCACTCAGCTTTGAAATATTTTTTTGAAAACAGTGCTTTGAACAGCCAGCTTCATTCACATTGACCTTTTTGGCTTGGCTTCCTTGTGGAAGGTATCAATGAATGACTAACTTAACTATCTTAGATTCACTTTTTTATCGCGTATATTGCACACATTATGTGTACTAGATCAACCCTGATTTACAAACCTAAAGCATTGTACCTAACATCGTAGCTAATAAAATTGGTTTAGGTTGGAAACACTCCACTGAGACATCAGGGGGATTTCTATGCAGTGTGTAAGGGGTTAATATTGAGGAGGGGCATATTAGTGTGATGGTCTTGACATCAATTACTGTTCCCCTGTAAGGACAGAGACAGGACAGCTGTACATATGGGTGCCTGAACAAAGCGAGGAGGTCCAGCTGTTTCCTTGTCAGTGTGGGTTTGTTTTTCATGTGTTTATGAAAATACACTGCTCAGAAAAATAAAGGGAACACTCAAATAACACATCCTAGATCTGAATGAATGAAATATTTTTATTGAATACTTTGTTCTGTACAAAGCTGAATGTGCTGACAACAAAATCACACAAAAATCATCAATGGAAATCAAATTTATTAACCAATGGATGCCTGGATTTGGAGTCACACACAAAATTAAGGTGGAAAAACACACTACAGGCTGATCCAACTTTGATGTAATGTCCTTAAAACAAGTCAAAATGAGGCTCAGTATTGTGTGTGGCCTCAACGTGCCTGTATGACCTCCCTACAACGCCTGGGCATGCTCCTGATGAGACGGCAGATGGTCTCCTGAGGGATCTCCTCCCAGACCTGGACTAAAGGATCTGCCAACTCCTGGACAGTCTGTGGTGCAACGTGACGTTGGTGGATGGAGCGAGATATGATGTCCCAGGTGTGCTCAATTCAGGTCTGGGGAGCGGGGGGGCCAGTCCATAGCTTCAATGTCTTCATCTTGCAGGAACTGCTGACACACTCCAGCCACATGAGGTCTAGCATTGTCCTGCATTAGGAGGAACCCAGGGCCAACCGCACCAGCATATGGTCTCACAAGGGGTCTGAGGATCTAATCTTGGTACCTAATGGCAGTCAGGCTACCTCTGGCCAGCACATGGAGGGCCGTCCGGCCCTCCAAAGGGATGCCACCCCACACCATTACTGACCCACTGCCAAACCGGTCATGCTGAAGGATGCTGCAGGCAGCAGATCGCTCTCCACGGTGTCTCCAGACTCTGTCACGTCTGTCACATGTGCTCAGTGTGAACCTGCTTTCATCTGTGAAGAGCACAGGGCGCCAGTGGCGAACTTGACAATCCTGGTGTTCTCTGGCAAACGCCAAGCGTCCTGCACGGTGTTGGGCTGTGAGCACAACCCCCATTTGTGGACGTCGGGCCCTCATACCATCCTCATGGAGTCGGTTTCTAAACCCGTTTGTGCAGACACATGCACATTTGTGGCCTGCTGGAGGTAATTTTGCAGGGCTCTGGCAGTGGTCCTCCTGTTCCTCCTTGCCACAAAAAGGCGGAGGTAAGCAAAAAAGGTCTGGCTGCTGGGTTGTTGCCCTCCTAACGGCCTCCTCCCCGTCTCCTGGTGTTACTGGCCTGTCTCCTGGTAGCAACCTCCAGGCTCTGGACACTACACTGAAGGACACAGCAACACCTTCTTGCCACAGCTCGCATTGATGTTGCCATCCTGGATGAGCTGCACTACCTGAACCCCTTGTGTGGGTTGTAGAGTCCGTCTCATGCTACCACGAGTTTTGGGAAAGCACCACCAACATTCAAAAGTGACCAAAACATCAGCCAGAAAGCATAGGTACTGAGAAGTGGTCTGTGGTCCCCACCTGCAGAACCACTCCTTTATTGAGTGTGTCTTGCTAATCGCCAAAGATTATGTGAAATTGTCAATCAGTGTTGCTTCCTAAGTGGACAGTTTGAATTCACAGAAGTTTGATTTACTTGGAGTTTTATTGTGTTGTTTAAGTGTTCCCTTTATTTTTTTGAGCAGTGTATATGCACCACTTCCCAATCGCCAGTGCATTAAAAATGTCAAAGACTTTCTGGGGATTTAAATGTTTCAGGTAATGTTAAAAAGTTTTTTTTTTATCGTTTCTGAAGATATTATAGAAAGTTGTACACCTTATATACATCTTACATGGCATTGTCCAACCATTTTAGCTATAGTAAGTCATTTAACATGTTTAAACCATGAAATGCTCGCTATCACTTTGACAACTTAAGGCAGGGGTGTCCAAACTTTTAGTCACATGGCCCCAAGGTCCTCAAGTCAAAAGTACTCGTTGGCCAAAAAAATATATATATATTTTGGTATCCCCCAGAATAAGCTGGAGGACGTTACTGTGGAGAGGGATGTCTGGCTTTCCCTCCTGGACCGGTTGCTCCCATGATCCAATTTCAGAATTGGGGAAGAGGATGGATGGATGGATGGATGGATGGATGGATGGATGGATGGATGGATGGATGGATGGATGGGATGGATGGATGGATGGATGGATGGATGGATGGATGGATGGATGGATGGATGGATGGATGGATGGATGGATGGATGGATGGATGGACCAAAGTCTACTTTTAAGCAAAAGTCACTGGATAGATGTGGACTTATTTACTATGAAATTAAAGAGAAAAAAGCATGGTTATTAAAATTAATACTTTGTATTGTACCTAACATTTTTCACTGTGTAAGAAGATTTCAATTGGTCCGTAATAATTTTGCCCTAACAAAAAGTAAAAAGTCCCCGTCTGCATCACCACCTGTGGTGGCAGGTCAGATTTGCATCATTCTTGAACTGCAGTCAGGGGCCGCCCAGTATCAGTCCAAGGACTGCGATTGACCACCGAGCTGCATTTGGGACACCTCTGACTTAAGATATGCAGACGACAGTTGCAATTCTGAATGTTGAGGAAGCCTGTATTTGGTGGGGACATTTCTTGGTATTCCATTCCCTTAAAACGATTTCTTTTGTTTCTGTTCCTCCTGCCCAGTGTTCCAGGACTGAGACCGCTTATGGATGTAAACTACCTACCTTTGACAGACATGCGGATAGCCAGGACGTTCTGCTTCACAAACCTAGGCCAGGCAATGTACCTCTGCTCACCTACTGAGATTCAAAGGATAACTTACAGTCAAGAAACCTGTGAAAATTTACAGGCAGGTTTCTTTGTGTTGAACACTCTGTGTCTGACAACTTTATCAAATGCAAAATTGAAAGAAGCTATATACTTAAATAATAAATGCAACTGACACAGTGTTTTGTATTTTAGGAGATGCTGGGTGAACTTTTTACACCAGTGGAGACACCAGAGGCACCAAACAGAGGGTTTTTTAAAGGCCTCTTTGGAGGAGGAGCACAGTCACTGGACAGAGAAGAACTATGTAAGCCAGAGTGGTCATAACAGATTTTTTCCTTTTAAATGTTTGAAAGATGACATAACATCATCTTTTCTGTCTTCTACTCATTCCCTGCTTCACTAAGTTGGTGAGTTAGCAGCTGGGAAGGCATCTCGAAGTCTGGCCCAGCACATCCCCGGGCCAGGTGGCATTGAGGGAATGAAGGGGGCCGCTTCGGGTGTGGTCGGAGACCTAGCACGTGCCCGGATAGCGCTGGATGAGAGAGGCCAAAAACTGGGTGAACTGGATGAGAGGACAGCTGCTATGATGGCCAGCGCAGATGGTTTTTCCAAACATGCCCATGATGTAAGAGAATGTGTTTAAACAACAAAAGAACAAAGAACCTGTTGAGAAAGCTTTTCTAAGAGCCATTCAAAGAATTACTTTCTAAATCCTTTAACAAAACACTATTTCTTTGGCTTTTAATGAGCCCATATATGGCTGATTTTTAAACTTCTACCGATTTTGATGACATATATAATGTGCAGTTTACCTGAAAGCAAACATCTTTTGGAGGGCAAGATGTAAAAAAGAAAAAAAAGGCTGCTTTAGCCTTGTTGCATAAGTGTGCATACCTTTAAACATATACTTTGTTAAAGCAACGTTTGATCCATATCCAGCATTCTGCCATCTTGGTTAAACACCATCATTTCTAGTGAATCTGATCAACCTGAAATAGAGTTCACCTGGTCTAGTAAGATTCTCTGGACATTTGATCATTCAGTGTCAGTGTAACTTTATTGTTGTCCCCGTAGGGAAATTTTCCTTGCAGCCTGGTGAGAAACATAAAAAAACACAGACACAGTCACTCAACAACACTGGCAAAAACAGTAAAGAAAACTTGAAGGAAAATATCAGTACAAATCTCAATTAAAAAACAATCAGACTAAAATGACAAAGCAATCACATTTAAAATTCATCTGAATAAGTTATAAAATAGTTTCCATCCATTTGCATTCTTTATCTAAAGCCACAGTTTGCAGAGAGGTTACAATGGAATAAAATTCCCCTATTTCTTGAAAAAAATTGTCAGGGGAAGGTTACAACAGTGTCATTACTTCATCTGAACATTTCTCTACAATCAAGTAAAGACAAAACGGAAGGAAATCATGAAATATGGTAGAGATATAGTCAATTTTCCCTGAGCCGTACAGCAGCAGCAGATGAGGTAGCTGCAGGAAATTATTGTGTGTACTGGTTGTGATCTATATGTGACACACAGTCCTCCTCGACACTCAGTTTGTGCTGACGACCGTCTGCCTTAGTTACATGATAGCAGCTGGAGTTCTTGGGTTCGGAAATCAATGTTATGGAACATATTAAAAAATCTAAAACCTGTTACTGTTTTGCATTAATCTGTGTTTCTTAACTGATAAAACAGTTTGATCTTTGAACATCAATTTTTCTTTGATGCTGTTGAGCAAGTTACAGAACGTAAAGCTAAAGAACACAAGTTACAGAACGTAAAGCTAAAGAACACTGATGTAAACATCCACCAGCTTTCAAATGATTTCTCCTCCAATTATGCATCTTTTGTCAAATGCTGATATATTCACTTATAGACTTTGCCCACTAGAGAGCAGGATAGAGCCACAGTGTCATTTTTTTGGAAACTTGCATCCAGTTATATGTATGTTGTTTTTTATTCACGGTATGTTCTCATTTGGATATTTTCTTGCCTGTAGATGATGCTGAAATGCAAAGACAAAAAATGGTACCAGTTCTGACGAGCCACTGGCAAGGAGCATCGCTCTCTGTGATTACAACTATCTTACTGACTTTCCATCAGCTCATCTGGACTCGCACTGTCTCCCCCCACCATCTGTCTGTCCAGCCGTCACTCTGAGCCTTCTTCACTGGAAACACTCGGGAGTTTTTCCCTAGCACAATGTTGGATACTGTTCTTACCTCGGTGTGAAGGTGAACCTGAGGTGGAGAGGGACAACCTCAGAGGAAAATAATAAATAAATGGTGACTATTTTTTGTTCTTTTTTTGTTTATGTCGAGCCTCACTTCCAAGGTCTCGGATTGGTCCATGCACCTGAGGAGTCCTCATTCTCATTTGCCAAAACATCCTTGTACTGTTGTTTCCTCTGTGTACCCTCTTGGCCAATATTCAAACCAACAAAAATGGCTGAAAGAAGACTTAATATTTAACCAAGTAATGACAAATTAATGTAAGTGAAAAGGAGTCTAAATAAATCGATATATCTATACATAGATCTAATAAATGTGCAATGCTGTATCCACTTGTAGACTTTTGTACTTTATTGACAATTGCGAAAGATGGAATTATTCATCAAGGAGATGGAGAAGCGTTTAGAGTCTGCAACAATGTGGCCAGAGTCACAAAGATTAAAGCTACGTTCTGATGTAC
Organism: Crenichthys baileyi; assembly: GCA_036173005.1. Taxonomy (NCBI): domain Eukaryota; kingdom Metazoa; phylum Chordata; class Actinopteri; order Cyprinodontiformes; family Goodeidae; genus Crenichthys; species Crenichthys baileyi. The sequence goes on from JAHHUM010002024.1 coordinate 770,889, forward strand.
GCTGGATATTTCATCATCTTACTCGATCTCAAAACTCTCCTCTGTATCTTAGACTTTTAAACTGTTACAGAGTGCTTTTGTGTGAGAGGTAGAGTGTGTGTCATTCCTCTGTTTAATATTTGTTGGGGTTTTCTGCTCTGTATTATTTGAAAATTTATTTTTCTAATAGTGCAAAAATGGTCACAGACACAAATTACTTTGTTCTTATGAAAAGGGCTGGAATCTACTAGAGAAGCAAGGATATAAATTATTTTTTTTCTATATGAATTGTATTGTATTGTATGTATATGTATATATATAAATATATATATATATATATTTATTATTTCTATTTATATATATCTCTATTATATATATATATCCTATATACATAGATCATATAAGTATAGATATATATATCTATATTATAGATATAGGATATATATAGATATAGGATATAGATATATATAGTATATATATATAATCTATATATAGATATAAATATATATATAGCATATTATATATCATGATATATCTATATATATATATACATAACATATATATATGATGTATATCTAGATATATATATAGATAATTATATATCATAATTATATATATTATATATTATATTATATATATATATATATATATATATATGTATATTATGCATGTATATCTATATATTATATATATATCATATATATATGCATGTATATCTATATATTTCACACCAAGCGTAGTGCCACATTTTTTTGAAAAAATGCATTTGTGGGTTAGACAGCATAGTTGAACATGTGGGATGCACCCATTAAAAACAACAGATTTCCTCTGTTAATACCAAGCAGCTTATACTGCTATTGACTCTTCTTTGGTGTCATTTATTTTGATTGGATGATTAAACCTGAAGAAACAAACCCTATGAGGAATTGAATACTTTATTCACTTAACAAACAGGGGTTTCAGTATGGCATGGAATAAATGTAATCAGCCACAACACCTCTGTAGGACGGCATTCCTTTCTTTAACTAGCATTTGCCGGCCAATGTGGTTGTGTTTCATGGGGTTTAAGTCCGAGGATATTTCATCTTCTAATCCGTTACCCTATCGCTGCAGCAGTAAGAAAAGGGTTCTCCACATATTCTCTACACTTTGACCCTACAATCCAACTGCTGTAGGCATAATCTGGATTTGTCAATGAATAAAACATTCCTCCACATGTTAAGGCTCCATTTCACATGTTGCCGATACCATGTCAGGCACCACATTGTCAGCACCTGGAGTACCTGAAGCTCAAAACAAGAGTCAGTGGAAGAATTTGGGCATTTATACATCCAACTTACAGTCCTGAACTCTGCTGCCCCTCCCACAACTGCATCTACCTATATATATATATAGATAGATAGTATAATATAAATGCAAGAGTAGAGTGCAATATTTTAATTTTAAACAAGATTATTTATATTGTCTTCTTAAGATAACTTTGTGTTTTCTATGTCATTTTTTTTATTCACGAAAGAGACTTCAGTTCAATGTCTGAAAGGTTCACCCTAATTATTTTGTTTTATTTCTAGCTTGTTTCTGGTACACTGTTTGCAGTAATCCCCTCCATGTGATTTATCTCCTGTCTGTCAGGCTTCTAACCTTTATTTGTAAATAAGTAAATAGTTTGACAATCTTAGACCAACTAGAAAGTATACATTAGGGTTGCACAAGAAACAAAAGAGGAGACAGGCCATATTTTTTCTGACGCCAAAGAGTTGCTTTAGCTTGTCCATTGCATTATCGTTTGGCCATGACTCTGGGAACCAGAGGTCACCCAATTATACATGTGCGTCTCAATAACTTGGAATATTATTCAAAAGTTAATTTATTTTAGTCTTTCAAATAAAAAAGAAAAACAAACATCTTATTATTAAAGTTCAGTACTGAGTGATTTATTTGAAGCTGTTTTTTCTGTTAATTTTCATGATCATGTCTTATAGCTAAGAATACCCAAATTCCAGTTTCACTGTCCAGGCCTTGTAAATCTCCCCCAAACTCTTGAATAAGCTTATCATCAGAAAATCCTTTTAAGGTAAGGTTGCTGTTATCCCTGTTGCTTGTGGCCCTTTTTCTATCACACGTTTTCCATTCCACTGACATTTCCTTTAATATGATTTAATACAGCCCTCTGTGAACAGCCAGTTTCTGTAGCATTGACCTTTTGTGGCTTACCCTTCTTGTGGACTGTCAGTGACAGTATAATGGATAATTGTCAAGTCAGCAGTCTTCCTTATGGTTGTGTCGGCATTAACACAATAATGTTGTTTTTAAAATTGGCCTTATGCAGTATCCCAAATTTCGGAGAAACTGAATTTCTGGTTTTCATTAGCTGCAAGCTGTAATAATCAAAATTAACAGAAACACACCATGCTGACTGTGATAAATCTATGTAATAATATATTCAAACTTATTGAGATGCATGTGCACTGTCGTTTAGACACATTATACCTTGATACATGAAGAGTGGACAAAGGCACGACTTCGATTTAGGAATTCTATCGCCTTTGTTATTTGTTGTTACTTGAAGATTAAATGCCATCTATAGAATGGTATCAAATGTAATGTTTCATCTAAAGTTAAATGTTTCAGTGGACCAAGCTGTGAGTTAATGATGGTGTTCCAGTCAATCTAGAGTCACAGCTACCCTCATAAGGTATTCATATATGTGTGAATTTGTGTTTGGATGTGCCCCATCAGAATCGCATATTATTATTATTTCTATTATTATTGTTTTCTGGTAGCTTATGTCCAAGTCTCTCCTTGTAAAAAAGTGTGTCCAGTTCAGTGTCAGAGAACAGTAAATAGAGCCGGCAACACAGAAAACAAATTAACTGTCAGAGGATCGGCGGATGATGTCAAAATTCTGGTTTAATCAACACGTTTGGTTTTTACACAAATGCCCTTCAGTTTTCAGACTTTACTGTCACATATTGCCATGTCGTTCCACAGCTATGGGGGAATTCTGATCAAATCTGTTCAGTATGGAGTGTGGATTCTGGCAGAAAAAAGGGAAAAATAGCCTGTCTTTTGCTTTTTTCTACCTGTGTTTGTCTTTTTCATTTTTTCCACCCAATGTCATGCTTTATATTAGGTTCTGGACCTGCTTCTGTGTTTGTTACAGTCTCCGGTATTCTGATCTGGTACAACCCACACACTCAAACTGTTTGACTGACTCCTGTGTATTTCCACACACCATCTTCTGTCCTGGATTCAAAACTCATCAGTGGGGTGCAGTATTTTTCTCATTGTAGCCGATTTTCTTGTACAGTTTTATGCAAATTTCACATGGATGTTTATGACTTTATCTGCTGCCACAAAATTTAGAAATTCTGTAGATAGAGATTACTGTGCAATGGAAAATAAAAAGTGAGAAATGTATTTTCTGTCCTTTTATTTATTTTGTGTTGCTATGTTTTTGCAGAAAGCAGAAATAGCATTTTTATCGCATGTATGGCCGAATGTATAATTGTTTACCTTCAATGTGTGGCAATATCCCATGGTAGCTTTAGACTGCTGTTGTATGACTTCTTGTAGCTGCAGGAGCTTGTTGGTCTGAAAAGAGAAACAACTAGTAAAATTGTTTTATTAGTTTTATGATTCCATTCACAAAAGTCAACCACTGGTTTAACTGCAATTTTGTTGACTGAACATTACTTACAGCAAAACCAATTTTTTTCATTATTTTGTCCATCTGACATGAAATGTTTTTCCAGTTATTCCCTTTATAAATTATCATAGGTTTTGAACATAGTTTCTCTTTCTTGATCAGAAGAAAGGGTCGAAGGTTTCTGTCCTTTTTCTGCTTTAAATCACAAAGACAATAGATATGCTTGGCTTGAAGTAAGCCTCGTGAACCGTGTTAGTTTTGTAGTCTACTTTTTGATGCGTTTAATTGCCAATCATTGGAAGCCCAGTCACACTAGGGTTACACAAGTACAGTGCCTTGCAAAAGTTTTTATGCCACTTGAACTTTTTTGCTTTTTTTCTCATTAAAACCTTACAATTTAATAGATTTTATTTTGGATTTTATGTGATAAAACAATACAAGTAGCCCATAACTGGGAACTGAAAACACAATTGTGTTTTTTTTTCTCAAAATTACAAAAATATATTATTTGCTGATTTTATTTTATTCAGGCCTTCTAACTTAAGCATTTGCTGCAATTACAGCTGCAAGTCTCTGCCAATTTTGCACTCTGAGACTATTTTTTTTTTTTTTGCCCTTTTTGCTTTGTCAACTGGCTCAAACTCAGTCAGATTGGAAGGATTGATATAGGTATTTGTCTGTGCCTTTTATATATAGATTTTTCCCCAACCTTGCGTATTACACAACTGCTCAGGCACTTTATACACAAAATAAAGCTAAAATAGGTACAACAATGAGGTTTTCATCATACAACTATATTGAATCCTGGATGGAAAAAAATACTTAGCAAAAATTATATCTGACGAATATAATTCTCTTTTACTTGCACCACCAGTCTTAATCACGCTGTAGTTTATATTGAAGTATTTACACAGAAGAATGCATTCCAGCAACAAGTTCTACAGAAAGATTTAATACAGTGTAGTAGTTGACTGAAAAGAAAATGTTTTAAATGTTTGACTCTCTACACTAGAGGGCAGCAAAGACACATGGATGCATGAAACTGGTCTGAATAGCGTAAACAGCCTTGTTAACCTAAGATTTATTACAAACACATTTAACTTACCTATATTAAAAACAGAAATGTAAATGATTTAAAGAAATGTTAGAAATACTCCTCACTTGAGGTATCTCTTTAGGTTTGAGATCCTTTTTACAGTCATCTGTTAACATCTTTTTGTATAATTTACATTTACATTTCTACTACAAGTCAGTAGAAATAGAAAAGCATTAATCTGATAATCTTATCTTCTTAAACCCTCTGACTATATTTACTATTGAAGAAGGATTCTTTAATACTTGTTTTCTGTGGACATACAAGCCTATAACACAAAAGAATAGAAAATAACTGTCCAAAACATTGGGTAAACTACTTTTCTTAACATAGAAAATTAACTTGATTTTGGTGAGTGAATGTTTGTGGAGAGCAAAGACAGAAAATATACTGTCATCACCGGTCTTATTGCTGCAGTGCATTGCAACATTTAAACTGGTAATATGGAGTTATTTTCATACCCAATGAACTTTTCAGATTGTGTCATGCTACAGTAAAAATCTCCAGTGTATTTAATTTGGTTTTCATTATAGCCCAACACAAAGTAGGACATTATTGTCGATTCATATATCGTGAATATATTTCATGAAAATATTTTTAAATTAAAATAATCAGAAAAGGTGTGAGTTTATTTTTTATTAAACCCCCTAAATTGAAATATTTGCCCATTCCAACAATAACTATTCTTTGATCTAAACCATTCTATTTTAACTCTGGGTTAGAGTTATGTTTAGGGTTGTTCTTCTGCAGCCTCTCATTGATCTTTACCAATTGTCCCATGTTTAGATCCATTCATTTTCTTTCCAAGTCTGCCCAGCATCCCTGACCCTGCTGAAGAAACACATCCCAGCAGCATGATGCTGCCAACACCGTGTTTCACAAGGGGAATTGTGTGTACAAAGTATTATACAGTGTTGGAAATTTCAATTTTTGTCTAGTCTGGTGAGATTACCTCCTTCCACTTGACAGCTATGTGATGTGCTGGTCTTTCACATACAGTTAAGCCCATAATTAATCATACCCCCTGCATGTCTTGATTTTTAACGAAGATCATTCAATCAAGAAGTTTGTTTCTGAAAGAAAATAAGACAGGCATCGCTATAAAGATAAGAAAACAATCTTAAATAAACTGTTTATAGTTTTATTTGCATTTTATTTAAAAAATGACATGGAGAAATTTATTAATACCTTTCTCAATAACTTGTGGAAAAAAATCTTTTTCAGTGTTATCACTGGTATTTTACAGATATATCTTGGGTGATGAGCTCCAACTCTTCGAGGTTGAAAGGCCTCCTTTCCATCACCCTAACTAACCTTCAGCTCCTTCCATAGATTCTTTATCAGATTGAAGTCCGGACACATACTGGAACTTTTATGCAGAACCATTGCTCTGGTTTACAGAGAATGGTCCAAAAACTGAAAATATCCAGTGCGTGTCAGTTGTGTGGACCTTGTTTAGATCAAAGCATAGGAAGACAAATTTTAGGTAATAAAAATTGCTCGAATAACCACTTACTACAACCAAGGTATACAGAGCCAGTCTCAAAGAAGATGAGCAGTAGAACACCACATTGGGTGTCAATACTGTCAGCTAAGAACTGAAAATGGAGGCTGCAATTCCCACAGGCTCACCAGAATTGGACAATAAAAATGTCAGAAAAATGTTGCCTGGCACAATGAGCCTAAATGTTAGCTGTGTTTTAGATAGTAGAGTCATAATTTCATGTACACATAAAGGCATGGATCTGTCCCACCTTTGATCAATGGTGGCATTTGTAATGTAATGGTGTGGGGGATATTTTCATTGCACACTTTGGACCTCTTAATACCAGTTAAGCATCTTATAAACATCACAGCCTACCTGAGTGTTCTTCCTGACCATGTCAATCCCTATATGACCACAGTGTGTCCATCTTCTATTCAATTCAGTTTATTATATAGCCCCCAATCAAAACATGTTGTCTCAAGCATTTAAAAACAGTCAGGTAAAAATTTCCAAATTAATCCTAACCATTGAACAGTGCAGTCAGAGTTAGTTATTATTTCAAATTGGATAAAAAGTTTTTCTGTTTAAGGGAACCCAGCAGATTGCATCCAGTCAGAGATTTGTAGTAGTCACTCCTCCCGGATGAGCATGTATAGACAGTGGACAGTCACTGGCATTGACTTTCAGCAATCCCTCATATGGAAAAGCCCTGTAGCGACAGTGGAGAGGAAAAAAATCCTTTTAACGGAAGAAACCTCCAGCAGAAAACCAGGCTCAGTGTGAGCGGCCATCTGCCATGACCGACTGGGGGGTTAGAGAGAACAGAGCAGAGACACAAAGAGAAAAAAAAAGAAGCACTGATCCAGGAGTATTTTTATGGGAAGGAAAAGTACATGTTAGGATGTAGTCCCTTTTTCGTTTTCACCTAGAAAGAAAGAACAGATAAACTCTGAGCCAGTTTTTTCAAGGTTTGAGTCTGAAAGAGAGCACATACAGTTAGTTTCAGTAGAAGCTCAGTCAATCACCCGTCTAGGAGAGAGAAAGGGTTTTTAAAAACTAAAAGACAGGGCCATGTGGATCATGGTAAGGTGAGCATTAAGTTGTTGCCAGCAGAAGCTTGGGCTTCCCCCTCCAGAAAGGTGTCACAGGTAGACACAGAGTCAGGCCAGGTGTAGCTTTTGGAGAAAAAAGAAGAGAACAAAGTTTTAAAAACTGAAATAACAGCAAATAATGCAAAATTGGAGAGTAATGTGGAGAATGTAGCGAAGAGGGTGAAAGTGGTCATTATGTCTCCAGCAGCCAAGCCTATAGCAGCAAAAACTACACAGATAGTTTCATGTTCAGATTATTTATTTTAAACGGTTTATTACAACAATGTCGTCTCAAGGCACCCACAAAGGGTCCCACTGATGGTCATTGTTATACTAAAAACCACAAGGGTTTGGGATACCTCTCTCTGTCAGACTGATTATAACCATTGGAAAAAGAGAAGGGGTCATACAGGTAGCAGAAATGGAGGGGTGTTTGCACCTCAACCATAACTGAGCGGTTTAGGCTAAACCTGACCCCACTTTCTCCACCAACAGGGGAGGGAGGAAGGGCTCCCTCCCTGATAAACTAAGCCACTCTAACTATAAGCTTTTCAAAAAGGAAAGTTTTAAGCCTAGCCTTAAAAGTAGACAGGGTGTCTGCCTCACAGACTAAAACTGGGAGCTGGTTCCACAGGAGAGGAGCCTGATAACTAAAGGATCTGCCTCCCATTCTACTTCTAGAGACTCTAGGAACTACCAGTAAACCTGCAGTCTGAGAACGAAGTGCCTTGTTAGGAACATATGGAACAATCAGATCTCTGATGTATGATGGAGCTAGATCATTAAGGGCTTTATATGTGAGGAAGAGAATTTTAAATTCTGTTCTGGATTTAACAGGGAGCCAATGAAAGGAAGCTAAAATAGGAGAAATATGATCTCTCTTTTTAATTTTCATCAAAACTCTTGCTGCAGCATTTTGAATCAGCTGAAGGCTTTTAACTGGATTTTGTGGACATCCTGATAGTACAGAATTGCAATAGTCCAGCCTTGAAGTAAAAAATGCATGGACTAGTTTTTCAGCGTCACTCCTGGATAGGATATTTCTAATTTTGGCAATGTTCCAGAGGTGAAAGAAGGAAATCCTAGAAACCTGTTTAATATGGGATTTAAATGACATGTCCTGGTCAAAAGTAAAACCAAGGTTTTTTACTTTATTACCGGAGGTCAATTTAATGCCATCCAGGTTAAGTGATTGACTAAGCAGTTTCTTTTTTAAAGACTCCGGTCCAAAGACGACAACTTCTGTCTTTTCTGAATTTAGAAGAAAAAAAATGTAAAGTCATCCAAGTTTTTATATCTTCAAGACATGCTTGTAGTCTATCTAACTGGTTGGGTTCATCAGGATTTATGGATAAGTAAAGCTTAGTATCATCAGCGTAACAGTGAAAATTTATCCTATGCTGCCTGATAATTTGACCTATTGGAAGCATATATATAGTAAAGAGAATTGGCCCAAGTACTGAACCCTGTGGTACTCCACAATTAACCCTGGAGTTTAAAGATGATTTATCATTTACATGAACAAACTGGAATCTGTCAGACAGATAAGATTTAAACCAGCCTAGCGCTGTTCCCCTGATCCCTACAGCATATTCCAGCCTTTCTAAGAGGATATTGTGATTGACTGTATCAAATGCAGCACTGAGATCTAACAGGACAATTACAGACACAAGTCCATTATTTGAGGCCATAAGAATATCATTAGTGACTTTCAGCAGAGCTGTTTCAGTGCTATGATGAGGCTCTGAAGCCTGACTGAAACTCTTCAAACAGGCCATTGCTGTGTAAATGCTCACACATTTGATTAGCAACTATTTTCTCAGGAATTTTAGATAAGAATGGAAGATTGGATATCGGTCTGTAATTTATTAAGTCATCTCGATCAAGCGAAGGTTTCTTAAGTAAAGGTTTAATTACAGCTACCTTAAAAGCCTGTGGTACATATCCATTTACTAAAGATAGATTAATCATATCTAAAATGGGGCTGGTAATCAGAGGGAACACTTCCTTAAATAATTTGGTTGGCATTGGGTCTAACATACAAGTTGAAGGTTTAGATGAAGCTAATATTTCTGATAACTCAGGAAGCTTAACAGGATCAAAACAGTCCAAACACAGATCATGTTCTACAGTTATTTCCAATGTTGTCTCACTTGCTGAGGATGAAGTAATCATCTTCGGGAGTATGTCAAAGATTTTATTTTTAATAGCATCAATTTTATTTAAGAAGAATCCCATAAAGTCACGACTGCTAAGAGCTAAGGGAATGGATGGCTCAACAGAGCTATGACTCTGTGTAAGTTTAGCAACTGTACTAAAGAGAAACCTAGGATTATCCTTGTTCTCTTCTATTAATGATGAGAAATAAGCTGTTCTGGCTTGGCGAAGTGTCTTTTTATACAACAGTAGGCTATTTTTCTAGATTAAGTAGGAATCCTCTAGTTGTGTAGAGCGCCATTTTCTCTCCAATTTTCAAACATTGTGCTTTAAAGTACGCAGATCTAAATTATTTAAGGTGATAGTTTCTTCTAGCAAGCTAAGGCACCATGTCACAAAGCTCAAATCCTTTCAAACTGGTTTCTTGAAAATGACGTATTAATACAGTTGCATTCATAGTAATCAGATCTTAACCCAGTAGAGCACCTAGATGTGGGGAAACTGCAGAATCTCATCATTCATTGATGTTCAGCCAATTAATCTAAAGCAAATGTGATTGAAATGTAATGAGTTTGGTCATTATGTTGGTGTGGACCAAAATCTCAGAGGAATGTTTCTGACCCATGGTTGAATTTATTCTACAAAAAATGTAGGCAGTTCTGAAGACAAAAGGGTGTCTGACCCAGTATAAGCAAGGTGTATCTAACAAAGTGGCTGGTGAGTGGGTATATTTCTCTTAAGAGAATAGAGGTCTTGCTGTTGTCTCCTGCCTTTTTATTTAATTCTACTGTATGTACTGCTCTTCAAAGTTTGGGTTTGTGCACCATTATCCTTTTAACTGCATCACCGTTTATGACAATGATCAGAAGCAGAAATTTAAGGAGATGTTTACATAGCATTTACAGTAACTAAAGGTGTGGATTTCTTGCTTAAAATTACTATAAATATATTATCATTTTATACTTGTCAACAAATGAGATTCCTTTATGGTAGAATATCTGAAGATTGACATATGCAGAGGCAGAGTTTTAATCATTTAGTGTGGTCTAGAAATCATAAGCAGATGAATAAACCTACACAAAGCCTGATTTGGAAATACAGATATTAACAGGTAGATGGTGGGATAAAGTAGTCTGTGACTCAATGGGGCCTTCTCTGTGCATGACTAACTATCAATCAGACTAAAAGCAGACATAAAACAGTTGAAAAGCTGGTCAAACCACAGTGATGTAAAAGAGGGACAGTTTAGGAAGTCACTTCGATAAAATAAATATTTTACACAAAGACCTATATAAAAACTTTCAAGCCTAGAAACAGCAAAGTGATACTCATTTGCATAAAAATAATGACCACCCTGCTTCATCATCTGCCCCTTATCCTGAATAAGGATCCTTGGTGAGTCATCATGTTAGTGTTGCATAAAAATCAAATTATTCAGATGAAGCAGAGTAATGGTTTCATACAGGAAAGTACAGGCTTTTTCATCTGAGATAAGCTTGTGTGGCTGTGGGAGGTTGAAGGGTAAATTAAGGTGAGAGATGTACACTGCAGACACAAAGGGAGTTTAATCGGTTCGGTGGGGGGGGGGGAGCATGTTTTGTGCAATTTGGCTAAAACCATAAAGAGAAGGTCACTGGGCAGAAGTGTTTGTTGATGCATACTGTTTGAACTACTGACTGACTGAGAAATAGTGTTAGGCAATCTACAGCCTGGCAAGGTGCACAGCAAATGAAACGTCGGTGAGCCTCTGTTGCCGTGGTGACTGAAAACATGAATGACCTAAGCCATGTCTGCACCACAGGAATCAGTGTGACACCAGAAAGGGATTAAGCTGGTGGCAAGCATGCAGAAAGGCAACTTTTCCTCAGGGGCTCTAGGCAGGGTTTGCTTTTCTACCCTACATATTAAAACATGGCAGCAAGAATTCCTCTTGCATATCAGTGTTTATTAGTTTTTTTTGTTTTTACAACTGTTCAATTTTTACTATATCAAACATAGTGTTGAAATATTAGGTTACTCATTGCAGAAGCAGGCAACTGGTAGTGTTGTAGCTAACTGAAGGATTGAAGATGGAGTACTAAAACTAACTTGTACATAGGAAAACAGTCATAAAAAGTAGAGAACGTAAAACTGTTTGTATTTATTTTCTCTATAATAGTGCTGCCGCTAATATTTTTATATAATCTTTTTGCTTATTAAAAACTTACAGTTCTTTGCTGCTAAGTTAATTTGCTCGTGCATTAACTTCTGAATTTCCAAGCTAATATTTTTCTTTCTGTTTCAGACTGATGACTATGTATGTACCGACATGAATATGATGAAGAATCTGTTGAGGGAGCTAAAGATTAGGATAATGGCAAGGGGACCTTTCAGCCTCAAAGACTCAACACCAAAGTTAAATCTTCAAAATACCAAAGGGAACATTCAAAAAACTAGCCAGCAATTATAGAAAGGGATTGATTGCTACAATGCCCATGAAGATTTTTTCATTGATTTTAAGAATAGTACGTATATATTTCGACACTCCATTTTTTAAATAAAAAAGACAGTTTTGCCTTATTTTCAAAACTGATACTCATTTTACATTGTTTTGTTATCTTCTGAGACATGTCTTTCTCATCTAATGTCAGAAAAAAAATTTTTGGTTGTTAAAAATCAGTCATCCAGGGGTATGAATAATTTTGAGCTTAACAGCAATTTGCAAGTGCAGATGAAATTTGTTATTATAACTCGAGCTGACAAGAACAAGAGCAAAAATGTGGTGACCAGAACATTGTATACTTAAAAAGAAACCCAATCCCAGCAAAAGTCTTTGGGTGCCACACGAGAAAACGTTCTGCTCATATCAAATGTCAAGAATAAGCTGCAAGAACTCCCAAAGTAAAGAATAATTTTTATAATTAAAAGGTGTTTAAATAACATTTACTGCTATCCTCTGCTGATTGTCTTTATGACAAAACAAATTAAGTGTATTTTTCTGATATACAAGGAGTGATTTGGACGTGTTTATCCTGCTGAGCTCAAGTGCTTCACTGCGTATACTTTAGTCTAAAAAAGGAGAGGTGTGCTTTGTCATTAGGGACCTGTTATGAAAGGATAAAGGTTGTGTGTGTCGAATGTGAATTCTTCAATATTTTACTCATTCAAATATTAAATACTGTTTGGGATAGAGTGTCTTTGCTTTATCTTGAGAGGGACCATTTGAATATGCAAGGCATGCTGTGTGTCAGCACAAAGGTAATGAATCTTTAATGGCTGGTTTGAAAGCTGCTGAACCGCTGGAGTGGTGAGTGGCGGATAGTTTCACCAAGTGACACTGATTTCTGTAGCTTAATCGGTCGTTAATTCTCAAATGCATTCAGGAAAGTTCGCTTTTTTTCTCTGTGCTCAAACCCATTTTCAGACTTTCCTTTAATTATTTTGTTTTTCAAAAATGGTTGAACATAGGGTAATTTTAAAAAAAGAACTCATAACACAGGCTTTGAAATCTTAAACTCGTTTCATTCACAAACTAATGCACACTGAGTTGAGGCGTGCTCAGTGAGTACACCATCTGGCAGACACTTTCATGCAACCTGGTTACCATTACAAATTAATTAAGGATGTTCTCTGTCTGCCATAATGTGTTTGATCATACCAGGAGCTCTAAACTAAAGGTTGCACCACATCAATTATTAACAGAAACATCCAGGTAGCTGTTTAGACGTCCAGTGTGGCAACAAAAACCCGTCTTCATGGATCATGAACAGCAACTGCTGTATCATACTACAGACTTTATAAAAGTGTTTTATCTACTGTAGCACTTTAGCTAACCAAAATCAAAAGATCTGCCCCAGTTCATGCAATGTCTTTAGATTTAAACAAACCAAATATGTCCATAAAGGAAATACCCATAATCTCCCAGTGGCTGGGCTTTTATAGGAATTTAGTCATTAGCCTTTAATGTCTAACAACTTTGCATGGCAATAGCCAATCAACCTTAAATTTTTGACTTTGGGTTATTTGACTTCTGTAAAGGAGCCAGCTTATCATATAGCACTTGCAACTGATGACGTTATAAGGGGAAATTTAAAAATGAATAACCTGTTATGCTCGGGTGCCCTTTAATAAAAAAGTGACAAAGCCACAAACATCACCAACTGAAAGCAAACCCATTCAAACTTTGCAACCAAGTACAGGCTGTTCCAAATCGAGATGCTAATGTAACGTTTGAGGCTTCTTGTGGCCTTTTCTGTTTGGAAAACAGCAATTAGAGAAGCCAGAGCTTTTCTTTGGTAACACAGCAAAAGCCATCATCTGGAGCATGTTTACTGCTTGTTCGGCTGTTGTGGTGATCCACATGTTTCACATGTGATGTGGTCTATATTCAAAAGCTACAAAGTCAACTACAGTCATATTCAATAAATTATAATATGCCTTCTGATGAAGCTCTTCTGTCATACCTTTTGAAAATAATACCCTTAAAGCAGGTGGAAAACATACTTTTCATTAACCCACATTTCTGTATTAAAATATATTTTTTTGTTGGTCTGATGTAAAAATTCTAATCCTAAAGTTAGTGTTTTCATTAGCTGTCATAATTAAAGGCTTGAAAACAGCGTGTGATCTTCGCCCTTTTCCATTATATTCTAATTTTTGGAATGGGTCTGTAACGATGGAAACAAACATGATGTTACCTTTTTACAATAAGCAAGAAAACACCTCTATCACATAAAAAACTTGAAACTGACAAAGGTTTAGTGGTGGGCCTTGTCGTTTTCCCATAATAAACACACACCAGACTTTGCTTTGATTACTGATCCAAATGAAGTTTTATTAAGCAACGTATTGAATAATAAAGATTTCTCTTTGATATCAATATTTTATATAAATTCTGGCAAGTAATCCAAGTACATCCACAAACAGGGACATATTTTGGACTTGATCATCACTAAGGGTCCAAACATTTCCAAGGTGTCTGTAACTGATGTTGCCCTATCTGACTACTTTTCTGTTATTTTTGAAAGCATCATCTCCATTGGCTCAGTTAGCCAAAGAGACATTATAAGGAAATGCATTATAAGGAGACAGTGCTGCTGAAACCTTTAACCAGATTTACTCTTCTACCTCCACTTTGCCCTGTAACACTGTAGATGAGCTGGTAGATAACTTTCATTCTAAAATCTCGGACATCATTGATTCAATTGCTCCAATTAAAGTGAAAGTCGTTTCTTGGAAGAAAATGTCTCCGTGGAAAAGTGCTCCACCAGTCAGAAGTGAAAAAAAGGAGTGTCGAAAAGCTGAACGCAGGTGGCGAAAGACTGGACTCCAGGTTCACTATATTATCTATAAAGAGAGACTATACAGATATAACCTACAACTGAAAAATGGAAGGGAATCTTTCTTTTCTGAGATCATCAGCAAAAATGCTCGTGCATTATTTGCCACGGTCGACAGGTCAACAAACCCTCCTGTAACTGTAGCATCTGAACTCCACTCTACCAGGGCCTGCAATGAATTTGCTAACTTCTTCACTGAAAAAACCCAAAAGATCAGAGGGGCAGTCAGCACATCCACGTCAACTCCAGTACCAAAGATGTCTCCATTTAGATCTGATTTTGACAAAATTTCCCAATTTCACCAAATAAACTACAAAAACTTAGAAGAAATCGTACACCCACTAAGCTGTCTCGATGTTTTACCCACAGCTTTCCTTAAGAAAGCTTTGCTCATAGTAACATCTGATTTAACACAAATAATAAACACGTCCCTTTTGTCAGGTATTTTCCCCCAGGCCCTGAAAACTTGGACAAGCTGCTACCACAGAACTACAGGCCTATCTCAAACCTCCCCTTCATCAGTAAGATTATTGAAAAAGCTGTGTTTCAACAGTTAAACAACTTGCTAACAATGACCAATCGCTTCGATGTCTTCCAGTCAGGCTTCCGTGCTCACCACAGTACAGAGACTGCTCTTGTCAAGGTGTTCAATGAAATCCGTATAAATGCAGACTGTGGAAGAACCACAGTTCTGGTATTATTGGACCTTAGTGCAGCATTTGACACTGTTGATCACTCCATTTTATTAGAGCGCCTGGAAAACTGGGTCGGCCTTTCTGGTACAGCACTCAGTTGGTTTAAATCATACTTGAAGGACAGGGACTTTTTTGTGTCAGTAGGTAACTTTACAGAGACCACAAAAATCACATGTGGCGTTCCCCAAGGGTCCATCTTAGGGTCCCTCCTATTCAATATCTACATGCTCCCCCTAACTCAGATTTTAATAAACAACAACATAAGTTATCATAACTATGCAGACGACACACAGCTATACGTTATGATGTCACTAGGTGACTATGAACCCATTCTCTGTCTGCCATAATGTGTTTGATCATACCAGGAGCTCTAAACTAAAGGTTGCACCACATCAATTATTAACAGAAACATCCAGGTAGCTGTTTAGACGTCCAGTGTGGCAACAAAAACCCATCTTCATGGATCATGATACTTTTTGTTACCGCACCCATAAACGCTTAGAAGAAATCAATGCTTGGATGTGCCAAATTTTTCTTCAGCTGAATCAAAACATCTCCAGGATTAAAGGACTAATGTCTCAGCAGGACCTTGAAAAACTAATTAATGCGTTCATCTTTAGTAGTATTGATTACTGCAACGGTGTCTTCACAGGTCTGCCTAAAAAGTTGATCAGACAGCTGCAGTTGATCCAGAACGCTGCTGCCCGCGTCCTTACTAGAACTAAGAAAGTGGAGCACATCACCCCGGTTCTAAAGTCCCTACACTGGCTCCCTGTATCTCAGAGAATAGACTTTAAAATACTTTGTTGTCCGATGAGCTAACCCCTCCCTCCTACCTCCCTATGTCTAAGGGGATTGCTCAATCCAGCTCTCCATCCAACGGGTCCGGACTTCCCTAAACCTAAAAAATCTTACTAAGCATGTTTACTGAACGTTCTGTTTAAGCTGGTGTCAGGAAATGACTCGCCTAGCCTCTAACAGCAAAAGTCTTGCCCGTCTTCAACTGGAGGTCTGGACGACTGAGTAGCCCACCGCAGTCAATCACACTCCGACAATCACTTTTGTTCACAGCTGCTCATTCCCTAATATTACAACTGGCTCTTGGTATATGGGCTAGGTTAATTTTAGTGGCTTGGCACGAGCCCCAGGGGCGCTGTTTTAACAAACTTGGCTTAGGCAACCTATAAAAACCTCCTAAAATATCTTAGAACCAGGCAACAAGACTTTTTACCACCAGTGAAAAACCAAAAATTAAGATGACTCAAATAATTGAATGTCCACGATTTAACTAGAATTTTATATGCTTTCTTTAATTAGTAACGCTTTTGCAGGGGTCAGTAACAGCTTAAATTCGGCAACACATAATAATTTCAATAATAGAAATGAATCAATCAACTCAACCTGTCTTTTCCTGATGCTGAAACTAGTGAGTTTGGAGAGGCTTTGAAGACGCAGGCTCATCCATGCACCTGATGGAGACGTTTCTTCTGGTAACAACGAGTGGTTTCTTGAAGGGAATACGACTTAATCTTCAGTTTTCTTCCTTTAAGTGGCAGGCACTGGTGCTCCAGGCTTCGATGGTTAAACAGAAACTTTGTTGTCATATGTCTCTGAAGACAGTAGCTTCCAGAGGCCGAGGAGTTGAAGGAAACCCGGAGACATAATGAGGTTGATTCAGGACTTCCAGAAGCCTGAAACTTAGAGCAATCAGCTGTTCACTGATCAAGTTCACTTCTGTTGTCTGGATAAAAAGGCTTTAGATGAAATCAGATTCTTAATTTTGAGGCACAGTCCTTCCAGGACTACGGGTTGATCCTCTTCTTAATGCAGTCAATCAGCTGGGCTGTGTCTCTGTTCATTTTCCATCTGAGCTTCTTTTCTCCATCCGATCTTGTTCGCTGGTCTTCTGCGAGGAAACAACCGCAGTTCCCTCCTTCAGCATTGCCTTTATAGTGCAGATGCTCTCACCAGTCAGCCCTTTGGCCTCACAGTTATTGCGCAACCTACTCTACTCAGCCTCTCAGTTTTTGCTCAATACTTTAGTCATGGTCATCGTGACTTTCTGGTGCTGTTTTTCAGCCTTGGAGATGCCATTAATAGCCACGCAGCTGGCTGTATACTCATCCTCCCTTCCTTGCACTGGTCTTCAAAAGATTCGCTGTCAGCATGCAGCTGGCTCTCGTCAATCCTAGTCATCCTACAGTTCTCTCCCTAATCTGTTCAGTTTTAAACTTTACACAGCATTACACATTCCATTCTCAGCTTCCTGCATTTACTTTAAAACACAGTTACAAAACCATCACTTCATTCTTTTTATTAATATATCACAAATGATCAACATTATATCTCTTTCATATATAGCTGATGTTTTAGCTTTAATTATTATGTCTTAACCATATTTCAATCATACATCTTTTAACTTGATAATCAAAGATTACTAATTTCATTTAATACTTGTAAAAGAATGGAAAATCATCATACATCATTTCTTTTTGATACACTTGTTTATATTTCTGCAAGAGATAAGACAGTTAATATGTAGCTCCACACAGGCCTCTCCAGTCTCTCAGTTCCAGAATATGAGAATATGCTTGTTTCACTCTCTACTGCTTCAACTGTGTATTTTAGTAATTATTGCATGGATTACACAAAAGGATATTTGTAATTTTTATGGATTTAACTGTGAGCAGTTAATAAATGTTGCATGGATTACATGGAAAGATCTCACCTTATTTTGACACTTAGCACCAAAATACATTACAGACTTGTAAGTGTTTCAACCACCCAGACCTCTCAGGTCTTCTGGCTCAAATCTTCTCTGCATACCCAGAACCAGAACCAAACATGGAGAAGCAGCTTTTAGTTCTTATGCTCCACTAATCTGGAATAAACTCCCAGAAAACTGTAAAAGCGCCAAAACCCTAAATTGCTTTAAATCAAGATTAAAAACTTATTTGTTTAGAGTGGCCTTTGAATGTGTTATCTAAACATTATTAGTTAAGTTTTCAGTCCAATTATCCTTTCGTTTTTGTATCCATCATTCTATTCTCTTTATTTTTTTAATTACCTCTGTTGTTTGATTTTCTGTATCATTGTGATGTTTTTCCTTATGTACAGCGCCTTGAGTGCCTTGTTGCTGAAAAGTGCTATATAAATAAACTTGACTTGACTTGACTTGACTTGACCAAACGAACATTGGAATTTTTGAATGGGATAAATATGGGATAAATGGGAGTGGCAGTGTCAGGGAACGATTGCCTACTGGTGAAGACATAGTGGCGATGTAACTTAAGAATTCTTATAAATTTATCTCTGAATAAGTATGCCTGAACTATGCATGTCGCCTCTACAGACAGTGCTTCGCAGCTGCTCACTCATTGCTTTGCTGAAACAGTTTACTCACACATTTCCCTTGATGTCTTTGCTTCCAAAGAAAATTACAGTTTTCAGTATAGGTATTGATGGGTAACCATTTTTTCTCTTCTTTCTCACTAGTGGTCTTGTCAAGTTTTAAAAGCAGCAGTTATTAATGTCAGTATTAAAACATTAGTCATGAAAAACCATTACAGTGGTAATGACCATTGATCATGGTACAGAAGTAGAAAGTTTGTGAGGGTCTCCTTAGCAAAGAGTCAATCTCACTTTTCATTTTTTATATTTCCTGACCTCCTCACACACAGCTCTTGCCTTTGCTTTCTCTGCTTTATGTCCAGTGTGAGGCATACAGCAATACAAAACTCTCCTGCAGCATTCTTGCTCTCTTCTAATAGGCTAAATGGCTGAAAGCTTGAAGGCAGCAGTGACAAGGATAATTAAAGTTAAAGACTTAGTTTAAAATATGACTATATTGCAAGCATTTTTAGGGGCAACACCAAATCTGTCTATAGTCTTTGTAAAATAAAACTAATCATTTCTTTTCACATCTATATTTGTTTACTATCTCATTTTAAACACATTAGACAGAGAGGTCAAGCATTGTTTATTCATTTTTCTGTAAATTTTAAATTTCTCTGGTTAATTTACATATACTAACAAAAATATTTAAAAGAACCAGTTCCACTATCTATGCGATCTATGGTGTCACATTCTCTTTTTTATTTTGAAATACCAACATCCACCTAATTTATATTCATTTACTTGAAGCCCATTGCTTTTAGTTCAGCCTGAAGGCCTGTAGCAATTTCATGATCATAAAATGTCTAGGTTACTGTGAGATTAACTCAGTCCTCCATTTGTCTCATGCCGCTTCTCAACCATCAAAGCATTTTATAGTTTTTAAATAAGTCCGTAAGTGCATCTCAAAGTGGACAAATATCCGTAGATGAACCCCACCTGATTTAATCAAAATCTTCATGACAGCTGCTAAAAGAACCTCGTGGAGAGAATAGTCTAAATAGACACTTACTGTCATCCCTTTATATGGTCTCGTACGTGTTTGTGTATATTCGGCCTTTTTACTTTTCCTATCTGCTTGAATAGCACATCAGGGGTCTAATTAACATGTCTAGCCAGTAAATAGCCCGGTTCTCCCATAACAGCAGTGATAAAATAACTAGAATGAGCAAACACGGCTGCTCAGCATACAACATCCATAAATAGTGATCATAAAAGCAGCTCATGAAACAGAAATTGCTAAACACATAGCTTCCTCATTACATTTTTCTTTATGTCATTTCAGTCTATGTAGGATGATTATCTAGCGTTTTACACAACAATGTTCTGTCAAAAATTGTACAAAAATTGTGGTGGCGTGTGTTAATCATCCACATTTGACCCATATGTCTTTGGCATACAGTATTCCCACTGCAGGAATTTTCACAGATACAAATGCTTCATTTTGAAATTTCTAAATGACTGCCTGGCAGCTGCTGGCGTTTCCAAGGCAACACTGTGATTGGGAAGGAGGATTTGAATGGTTGCTATCAGAGAGGAAATTTAAGCGCTGCAACAGCGATGCATTTACCCTGTGAGAGTTTGTTAAATGTGGGTCAATCATAAGCCTCTATTAAGTCTTCACCCCGATGAGGCATATTAATTTGCATGTTGCTAGCCTTGCCTGTACTCCATTAAGAGTGGTATGCTGCCTGCTGCTTTCTTGAGCTGCAGTGTTATGTGTGATGAATGTGGTGGTAAGAGGCAGGGGAGGATAAAAAGACATCTACCAGTTCTTGCAGGCTAATGGAGGCAGATGTCATCTGGCACTCTGCTTGCTTTCCATCGTCATTTTTAATGTTTTTATAAGGCAGCTTATATGTTGAACAATTTCATGGCTCAATGTAAAATCTCACAAGACAATTTTGGGGGATTTACCCAGACATGTAAGGAGATGGATATTCATTGTTTCGTCAACGATCCATTGTGTTTGCTCTTTCGTTACTCAGCTGCAGTGAGTTTACCTGTATTAATCTCAGGTTTAAAAATTACAGTTAAAACATTCATGTTGCCAGTAATATTTTTAATTTATCATATTAAGGACGCTATAACAATCTGATTTACAGTCTTTTATGGAGGTGCTGTCATTAAATGTAGAACTGATGCTCTTGAATACAGTTACCAGCAGTCAACTCTTCTTTGTACATGCCTTTCCTTTAATGTCATGGATTGTTGAGCTGGAAGACCCAAGTTCATGCAGGAAAAAGGGAATATAATAATGACATAAATTTATTGATAAAGTGAAAAATCCAACATTCATAGACATAAAAAATAACAAAATTGAGGTAATGCAGATTAAGGGACAACTGTCATGGCGCAATAGGTTTGCTAACAGGATTTTGGGGAGAAAGGCAGAAACTAATGGAAAGATCTGACAAAGACCATTATTAAGAAGGGAGGTGTATAGGCTAGGAGGTGATTACTAAATGGAGAACTGGTGGTTAAGTGAATGTGAAAAAGCTGTAGGAAGGCATGTGATAATTTTTTATCACATCACAAGAGGATCTGTAGCTCATATTACAACCTAAACCAACACATACACACAAAATAAAAGAAAAAACAACATAGTCCTAAGGATCCTCAACATTGGCACCTCATAACTCATTTGTGGAGTAACTTTTATCATTGTGGCTAGTGGCAAGTGCTGGTAACAGTGCTGCAGTGCAAATGGTAGGTTGTATGTAAATAGGAACATAATATGTGGAGACTGAGTTTTAGCTGTTATTTTTTTACTGTCCTAAACTGTAATAGTGGTACAACTATGAACGTTTTAGCATCATACAAAAATATAATTAATTTTCCTGCTGTTTCTGTAATATTTCTATCAAGTTGCAATTGCCTACAGCCACCAGAAAATGGCTGGGAAGACTTTTTCACTTCCTCTAGAAATGCTACAAGTATTTATCTGGTTTAGAACTAATCATTTATTTGCCAGTTAAAAAATTATTAATAAATTGTAACAAAATTATCAAGCATTGTGGGCCAAAGCCAAACAACATTACATTTACTCAGCAAATAAGCTCAATCTTTGAATTATTCCTTATTTGGATAGCATGACTTGTCTGCACCATTATAGTTTCATAAAATACAGTAAATATGTGGGATGTTTTTATTCTGTTTTCAAAAGGACATTGAACAGTTAACATGGAATTGAAGTAAAATGTCATAAGCATTGACATATTTTATTGTACTGTGTGTAGTTAATTTACAGTAACTATGAATATTGGCATTTTTCTGTACCAATGCACTGGAAGCTTTATTAATTCAGGTATTGCCTTACTATTCTGGTAGCATTTCAAGACAGACTGTTTAATTGAATGTAATCTTTTCATAAATGTGCCATCAGTTAACGTTACGGAGATTTCATCACAAGTTATTTAACATGCTAAAATTACTTATAAGAATTGCGGTTTTTGAAGGTCCTGCAAAAATAATCTGAGAATTGATTTCCCTAGAAGAGACGGTGTCTCTGATTACATTAACAAAGTGGTTATTCCCCACTGCCTGAAGAAGACAGCATTGAAACCGCAGTTCTATGTGCTGAACAAACGTATCAGTACCAGGCGATCGCCCACTCCAGCCGCTGGACTAAGAGCGGCCACCACACAACTCACTGGCTCATTGGATGTGTTTTTCCCTCCACTGTTCATCAGAACAGGTTGTCTCTGGGCAGAGAAAATTGATTCAGCATAAAAAAATTTAAATATTTATTTCTTAGTGTTTTGCATTGTTTGTGGTGCTGAACTGGTTGAGTGATAACAGGCCACTGAGCCTTATGCTACAAATTTGTTTTGTTAAGTTAATTACAGAGAGTAACTTTACTCCTGCAACATGAGCTTGTTCAATTTTGTATTAGTGGCACTTAAAGGTACATGTGGGACTTCGAGGGGTTGCTAGATAGTACCAGATCCACTACTTTATGTTATTGATTTATATTCAAGGAAATGATTCTTTGTTTTATTAAAATAATGTTTTATTTTCCGTTATGCTTTGCATTCTGAACATACATATTCCCACTGAACTGTAATATCACTGTGTTTTTGTCTGTTGTTTATTAGTTTTCCTTGTTTTCATTTTTACTTAGTAGTTTAGTTTAATGTTACAAGCCTAGTTAAAGAGTTTCTTGACTAAATCATTTTAACTGGAGGTTGAAGTATTTTGTCAATAGGTTCTTGTATTTTGGAGAGAGGTTATTTGTGTTTATTCTGTATGTGTGCAGGGCTAGCTGTTTGAGAATGCCAGTGTTCAAATTCCCTCTTTCATTTGATGTTCTATATTACCACATTGCACCAGGCAGGTATTCATAAAGCAGAAACTGATAGAGACTTAGACCTGTTAGCTATTATTTCCTGATAATCAGGTGGTGCCCCGACTTAGCAATTTTAATCAAAAAGTACTCACTTTGTTAATAATTGCATTTGGCAATAGTTATTCATGGCCAAACCTATTGTTGCACAACAGCGTTGCCCAACATGACCATAGATTCCAAACTCAAACATATATATTGGCTAAAGCTATTTTTAATTATTTACACGTGAGTTGACTATTATTAAAAAATTAAAATTAAAATTAAACTCAATGTGTTTTTACATATTGATGTTGTTGGTTTGGACTAATGTTTGATATATGATGTGAGCGATGGAAACTGACGTCAAATTCTTTGTTCGTACTCACAAAATTGGTCTTTAAAGTTGATTCTGATTTTAAAAATGGTTAAAAAAATTCAAAACCAATACTTTTTTTACATTGTTTTATTGCCATCATCGAGATGCCTGTCTCATTTCATATCAGGTTGAATTAATATATTTTTTTCATTTAGATCTGCCGGAGTTATGAATATTTTTGGGCTTAACTCAACAAATTAGAACACTTACCATATGTTCCTGCTCAAATGTGACGACTGGAATGCTTAATATGTTTTTGCGTGGGACACATGCCTTTCCAACTAATAACCTAAAAATAATTATATTTATTTGATATGTTAGGAATGTCAGTTTTGGAGGGTAAAATCTGACTATTTTGTTTTTAATGCTGATGCCTAGGTTGCCTAAAAGTTGCCATTAAGTTAGTTAAACAAACATGTTTATATGCTCAAAGACCTATCTGCACATTTAAAGAAAAAAATAATATCTCAGCCTATTTAACAGTCACATCCTTCATCAAATTGATCTGTTAAAACACCTCTAAGGACTCATTGGAAGTGTGACTCTGGTGATAATATCTTATGCATAACATCTAAAAATATTTCAGCAACCCTTAGTTACAAGTTGTTCAAATGTAGCTTGTGTTGGTACTTTTCTGTCATAACTTGATTGCAAACTGCTAGTATGGATGAAGAGAGAAAAGAAGTGGCAGAAATGAACTGATAGTTGTGCTTTGGCTGGGGCCTTTTGACTGACAGATATAGACTCACAACTCCCAAAACCATCAACACTTGGTGTCCAGAATAACTTTGAGGCACTCTAACCCCTCAAAAAGTCCTATAAATGTGCTCTTTTCAGCATATTTGTGTGCAAATGCACACTTCCTGGTAAAAACAAGACCAAGAAGATTCTACTTGCAAACTTCAGCACAAATTTAAGTAGACAGCAAGGAACAACACTCAACATCTACTGTTGCTATTCATGGAAAGGGCATAGAATTTCAGCAGATGCTTTTCAATTCTTTTAAAGGGTGGATTTTAATTTTATTTAAATAACATAACCTCAATAATTAAATATTTTAATTTTTTTTTACTTTTGTTAAACATGTTTCAATGTATAATGCCCTGCAAAAGTATTTTTACCCTTTGAGCTTTTTCCGACGTCACATCACAATCAAAAATGTCATTATATGTATTTTCTTTTCAAAATGCACATGACCCAACAACAAAAAGAAGTACAGAATTGAAAAAAAAATTAGATATGGTTTTTATAACCTCTTATAAATAATAATCTCAAAAACCTTTATCAATACTTTGTAGGACCTCCTTTTACAGCAATTGCAGCTGCAAGTAACTTGAGTTATGACTGTATAGACTGAAATGTTTGCCCATTCTTTTTTGGAAACTAACTCAAGCTTAGTCGTATTGTATTGATATTGGTCTCGACATCCACTGGGTCACTCTGACTATGCTTTGATCTAAAACATTCCATTGCAACTCTGGCTCAGGGTTGTTGTCCTGCTAGAAGGTAAACCTCCAGTATTAAACTTCTTCACGACTTCAGCATCAATCCATCTTGTATATTCCTTGGTCTTCCTGATGTTGTTTGTTCAGTAATGTTCTCTAAGAAACCTCTACAGCCTTCACAGAACATCTTTATTTATTATTTAAAAATTACTACTATCTAACAGGCAAAAATTACTAGTCTTTTTGTCATATATTGCAATTAATATACCTTTGCTGACTGATTCTTTTTTAAACTGCAAAGTGTGGTTATTAGTTGACTTAAAATGATTTATTGAGAGTATTAAACACCGAAGATGACCAATACACTCACAGCAGGTGCGTCGGCGTAAATATAATTGTCATAATTCGCCTGTGTTAGGTGTTTGAGTTTCCTTATTGTCTGTTTCTCTGCATATCCTGTACTCCTAGATTCCTTCCAGTGTTTCTGCTCGTCTTTGTTCATTAGCCTCCCTCCTTCAGTTGCTCCACATTTCATCTGATTAGCGGTTCTAGTTCATTGGTCACTTCTCCACCCTGCCTTTGTATTTAAACTCTCTAGTTTTCATTGCTCGCCACTGTTTTCCTGTCCACTCCATGCCTGTCTCATCACCCATGTTCCGTGTCCTGTGTTCACCTCTGCAAGTTATTTTTGCTATTAAATACTCCTACACACCATGCGACTCTCACGCTCTTGTTTGTTGGTCCTGCACAACAACACCGCATTATGACAATATATGAATGTACAGTATATATACACATTTGTATGAAGGTTGTATGAATTCGATAGCTGAATTCAATAGCTGCTTGAATTCTCAAAATGCTAGGCAAAGGTGTTTTACTGCTTTCTATATTTTCTTCTCTGCTGTACGAAACACAGCTCAATCCCCTATGAAAGAAGACAGATTATTCTGTCCCATGTGAGAGGAGCCTATTATAATACACTTCTGACTAAGATTTCAATACCAGCCCCTATTAGGCATATATGTTATTTAATTTATTTGAGCATTAAGTGGGCTTGTTTTTTTCCTGTGTCCTTACAAACTTTCCCATCCTACTTGTGATGTTTTTAAGTTCACAGTAAAATATATTTTTTTGACTGTACTTTGGGTCTTATTGTGCTGACTGTTCAGCCTACAATGTGAGAGAAATTGTTTTGGAAATGTATTTCCCATGTGCCCAGTTTTCTTTTGATCTCCTTTTATGTCTTTTTTCTATGAAACAGCATTTTCTCTTCTTTATGAGCCTTGGCATCTCTGAGAGCATTACAGTCATCGTGTGATTTATAAGCGAGGTAATGACAAGTCTGAGCAGTGTTCTGCTCCTGCACTCATCCAATTAAATCATGCAAATTAGACATTTGAACATTTTGCCCGACAGCTGCACGCAGGTTTATAAAATATGTACGTGCAGAACATTTTATAGATGGCTTCTGTTTGGAAATATGGTAAATCAAAACATAACATTAAGTAATATGATGGATACAGTGTCAGGTTATTTGAGACTATGTAACAGGAAATTATTAATGAAACACTCCTCTGTCCCACTGGAGACTTAATTTTTATCCTCTTGTATTTGGTAACAAAATATCACAGTGATAATTTAGAACCCTACTATGTCAAGTATTGTTCTCTGTCTTACGGATGCTTGACAGAGAGAGTATACCAGAATGGGTTTAAATTGATGGCCAGACCTAGGGGTGGGATACTGATAATCTTGGGGCAGCAAAGCGAACCCAGAAGTCATTATAAAATTTGTATTACACTGTCAAAATTAAGGGGGTGGGGGATGGACATGTATAACAATATGGCATCTCTGTCATTGACAGGTAAGACTTGGATAGAATACTAATACTTGCTGAAATTAGGTCTTCAGGTAACCCACTAGTTCGACATAAAACTAAAAAGAGATGAACTCTGTTTTTAGTTAGCAGTGGTAAAGCGCGCAACCCATATACGCAGGCTACAGTCCTCGATGCAGCGGGTTCACGGGTTCAAGAATCAGAGAAACTGGCGCTGTTTCTGGGTGTTGTTAATATATGGCTTTCACTTTGCATGGTAGAGTTTTAACTTGCACTTCTGGATGTAGTCACAAACTGTGTTAACTGTATTCTCAAGTGTTCCTGAGCCCACCTGGTAATATCCGTTACAGAATGATGTCGATTTTTAATGCAGTGCCTCCTGAGGGATCGAATGTCACAAACACTCAATGATGGTTTTCGGCCTTGCCGCTTACATGGAGAAATTTCTCTAGATTCTCGGAATCTTTTGATATGATTAAAGACGGAAGGTAATGAAATCCAATGCTTGTGAATGACTGAGCCTTTCTGGGTTTCCAGTTAACCTGTTCACCTGTGGAATGTTCCAAAGAGGTGTTTTCTGAGCTTTTCTCAACTTTCCCTGTGTTTTTTGCCCCGTCCCAACTTTTTTGGAACGTGTTGCAGGCATCAAATTCAGAATGAGTGAATATTTGCAAAAAAACAATAAAGTTTATCAGTTTGAACATTAAATATCTAGAATACTCAATTGCATATAGGTTAAACTGGATTTGCAAATCATTGTATTCTGTTTTTTATTCACATTTACACAACGTCCCCACTTCATTTGTGCTGGAGTTGTATATTACCATAAATATGTGTTTGTCAGCCTTAACACTCATATGAAATCGATTAACATCTACTTCGTAAATCCACAGTCAGCTCAACTTTCACTGCTATACTGATGTCAGCTCTTCGCAGAATGCTTTACAAAAGATTTTGTATTTCAGTTATAGGAACCTTTTTGACCATTCCTCTAGAAACCCATTTTTGAGTCAGAAAATGTTGTTGGACAAGTGGTCTCCTATTTAACTAATTCTAAAGGTGTTCTAGTGGGTAGATCAAGTGTATGCAGGGCAGTCAAGTTCTTTCACACCAAACTTGCTAATTCATATGTTTGTGGACCTTTTATGGGTTAGTGTGACTCAGTGGTTGGAGCCATAATGGTAGCATTCGTGCAATCAAAAGGTTTTAGGGTTTGGGCATGGGACCTTCCAGGCAAAACAAAGGCATCATTGCCATAATGCCACATTTAACTTTCCCACTTACACTATAGGAAATTTGCTATTTATTTTAGATTTACATTCACTGATATTTCATTCACTCATATTTTGAATAAATTCTAAGCTATTATAAAGAAGTGTAGGATGATGAGGGTTTCTATCTTCTATTAAAAAAAATACACACGACTAACTTTGGAATCACACACTTATTTCTGGATTTAATAAAAGAAATAAATCTCTTATCACAAACAGAAATATGCACCATAGAAAAGCTACTGTTACTTGGATGTCATTTGGTGATCAGTAAATACATGAACAGCCCCCAGCAACCTGCAGTCCACTAGTTGCTTTCAGCCGTTGGTGCTGGAGCTTTTGTGTGATAAACCATCAGTCCCGTCTTTCATCACAAGTAGCAAAGACACTTAAACATACATGAAAATGTGTAGATGTCAGAGCTACACGAAGATGAGAAGCATAATATCCTTGTTCACTTAATGCTAACATAATGGTCTCTTTGCAGGGAGCGATACCCAGACAAGGGAGAGCAGGCCTCACTTTTCTGTTTGCAGCTGTGTTCAACTTGGATCTAAAATGGGATTCTGCCTCCTCTACACTTTTCCAATTTTGTTCAGAACACTTCCTAATTTAGAGAGCATTGAGGATATCACACCAGACTGTATTAAAGAGGAGAAAGTTAATACATCTGTTTCTGACTCAATGTGTTGAAGTCTGAGGCCAGGCACTGTTATGTTTGAAAAGAGGTGCCATTTTGGATACTTGAAATCTAGCGGGACACTCACAATGCAAGTTTTAATGCTCAATTTAGATTTTTTTTAAGTCCACTTTGTGTTGTTGTTGTGTACATAATATTAAAGATACAATCATACTCCAGTGTAAATACGCTTCAACTCTAAAGTGACCTGCATTCATGATTTAACACACAGCATGCTGTGTTTAAGGAAGAAAATATAGATGCTACACGTCAGCATGCATGAATAATTTCAAACATCATTGTGCAACCCAACACATTTATGGCCAACTCCATCATTGGTGTCTGCCGCCAAGTTCGTACTGATGATGCAAAACTTTTATTTTGAAGATGAACTCCACTAAAGGAAATAGTGTATCATTGAGGCACATGTAAGTAGCAATCTGCACAGAATGCGAATAATGTAGTGAGTGTGCGGTTATTAAATAGAGAAGCAACCACAACATCTGCCATGCTTGTTTCATACATTGTTTACATTTGATGTCACAACTTGCCTCCTCTGGTGCTCATTTAAGAGCTTGTCACTTGCAATGGCGTAAAACTCAAATGAAATGTGACATGACCATTCAGATTTTGAATACATATTTAGATATGAATGTGACCTGGGTCTAATTTGAAAAAAAAACAAAAAAACAAACTGATTTGTGCTGTTTAGATGGTCATAAAAAGCAGCGTGAATGTAGCCTGAGAGGCTGGTTAATGTATTAAAATTTCCCATCATGTACAAGCGAACATAAACTGATCACAATAAACCCCTAAAAGATGACTGCACTTTTTCAGGTTGATCCTCAGCCCTAGTAAATTACCTCATAATTAAGTCAAGTGACGTATTATTTAAAGAATGCCTCATGACAAAATTCTACTGTTCAAATCTTTTACAATCTGCATATGATCTTTTCTGTCTTTACGCATTAGCTGTGCCCAGTCCTTTGCAGTAAAAGACAGTTACAGGACCTCTGATCACACCACTGTACATATCTTCGTCATGTTTCTATGGCCTATGAAGATACACGACTCTAAGAAAATAATGTCCCAGCATTGCCTTATATGTCAGATACTGTAGCATAGATTGATCTCCAGCTATGTTTGGATATGTTGATAAATTCTGTGGCTTGAGTGTCGCACCTGGAGGTACATATGTGCAACTGCAACAAAATATACACAATTGCTTTGCAAATGTTGCAATGACACTAATAGTAATGTTGCTTAATCTCATGCTACACTACTCTGTGTTAATTGTGCTTTCCTCAGTTCCTCTGCTCAGTACTCTCCCTCAGCTGTTCAGCATTCCCCTGATTAGACTCACCTGGTTTCCAGGCCACTAATGACACCTCCTCTGTATTTAAGCCCCCTGCCTCTCTTTGTTTCTTGCTGGATTAATCTGTTATGCTGCCTTGGTTCCATGTCTTGCTCTCCTGTTGTCCTCCCTGTAAGTTTGTTCAGTTCTCTTATTGTTTTCCTTAAATTTTGTGGCACTAGCGGAAGATATGTAGGTCAATGGGCCAGGACTCAAATGCATGACGGCTGCGTCAAGGACTATAGCCTCTGTTCATGAGTCGCATGCTTTACCCCTGCGCAACTGTCACACCCCTTTCAGTTCTGTCATATTCTTTTTCATCTCACCAGGTAGCTCCTGAATTTTTGTCTGCAACTTGGTGTTGCTTCAACCTCATTCAATGACGGGGCCACCATACCACAAATTATTTGAACATATGACAGAACCGAACATTTTACGAAATGTAGTTCAACTCTCTCTTCTGGTTTTTAAGTATGGCCACATATGTGATAAAATAGTACGTCAGCAGCATCAGGATGGTGCTTGCACATGTTTATGTAGTTTTCAACTATAACAATCCAGTAAAAAGTACATGTATTTATTAGATAATGTATGTGTCACAGTTTTACTTAAAGGACCCAAGTGCAAAGTCTGACTGAAGAGAAAAAAGATTCACTAATAGTTAAATAAAGAAAACTTACAGCCAGGAATGAGAACAACATGACACGGAACACAGGAAATGGAACGGGCATGGATACAAGCAGGCAAACAGGAGAATCCAGCAGAAAACAATGTAAACCTAAAATATTAAAATAAATAAATATTAAAATAACTATAAAATCTGAAAAATTAATAAATAAATACCAAAGTACTCAAATAAAACACTAAAATAAACCTAAAAGCTAAAATAATGAAGCAGGGGTGGAAGATGAACCAGAATAGCTATTAATTAATTAATGGAAATGAGGAGAATCTGAGGCAGAATAAAGGCAGAGCAGCTGCTATAACTCGTGCTCGTGCTCGTCGTCTTCCGCTTATCCGGAACCGGGTCGCGGGGGCAGCAGACTCAGCAGAGACACCCAGACGTCCCTCTCCCCAGACACCTCCTCCAACTCCTCCAGGGGGAGCCCAAGGCGTTCCCAGGCCAGCTGAGAGACATAGTCCCTCCAGCGTGTCCTGGGCCATCCCCTGGGCCTCCTCCCGGTGGGACGTGCCTGGAACACCTCCCGAGGAAGGCGTCCAGGAGGCATCCGGTATAGATGATGCCCAAGCCACCTCAACTGGCTCCTCTCAATGTGGAGGAGCAGCGGCTCTACTCCGAGCCCCTCCCGAATGGCCGAGCTCCTCACCCTATCTCTAAGGGAGTGCCCGGCCACCCTACGGAGGAAGTTCATTTCAGCCGCTTGTATCCGGGATCTCGTTCTTTCCGTCATGACCCAAAGTTCATGGCCATAGGTGAGGGTAGGAACGTAGACCGACTGGTAAATCGAGAGCTTCGCTTTTCGGCTCAGCTCTCTCTTCACCACAACGGACCGGCACAGCGCCCCCATTACTGCGGCAGCCGCACCGATCCATCTGTTGATCTCCCGCTCCATTCTTCCCTCACTCGTGAACAAGACCCCGAGATACTTGAACTCCTCCACTTGAGGCAGGAACTCCCCTCCAACCTGAAGAGGACAAGCCACCCTTTTCCGGTCGAGTACCATGGCCTCTGACTTGGAGGAGCTGATCTTCATCCCAGCCGCTTCACACTCGGCTGCGAACCGCCCCAGCGCATGCTGTAGGTCTTGGCTAGAATGGGCCAGCAGGACCACGTCATCTGCAAAAAGAAGAGACGAAATCCACTGGTCCCCAAACCAGACCCCCTCCGGCCCTTGGCTGTGTCTAGAAATCCTGTCCATAAAAGTTATGAACAGGACCGGTGACAAAGGGCAGCCCTGCCGGGGTCCAACATGCACTGGGAACAGGTCCGACTTGGTGCCGGCAATGCGGACCAAACTCCTGCTCCGCTCGTACAGGGACCGGATGGCCCCTAATAAAGGGCCCCCGATTCCATACTCCTGGAGCACCCTCCATAAGGCATCACGAGGGACACAGTCGAATGCCTTCTCCAGGTCCACAAAACACATGTGAACCGGTTGGGCAAACTCCCATGAGCCCTCGAGTACCCTGTAGAGGGTATAGAGCTGGTCCAGTGTTCCATGGCCAGGACGAAAACCACACTGCTCCTCCTGAAGCCAAGGTTCGACTATCGGCTGGACTCTCCTCTCCAATACCCTGGCGTAGGCCTTACCAGGGAGGCTGAGGAGTGTGATCCCCCTGTAGTTGGAACACACCCTCCGGTGGTTCCCCTTCTTATGAAGGGGAACCACCACCCCGGTCTGCCAGTCCAGAGGTACTGTCCCCGACCGCCATGCAATGTTGAAGACGCGTGTCAACCATGACAGCCCCACAACATTCAGAGATTTGAGGTACTCAGGGCGGATCTCATCCACCCCCGAAGCCTTGCCACCGCGGAGCTTTTTAACCACCTCGGTGACTTCAGCCTGGGTGATGAAAGAGTCCAAACCCGAGTCCCCAGCCTCTGTTTCCACCAGGGAATGCGTGATGGCAGGATTGAGGAGATCCTCGAAGTACTCCTTCCACCACCCAATAATGTCCCCTGTCGAGGTCAGCAGCCTCCCACCCCCACTATAAACAGTGTTGGCGAAGCACTGCTTCCCCCTCCTGAGGCGCCGGACGGTTTCCCGGAATCGCTTCGAGGCCGACCGGTAGTCCTTCTCCATGGCCTCACCGAACTCCTCCCAGGCCCGAGTTTTTGCCTCTGCCACAGCTTGGGCCGCAGCCCGCTTGGCCTCACGGTACCCGTCAGCCGCCTCAGGAGTCCCACAAGCCAACCACAGCCGATAGGAGTCCTTCTTCAGCTTGACAGCATCCCTTACTGCCGGTGTCCACCATCGGTTTCTGGGATTGCCGCCGCGACAGGCACCGCAGACCTTACGGCCGCAGCTACGGGCAGCAGCATCAACAATAGATGCGGAGAACATGGTCCACTCGGACTCTGTGTCTCCAACATCCCCCGGAATCTGGTCAAAGCTCTCCTGGAGGTGGGGGTTGAATACATCCCTGGCCGAGGGCTCCGCCAGGTGTTCCCAGCAGACCCTCACTATGCGCTTGGGCCTGCCAAGTCTGTCCGGCTTTCTCCTCCTCCAGCGGATCCAACTCACCACCAGGTGGTGATCAGTGGACAGCTCAGCCCCTCTCTTCACCCGAGTGTCCAAAACATGTGGCCGAAGGTCTGATGATATGACAACAAAGTCGATCATTGACCTCCTGCCTAGGGTGTCCTGGTGCCAAGTGCACTGATGAACACCCTTATGCTCGAACATGGTGTTCATTATGGACAATCCGTGACTAGCACAGAAGTCCAATAACAAAACACCACTCAGATTCAGATCGGGGAGGCCATTCCTCCCGATCACGCCTCTCCAGGTGTCACTGTCGTTTCCCACATGGGCGTTGAAGTCCCCCAGCAGAATAATGGAGTCCCTGGGGGGGGCACTATCCAGCACCCCCGACAGGGACACCAAGAAGGCCGGGTACTCCGCACTACCGCTCGGCCCGTAGGCCGAAACGACAGTCAGAGACCTATTCCCGACCTGAAGGGGCAGGGATGCGACCCTCTCATCCACCGGGGTAAACCCCAACACTAGACGGCTGAGCTGGGGGGCAACAAGCAAACCCACCCCAGTCCGCCGCCTCTCCCCGTGGGCCACTCCAGAGTAGAAGAGAGTCCAGCCCCTCTCACGGAGATGGGTTCCAGAGCCCACGCTGTGCGTGGAGGCGAGCCCGACTATTTCTAGTCGATATCTCTCGACCTCCCGCACAAGCTCAGGCTCTTTCCCCCCCAGTGAGGTAACATTCCACGTCCCTAGAGCCAGCCTAAGCATCCGGGGATCGGGCCGCTGAGGTCTCCACCTTCGTCCGCCACCCAATCCTCTTTGCACTGGTCCCTCACGGTTCCCCCTGCAGGTGGTGGGCCCACTGGGGGACGGCCTCGCGTCTCTCGTTCGGGCTTGGCCCGGCCGGGTCCCGCGAGGAGCAACCCGGCCACCAGGCGCTCTTCGACGAGTCCCGACCCCAGGCCTGGCTCCAGGGTGGGGCCCCGGCTCCGCCGTACCGGGCGACGTCACGTACCTCGATTTAGTGGTCCTCATGAAGGATTCTTGAACCGCTCTTTGTCTGACCCATCATCTAGAGCCTGTTTGCCATGGGAGACCCTACCAGGGGCATTTAAGCCCCAGACAACATAGCCTCTAGGATCATTTGAACACTCAAACCCCTCCACCACGTTAAGGTGGTGGTTCAAGGAGGGGTCTGAAATCTGAAAAATTAATAAATAAATACCAAAGTACTCAAATAAAACACTAAAATAAACCTAAAAGCTAAAATAATGAGGCAGGGGTGGAAGATGAACCAGAATAGCTAATTAATGGAAATGAGGAGAAGCTGAGGCAGAATAAAGGCAGAGCAGCTGCTATAACTCTAGTTGTATAAAGAACTAGAGTAAAACACAAAATAATAAACTAATAAGAAAAAAAAAACACCTAACAAAATTAAGCATAGAAAAATTAATTTAAAAAAGCAGGACTTAAAGATAAACATAAACATAAACAGCAAAGACATTTTATCTGGAAATAATGTAAGGTAAAAAGGGTTAAACCAACATTCTTTGTTTGTTCAAATTGTATAGAAGGCTGTAAGATAAGATTGTTCAAAGAAAAAAACAACATAATCTAACTGTAAAGTGTAAAATGTTGCTGGTATAAGCTTCTTGAATACAGAAAACCATGTCTTGGCATATTGATCTTGCAAATATCTTTTGTAAACATTAAACATACTAGAAACATCTTGGATAAAATGAATAAATTATACTAAAATAAAAATAAAACAATTGCAGTATACTGTTAATCTGTTGACTATTATATCCGATAATAGTCAACAGACAATTACAGGACAATAGTCTATTGATAAAACAATTAGTTAAAAAAAATAAAAAGTTACTTTTTTAAATTTATGCATCCAAGACAGGAGAAATTAAATCATTTTAATATAGCCTAGAATATGTTGATTTTCATATAGTTAACAAAAAAGTCAAGCAAAATTACCTTTTCAAATGAAAACCGTTGTGAAATCACTGCACTTCTTTGTTGGTGGCAGACTCCACCAGTAAGGCCAGCTAAGTACAAAAAAATAAAAATAACTTTTTAGATGTCAAAAGAACCAGCACACCCCTTGTGAGGTACAGTCTGGCTTGTCAGTTTTGTGTTGCTGAGTGTGACAGCTTGCATGTCCGATTCCTCTCTGAGGAGCAGGGCAGTTGAGGATCAGGCAGCGACAAAAAGTTCTTTAAAACAAGTCCAGTTTTTAAAAAAAGATGTACATATTCTGTTAAAAAGAAGGAGTCGGGTGCTCTTCATATCTATGGATTTAAAAGGCGCCAGTTTAGATCATTATGCTTTGTAGGATGTGTCCTTTTTAATACTTCTGCTTTAAAAATAAAAAAATAAAAAAAACAATTCTGATTTATTCTAGAAAACAAAACCTCCATCTACTCCCGCCGTTATCTCTCAGTTGTCTTATCATGTTAAATCCATGCGAACACTTTGTGTATAAACTGAGACAATGCCCTTTGTTCGATCTCTTATGTCGTCAGCAGATTTGTCTGTTGGCCCTATTGCTGATGTCTGCAGATGCAATGACTGTGTCGTGCGGTTCATGGAAGAGTTAATTCAACAGTGAATAACTGAAACATATCAACAATCTCTATATGGGTATTGTGCAATAGGTTGGTGGTGTTGATAACAACTAGTGTTGGTTGTTGCATGAACACCACTGTGGGCAAGCCCCTTCTTCTGTGTCTATACATATTATTATAAATTAAAGAATCTGTAATTGATGTAAAATAATTAGGTCCAGGTCTGACCACTGTTTAAATAATGATTTTTACACTTGCCATAATTTAAAGTTGTGATAATGCCAAAAAACTAATTGAAAATGCTGTTTTTGTATTTTCTCCTAAAAAAATCTGTTTGTTGTACAACAATTCAGTTCTAGTTTGCTATATCTATTTTAACCTAAAACTAAAGATAAGGGCAGGTTCAATTCTTTTAAAACAGGGAAACTGCACTTTTTAGGACAAAATAGGAATCTTAAATCAGGTACCAACTTTGGTATTGTTCCATTTTCCTAAAGTGCTGGTGGGTAAAGGGGCTATTTTTGTTTCTCTGAGTTCTTGTGCTACCCCTTCACTAAGTGGTGTCCTGGATGAAAAGCAATTTCACCACAATCAAAGACTGGTCCTGGTCCTGATCATAAACGATCTTAAACTAAGCACAAAAAATTGTTTTGATATGGACAGTCTTCATTTTTAATGCCATATTTGGAGAAACTACTTCATTTACATTGAATTTTAATAAATTAGATCCAACCATGTTAAAATATATATAGCCACTGTTTGCCTTATTTACAGAATCAAATAACATCTTATTTAACTTTGACATTCACTTCATTAATACGTTTATGTAGGATAACTGCAACAAGAATGTTTCAAGCTATTTATTCTAGACTAATGGAAACGTAATTTAGAGTAGTCTAATTGCTTGATTACTTGCATGTCAATATGAATTCTATCTCCATTTATATCAAATATCCATTTATAGGTCTTAGCTATAAATCCATGCTTCAGTGGGGCATTACGTTTTTATATTAAATGAATCCACTAATCATTAAAGCAATATTTAAATCTAGTTATGTGAAATGCCTTACTGTACCAGTCCTTTACTCAGACACATTAATACATTTTTACAGCATGACAGAAAACCTTTTAAAACCAACCAATAAGATAAACCTCAGGATTAGTGTGCATTAACCGCTGAAGATGTTGTGCTGCATGGCATTGACCTGCTACAGACTAACCACTGGTCAGACCTTGAGTTGCTCAATTTCTCATACTGCACTTTGATTTCATTTAAGTGAGCTAAACTGACTTCACACCCAACTGATCGGCTTAATGTATGGCCCCATGTGGAGTGTTTCATTCCCCTTTCAGCCCTTTAAACCACATTTGCAATCCCCTGCCATTTAATCTTCTTCATGCTCTTCATTAGCATGATATGCTAGATGGACAGCACCAACACCCACTAGTTTGAAATGGTTAAACTGGCAATCTGTCAAACTGATGTTTTAAAAGGAGATGCCCTCGTCCCTTTCCTTGTATGTGAAACTCACCCGGATTCAAATGGCTGCCCGTTTTAGTGTCTTATCAGCACTCCTTGATGTCTATATTCTACACAGAAGAGGAGACAGTGAAACCATTAAGTCATGCATGAACTGAGACAATCCATAAGAGAGAGTAAGAATAACATCAGCTCATGGAGCGAAAGAGACAGGCCACTCTAAATTATTGCTGTGTATGCAGCAAATTATTCTCATTTTAAGGCTTTTTCTAAAGAGTCCTTGTTACTGTTCACCTTCAATACTTTGTTGGAAGGAATTCTAATTTAAAAGCAGGCTTTTAAGGATTATTTTCTGTTTTTTCTTTATCAACTCAACCTTAAATTTTTCTTGTAAGCTTGTGGATCTCTGCTCATCTACGTACATATTTCAATACAATGCCAACAATATGATACGTTACATATGTGAGAAGCACAGCACACATCAATTCAGTATGATTTGATCCACCTCTTAACCATGGTGATTCAACAGAGGGATTTGATCTAATATGAAAAATTAGAAATGCTCCTGAATAAAAATTATTGAAAAACTAATTTCTCTCACAAGAAGGCCTTGTATCATAACTCCATTACTTACTTGATGAAGAAAAATATTTCTCCTCCACAGAAGGATATAACAATTAATTTACAAACATAGCTTTTCTCTAACATCTCAAAAGATCGTATTTCACCAACACAGATTATTTGATCAAAAAACAGCATCTGATGGTCACAGTTGGTCTACCGACACGTGTGTCTGTGCATCTGTATTCATTGTTTACTTCAGATCCCTCTGATTTTTACAGTTATGTCAGCTGGTCACACTAGTGTGTGTGCGTGTGTGTGTATTACAAAGTAAACAAGCTATGGGCTACAAGTTCAGTAGTTGAATTAAGTTAAAACATTATTCATAAATGAATCAGTCTCATAATTTATCATAATTAATCTGAAGAGTGAACACTTTTCCTTTTCAGGTAGCTATGCACATTACATAAAAAGTGCATGGAGATTTTGGTATATTTCTCAGGATTTGGAAGTATCAGACAAAACCTGACACCTCAAAAAATATTTAAAAATTGATGGGAGCTGATAACCAGTGAAATTAAGAATCTGATTAATGATAAACCAAACAATCTAACTGGAAAAAGGGAACAATGTAAGTAAAAAACAGACAATGGTTTAAAGGACAATTTTATAACCAGAAAGGTACACTCAAAGCAGCTATGAGATATACCACAAGCTCAACTGGACAATAACAACCAAGCAAGGTTTTAGACTCCTAATGTTTTGAGATATCAGGCCACCTTCAGCATAGATAAGAATTAGTTTTGACTAAATCTATGCACCTGTGAGGCCATTTGGTGTGACATGCAAAAGGCAGGTCTGCAGTTCACAACCAATGACTTTGCTTCACTAAAAGGCTAAACATCTGAGTTTGCTATACAGTTTTTGTTAAAAACTTTATGATGACCAGACTGGGCCTCAACCTCCTAATTCTAAATGCTTTATTTTCAAAAGAATGTTCAACTCCTCTTACAGTTTACAAGTACGTGGTAAAACGTACTTGTGTGCCTGCTTGTTAGCATAGCTGCAAGTTAAAAAAATAGCCATCACAATTTTTTATTATTGGGAAAAACTGACCATGGAGCTCCCTTTTGGAAAGAAGAGGACACCTTTAGGTGCTTTCAGAATAAAATTAAGAAGTCCCCATCTGAAGAAAGAGTTTGTT
This sequence comes from Crenichthys baileyi, assembly GCA_036173005.1. Lineage (NCBI taxonomy): Eukaryota > Metazoa > Chordata > Actinopteri > Cyprinodontiformes > Goodeidae > Crenichthys > Crenichthys baileyi. The sequence continues at coordinate 810,021 of JAHHUM010002024.1, forward strand.
GAATCCTGTTACTACTTATGATTAGCATCACCGCTCTGCCACAGATCTCTGCTAATCGGAACAATTAGGTAAAGGCACGGGACTTAATTTATGCAGCTGGGGCCAGCTCCCATTTCCAAATGCAGTAGAATGACAGCGATTGTCAATTAGCTACGTAGTATCGAGGACATTCAATGCCACAGATGGAGAATAAATCATCACGATCCCTCCTGCTAATTCTAATTGTGATTTGCATGATCCATTTAAGAAGTATTTATGAGAATGGAAAATGGCTGTCGCCACTGATGAAGCAGGTTAAATTGATTGTCAGAGGTGAATGTGCTTATTTTTGGGACTTGTTTATACCTGCAATAATTTGTGCAAATGGATTCCCAATGTGAATCACTAATTATTTAAAAAAAGCAAAGTAAGTAAAAGTGAATTTAAATTATACTGTTTTGTAATAGCAAGTGAATGGTTTCCTAGTGTCATACTGATGCAAGACTGACAATTACAGTTAATTTGGAGTTGTAATTAAAGTCAGCAGTTTTGAAAAATGAGGAAATATGCAACAATGAGCAGAAACTAGGGCAACCTGGATGATTTTACTTTAAAAGAGCCATTACTATGTATTATCAGGTCATACAAAGTTCAGCATAAGGTAATATGTACTGAGTAGTTACTTCAAAGGGCCAAGATGTATTGAAATATTATGTGGCACGTTTTAGGTTTTTCTGCTTTACTTGTATATAATTGTAGATATTAGAAGAGTTAGGATTAAAAATGGATTAAAGTTAGTTAAAGTTATTGTGCAACATTACTGGTTATAAGCAAAGGTTTCTGCCTCATATGTCCAAAGTAGACAGCTGTAAGCTAGTGTTTCTGCTGATATATACATTTAAGCAATCTTATAAAGGAGCCACATACTTGCAACCTCTCCTGCTGTTTCTTCCACTTAATTTATGGCATCACCTTCCTTTGTTTGATTTAGTTTTATTTTCAGCTAAAGCAAATGCCATGTACAAGAAAAAAATGACAGGAAAAATGACAGGAAAAATGTTACAGTAGATCTTCTCTAACCCTAATCCATGCCTTTCATTTGTTACCAAGCCCCACTCTGTTTATCTTATTTTGACTCATAGTCACTCGACTATCATCTTTCTACAACATTAATGTCTCTGAGTGCTTATTATATCCCAGAGCCATTATGTTATCAGACTAGTCCTCTTTGTGGCTCCATTTCAATCCAGTAATAGTTAAACTTGGCTGTATTTAGTAATTTCCATGTATCCTCAGGCTGTTTTCAGGGCTCAACGTGCTAACCGTACTATAGATGTAGACTATTAGTCTCTGTGCAAAACATTTTATAGGTGTGGATTCAACCATTACAAGCAAAGCTTGTTTATCAGCAGTTTCTGCTTGTTCCACATTTCCAAACCAACTGTTTGTTTAAAACAATATTTGAATCTTTCTGAGGAGCCAGGTTTGTGTCTGGTATGCCACAAACATGGAGAAGGCTTTTGAGGAATGTTAGTCTTGATAAAAGTTCCACAATGTTAAACTTGCTGTTAATCCCTCATAAAATAAACTCCCAGCATACAGGGGTTAGACAATGAAACTGAAACACCTGTCATTTTAGTGTGGGAGGTTTCATGGCTAAATTGGACCAGCCTGGTAGCCAGTCTTCATTGATTGCACATTGCACCAGTAAGAGAAGAGTGTGAAGGTTCAATTAGAAGGGTAAGAGCACAGTTTTGCTCAAAATATTGAAATGCACACAACATTATGGGTGACATACCAGAGTTCAAAAGAGGACAAATTGTTGGTGCACGTCTTGCTGGCGCATCTGTGACCAAGACAGCAAGTCTTTGTGATGTATCAAGAGCCACGGTATCCAGGGTAATGTCAGCATCCCACCAAGAAGCTCGAACCACATCCAACAGGATTAACTGTGGACGCAAGAGGAAGCTGTCTGAAAGGGATGTTCGGGTGCTAACCCAGATTGTATCCAAAAAATATAAAATCACGGCAGAATTAAATGTGCACCTCAACTCTCCTGTTTCCACCAGAACTGTCCGTCGGGAGCTCCACAGGGTCAATATACACGGCCGGGCTGCTATGGCCAAACCTTTGGTCACTCATGCCAATGCCAAACGTCGGTTTCAATGGTGCAAGGAGCGCAGATCTTGGGCTGTGGACAATGTGAAACATGTATTGTTCTCTGATGAGTCCACCTTTACTGTTTTCCCCACATCCGGGAGAGTTACGGATGTGGAGAAGCCCCAAAGAAGCGTACCACCCAGACTGTTGCATGCCCAGAGTGAAGCATGGGGGTGGATCAGTGATGGTTTGGGCTGCCATATCATGGCATTCCCTTGGCCCAATACTTGTGGTAGATGGGCGCGTCACTGCCAAGGACTACCGAACCATTCTTGAGGACCATGTGCATCCAGTGGTTCAAACATTGTATCCTGAAGGCGGTGCTGTGTATCAGGATGACAATGCACCAATACACACAGCAAGACTGGTGAAAGATTGGTTTTATGAACATGAAAGTGAAGTTGAACATCTCCCATGGCCTGCACAGTCACCAGATCTAAATATTATTGAGCCACTTTGGGGTGTTTTGGAGGAGCGAGTCAGGAAACGTTATCCTCCACCAGTATCACGTAGTGACCTGGCCACTATCCTGCAAGAAGAATGGCTTAAAATCCCTCTGACCACTGTGCAGGACTTGTATCTGTCATTCCCAAGAAGAACTGACGCTGTATTGGCCGCAAAAGGAGGCCCTACACCATACTAATAAATTATTGTGGTCTAAAACCAGGTGTTTCAGTTTCATTGTCCAACCCCTGTGTATATATATAGCTTAAAGGTGGCAGCAGATGTAAAAAAAGATGAACACACAGAAGGGAAGAGCAAAGGTCCTGAAAAAAATATAAGAGAACAAAGAATGGCAAAAGAAAGGCCATCTTTGGCAGAAAAGCGCTGTGTAGAGTCGGAGCATTGTGTGGGTGTGAATCAAAGTGCACATAAAGCTTTTTGCAGGCTGTTATGCTGTCCAGGGAAAGGAAACCCAGAAAGCTGTTAGAGAGCGAGGTGACAAGATGAGATGTAATGTGACAACTGTCACATGTCACCTTTTGAGGACAGCTGTTGTAAGAAAAAATAAAGATATCTTACTAATGTTGCTGTAAAATGGCCCACAAAGACTCCCTACCCCTTAAGACTTTTTAAAGGTAAAAACACTTTTTAAAAAGGGTATAAGATACTTTTGTTCACATTTTCTTCTACCAAAACTCTGAGGTGTTTACTGAACAACTTATCTTCTGAAGGCAGTTGGTTGCTGTTTCTCTGAATGATGTCAAATATAATGTATAATGTAGAGGTTCAAACTGATTGTTAAACTCTTAAATGTAAAACTTATCTTTTACTCAATAAGATGGCTGCATTTTAGAAACTTTGTATGTGAAAACGAAAGTTTATTAAAATTATTGGTCTCTTTCTTATCTACTCTAGTTTATAAAAAGAAATCATTAAGATGCATTTTTTTCTGAATTAGTAAAATAGGCCTTAAATTATCCAAAGACTGCCTCTGATTGGCTGATTGGTCTTTCGTGACATCTCCTCACATGCTGCTGAGAGAAGGGCTGAATCTTGAGAGATTCTGGAAAACAGAATGAGAGAACATAATGGGAAGCCTTTCCCAGATGAGTCAGACCACCACCATTCAGTTGATATAAATATTTTGGTTTACATCATTTGCAAGGTTTGTTGGATCTTTGACTGAGCGAGATTTTTTTTCCTTCACACATTAGACATGTTCTTAATGTTATCTTATTAACCCAGAACCGACAGCTGCCAGAGCAGAAATGCAAGTTATTACCACAGCTGGGAGAGAGGAGGTAGGAGTTGAGGGAACCCCGGACCAGAAAATGAAAGTTAACAACGATGTCTATCTATCCTTGGCAGTTTTGGGGTCGAAACCTGTTGGATCAAAACTGGTTCGGAACCTTGGCGTGTTCTCTCTGTTTTATAATTAAATCCTAATAAGAGATGAAGATAACCTGATTAAACACAAAAAGCAGTTTAGAGGATTTCATTTATTGACAGAAAAAAAACTATCCAAACCAAATTGGCCCTATGTGAAATCAGTCAACTTGGAAAATCATGAATTAACTGTGATTTACCACTGTTTTTGGAAAGCTGAGTTAGGTTTAAAAAGCCACAGGTAAAATCATCTTCTGACCAAAAGAACAAAACGACTTGACTTCCATTTAACCAAAAACATCTTGACAATCTCAGAGACCTTTGTGCATCATTTTACTTTGACATAGCTTTAAATGCTACACATTGCAAATGTATTGTCAGGATTCCTTCAAACAGCTATACTTTATCTCATAAAGTTTATACTATCCTAAAAAGTTAGTTCATTCCAAATTTTTTACATAAAAAGAGTAAAAAAAAATTTAATTTTCCCTATCTCCTGTAACAGTTGTACATCTGCATAAATCAACTAATTTTCAATGTTTCTGCACTGGACTCAAAAGTTAACGCTATTGCAAATGTCTCAAATCTCTAGGCTAGCTTTCAGATTTTGTGGTGTAAATGTTTCTTACGGCCGCTTGCGTTAAGGACTGTTCAGTGTTTTGCAAGGTATTTAAACTGTCCTTGCCTTTTCTCACAGAAATACACCAAGTGAACATAATCTGCTATCTCCATATTAAGATGTGCATAATAGGTTGATATAATGTGCCAGGCTTTCTGAAGTACTCAATAAAAAAAAAACTTTTTTCAGATCACTGAATCTGTTTCTGCTGGAGACATCTGCCTCTGCTTTAGGCGTGTTTTCTTTGCAGAAATTGCTCTTATTAAGAGAACTTAATAATCACAAACTAAACTGATAACCATAGTATGACCAAAAGTAAGCACTCTCACCCCATAGACTGGGCTTTGTACCCTGTTTGTCATCATCATCAACATTGTTACATAATTCTTGTATGGTTCAACTTTTGCATTATTGATTCAGTCAGTGAGTCATTTTCTACCGCTTCTTCCATAGTGGGTCACGGGAAACTGGCGCCTATCTCTAGCAGTCTATGGGCGGAAGGCGGGGTACACTCTGGACAGGTCGCCAGTCCATCGCAGGGCAACACAGACACACACAGGACAAACAATCATGCACACACCCATTCACACCAAAGGGTAATTTAGAGAGATCAATTAACCTAACAGTCATGTTTTTTAACTGTGGGAGGAAGACGGAAAACCCATGCATGCACATGGACAACATGCAAACTCCATGCAGAAAGACCCCCAGCCGGGAGTCAAACCCAGGACCTTCTTGCTGCAAGGCAACAGTGCTACCAACTGTGCCACCGTGCAGCCCCTTATTGTTAGATGGTTTTTTCAATCAGTTTTTATTTTACAAAACAAAAATTGATTAATTGAATACATTGAGTAATGTAGCAGACTTTAATTGCAACCAGATGTAGAAAGCTTGATTAATCATTTCTGGTCCTGTCAGGCTAAACCTTTGGAATCTTAAGGGTCTTACTGATTCCAAATTCAGGTCAGCTTGGCAGCAAACACTTTCAGGGAAGGAGACGTCACAAGGGACTGATCAGCCAATCAGAATCTGACTTGGAGTAACGTGACCGCTGTTATGTTATGCCCTTTTTCCACTGGCTCGTTTTAGCTGGCACAGCTCTGCACCACTCGGTTTCGCTCTACTCAGTACGGTAACAGTTGTGTTTTCACTGACCCGCTAACGGCTGAAGCTATGGCGGCTGAAGTCCAGCCATGAGTGTAGAGCGCTGTGCTGCTATTAAAAAACAAAAACATAAATAAACTAAATACTAATAACGTTTGTATTAATGTATATGCAAGAATGTTTTATTTATGTTTTTATGTCTAAAATGATCCACTGGGATAATTATCTGGACCACAGCCCAGCCAGAACTTATAAATTCAGGCTCAGGGGTTCTGATGTGAGGGAGGTGTGGCAGGAGAAGCGGAGAGGAGAGACGCTGTCATCTGGACTGGTGAAGCTCCAAAGTTTGCCTGGAGAAGTTACAATTTTGGGATTTATGAGGAGATTTTTGTCTTATCCATGGCAATAACGAGGACAAGGACTTTAAAGCACAAAACTGCGGACTTATGACCTTTGATCTTAGTTTTAGGTTGGACATTGCATATTAGTGCTCCGCAGATTCAGCGGGCTCATCCTCCCGTTTGGTTCGATGCAGGCAGTCTGATTCCGGGCAGCTGCTCTCTGCCTGCTTCCTCCTCCTGCAGATGGTGCTTCGCTTAAGGACTGTCAATAAATGTCCGAACCAAACGTGTTGTTTCATGGTGTTATTGTTTAGTGTGTTTTGGGGGACATATTTGTGCCTCAGAACAGCTGATTTTATGTGTGATCAGCCGATTTAGGATGTTATTCAATACATCGCTCTGCCTGCGTGTAGTTCAGAAAGCTGATACGTGTACTCTCTCTTTTCTGTCAGCCTTCAAGCTTGATTTATAAATGGTAAAATTACATGTATGACCTGCTCCGGCCACTGTGGTCCTTAATATTATTGTAGTTGCTCTTGAGTTTTATTAACTTTTCCCTGCACTGTCTCAACGAAAACCTTCTCATCTCTCCTGGTCCCATGGCCAATCAGTGAACAGCAGTCTGTTCACATAACATATAGTCCCTACTCAGCCCTAGTCATACCTGCTCAGGAGCAGGGACCAAAAAAGTAGGTACAGGTACAGAAAAAACTGTAATGGAAATGCTCACTATGCGAACCGAGTGGAGTCGAGTAGGGCCAAATCGAGGCATTACACACCCAAAAAATAATGAATTCTTGAAAAAAAATGTAAACACTTGCTTTTAACTCTGTGAGACCTCACTATGATAAAAAATACAAAAGAGTCACAAGACTGGGCTGTTTGTGTGCTACTATTTTCTAATCAGTATTTCGACCAAAAGAGGTTAACGTTCAAGGCTTGCCCCAATAATAATTAATATTTACTTTTATGACTATTATTATGTATCATTTCAAAGTTTTCTGAATTTCTAAATTACACAAAATAAAATCACATAAAATCACCACAACAATCTACTGAGTAGAAAAATTTTCATATTTGGAGATCCAGGTGAAAATAAGAATTGTTTTGACTAGATCTAAATTTCTATGAGGACATCTTAGAGGGACATTGAGAAAAACTGGTTTTGTAGACGAACAGTCAAAACCAAGGAAGCCAGGATAACTGTGTAAGTGATTTTTAAGTGACAGCCTGAATGTAAGAATGTAAACACATCTCAGATGTGGCTGAGTCATCATTCCTATCATTCCATTGGTACCAATGAGAAATTAAGGGAAACTTGTTTCTTTTCCCACACCTTCCTAGCATGATTTGGATTTCAATGTAACATTGAGTACTCCACTTAGTCTCCCTCTGATCAGAGAGAGAAAGTGTTATGCAAAGTGTGAATTATTGGTGTGCACACAGTTTCCTCAAAAATAAACTTGCTAATAAAGAAGCAGGTCTGGCTCATCCATCTTAACAGAAAATATCTCAGAGCCTATTACAAATTAGAAAAAGGCAGACCCAAGATTCAGCCAGACACAGAACTGAAAGATTAAAAAGTTTATTCAGCCACAGGAAAACGTCACTCGAGTCGGGTCTCCACGAAGGGCTTGACCTGAGAAACGTGGAACGTGGGGTGAATTCTCATTGAATTGGGCAATCTCAGCTGTACAGAGACAGGGTTGATGATCTTGGAGATAGGGAAAGGTCCAACAAATCGGGGTGCCAACTTCCGGGACTCTATCCGTAACGGTAGGTCTTTGGCGGAGAGCCAAACTTTCTGCCCCACCTGGTACTTAGGGGCAGGGATCCGTCTCCGGTTGGCCGTTCTTGACTGAACCAGTGACATTCTGATCATTGACCTCCTGGCCTTTCTCCATATTCTTTGGCATCTTAAGGCAGCTGCTTGGGCAGACGTAACATTAGCCTCTTTCTCCTGTACGGAAAACAAGGGTGGCTGGAAACCAAACACAACATGGAAAGGGGACAAACCAGTGGCTCTTGACTGCAAAGAATTCCGGGGAAATTCAACCCGGGGTAAATTTGTGACCACTTGGTCGGGTCTGACTCACATAAATGCGAAATTTTGGTTTCCCCACTTCTTGGTTGGCTCTCTCAGTTTGGCCACCACATTGAGGAAAAAACCCTGAAGAGAGACTAACAGAATTCCCCAACAAAGAACAGAACTCCTTCCAAAAACGTGACACAAAGGGGTCCTCTATCGGAAACAATGTCAGTAGGTATTCCATGGAGCCTGAAAAATTTCCTGGTCAATATCTCACCCATCTCCTTTGCAGACCGGGGAGCTTCCCCTCCGGGCACCAGATAAAACCATCTTGGAAAATCTTCAATTATCGTCAGTAGAACAGAGCGACCATTTGACATCGGTAAACCTGTTACAAGTCCATAGCAATGTGTGACCAGGGGCGGGGGAATGGCAAGGGGTGAAAACAACCCCGCAGGGGGGCGACGAGAAGACTTGGCTTGACAACATTGAGTGCATGCAGAAACATAGTCTTTGACATCCTTCACAAGCGATGGCCACCAAAAACTGAGCTTGTACAGTCTGAATCGTTCTGCTGATTCCAGGATGACAAACGAGACGAGAGCAATGACAAGACTCCAGTACCTTTGGCACAAGGCTTTTGGGGAAAACAAAACGCGGTCCGGGGCATGATGGTGGATAGGCAGATCCCTGATGGCTTCCGGGACCTCCCTTTTCCCACCTCAATCGGGACACAGAAAAACCTGACGGCCTCGGGAGGATAACTCCTCTTACACCTGTAGACTGAGATTCTGCGGGCTCTTGAACCCGGATAGGGACGTCAGGTTTGCCTTTTTTTACTCCCTGGCCTGTAAGACAGGGAGAAATTAAAACGACCAAAAAAAACAGAGCCCATCTTGCCTGCCTTTTGGGGTTTCAGCCGTTTTGCTGATTTCAGGTACCCCCAAATTTTATGGTCAGTCCCACACCATAAATGGCTCTTTAGTCCCTTCCAGCCAATGCCCCTCCACCTTGAGGCCCAGCAACTCTCTGTCTCCCACGTCGTAAATTTCCCGCTCAGCCTGTGACAGAGTCCTTGAGAAGAAGGCACATGAGTGAACACGATCATCCTCACCTCTCTGGCTTAACACGGCTCCAACCCCAGTGCTTGAGGCATCCACCTCCACGATAAACCGTCTTTCTGGGTCAGGAGACCGTAGCACTGGAGCTGACGTGAAGAGTTCCTTTAACCTGTTGAAGGCCTTCTCTGCAGGGGAGTAGCAACCAGGCTGTAATTTCTAATAAACCTCCTATAGAAGTTTGCGAATCCCAGAAATCTCTGAAGCTGCTTACGATCAGTGGGGACAGGCCATTCCAAGACGGCCCTTACTTTAGAGGGATCGACAATCACTTGACCTGGGGAAATGATGAAGGCCAAAAAGGATGTAGTAGTGGTGTGAAACTCACATTTCTCTGCCTTGACGAACAACTGGTTTTTGGGCAGAAGACGCAGGAAAAACGTCTGACATTTTTCCTGGGGGTTCCAGATCTTGGAATAAATTAATATGTCATCAAGGTAGACAAACACGAATTGACCCACCATATCTCTTAGAACGTCATTGACCAATGACTGAAAAACTGCAGGAGCGTTAGGAAGTCCAAAGGGGGTGGCATGACCTTGTTTTCATAATGGCCCGTAGGCGTGTTTAAAAAGCCGTCTTCTACTCATCCCCTTCTCTGATTCGGACCAGATGATAAGCATTCCTTAGATCCAGCTTAGAAAATATCTTGGCTCCCTGGATCTGATCAAAAGCTGTGTTCATGAGTGGTAAGGGGTATCTATTTTTAAACTGTTATCTCATTAAGGCCTCTATAATCAATGCATGGTCTCAACAAACCCACCTTTTCCCAACAAAAAAGAAACCAGCACCCTGCAGGAGAGGAAGAAGTTTGAATTTGTCCTGCCTTTTTTTGCCTCATCAACATTTTCTTCATGGGGCCCTGTGCTCTGGACCAGACAAAGATAAAGCCTGCCTTTGGGGGTGAAGTGCCAGGAAGCAAATCAGTAGCACAATCACATGGTCTGTGGGGGGCAGAGCTATGGCCTTGATCTTATTAAACACTTCCTTTAAGTCATGGTATTCTTGCCGTACCTTTTGGATAAATCGGGGATGTTTTTCCTCGACCTCATTCTCCACGCGAAAACCCCCATAGCAGCAGACAAAAGGCAGGCAGCAGAGCATGACTCAGACCCCAACCCAGAAATCTCTTTCTTGTTCCAGTCAATGTGAGGGTTTTTTGTTTTTCTGCAACCAGGAGGCCCTAAACTACAGGAAGTTCAGGTGAATTAATGATCATGAAAGTTACTTTTTCTTGATATTTTCCTCCAAATGTTAAGGTAAACTCCTCCGTCCTGAGGGGTGAATTGTTCATGCTGTGACCATCCAATGCTACCCCTTTTTCGTGTGTCAGCTGACGGAATGAGTTTTTATGCTGTTTTTATTTTTGGAATGTTTCGTCCATGTTTTCAGTGTCTGCTCCTGAATCAAAAAACACGGCCCCCGGGGAGACATGGAAGGGTTTGAAAAAACAAGCAGAAAAAAAGAAGGAGGAGGCAGTTAGCTGGCTTTGGCTCAGTAGAGACCCCCCTTCCTCTGCTGAGCCTGTCCTTTTTTAAATGGAATCTGAGTTTTTAAAGTCCTTTCTTTCCCCCAAAAAAAACCAAGCTTGAAAAATTTCCTCCGACGATCTTTTCTCCTCAGGGTAAATCTTGGTTCTGCCCAACTGCATGGGCTCACAATCACTTTTTCCCTCAGTAGAAAGGTGACCGGCTCCCCTTCTTTCACGCAGGTGGGCCGGCCCTGAAATGAGGGACGACCCCACCTCATGTCGCTTTCCCCTCCTCTGTCTGCTAGCCGAACATCTATTGGGGGACAGCAAGATCCTCGAGCGTTTTCAGGGGGAGGGTAGTCACGGGTCGCTAACTCATCCTTTGATGTCTGCGTTCAGTCCCTTGCATAAATTTCATCCATTTGTGCTGCCTCATTTCCCAAAGGCTATCTGCGGCCAGCAAATGAAAATCAATTATATAGGGGGGACAGGCTGATCACCCTTTTTTGAGGGACAGTAAGCCTCTTGCGGCTTTTCACTTGGAAGAAAAAGGGTTAAAAACTCGAAGAGTTCCTTGAAGAAGTTTCATAGAAATTACAAGATGGCAGACCTGTTATGCTCAAAAGAAATCTCACACTGAGTTAGGAAAGCTCGACACTGGTCTGGGTCTCCCCTGAACATCTCAGGCGGAGATAGGCGTGGCTCCCCTTACCTCTGCTGTTGTCTGTGTCATTGGGCAGGGTAATTTTGTGACGGGGGCGCTTGGAGACAGGATTGCCAGAACGTAATGTGGAAATTAAAAATTTTTCCCATTCCGGAAAACCCAGCCAGGAAAGGGGTTCATCAACGTGGGTGCACCACTGCTGTGCTGGCAATGGGTCCTTTTTTTGGGAAATTTTTTTCTATTACGAATTAGAAAAAAGGCGGACCCAAGATTCAGCCAGACACAAATGAAAGATTAAAAATTTTTTTCAGCCACAGGAAAACGTCACCCTTAGGTTTAATCCCCCAAAGCTTCCAGGAATCACTGAAGCAGAAAAAAAGGGTTAGTGCTTTTTATTTCTCCAAACTTGCAAGGATCAGAAAAGTCACTAACCTGTTCTTTTTTTGGGTTAAACTTTTAAACCCAGAGGGAAACCTCAGTGGTAGAAGGCAGGGATCTCCACAGCGCAGGTGAGAGAGACAGGTGACTTTTGGCTGAATAATCCAAGGGCTAGGCTGATTCAATAATCCAGGGACAGAAAACAGGGTCAATGATCGGAACAAGAGACGTCAGCAAGGGGGCAGGCAGAGCATAAATCAGATTGGGGGGAAACACGGTCAAAACCAAAATCCAAACAGTCCGACAAGGGGCAGGCAGAGGCAAAAATCCAAGAGGCAAGGCAAGGTCAAAACAACGATCAGTCAGGAAGGAACGCTGGATATCTACTCACACGATGGCTTTCAAAAATCTGGCACCATCTGCTTGTCAGAGTATATTATCAGGGAAGACACAGGTGCTTGGAATGCCACAGATTGCACTCCACTGCAGCAGTCACCAGGTGCATCTCATCTGCTGATTGCAGCCAGAGAGACAAAGTAGACCAGACGTGCCAGAATCATAACAGAGCCTCAGTGAACATTACATGGTGCTAAGAACACGTCTCCAGACAGCTGCACAAATTTCTCTTATCACGTATCAAGTATTTTGCAAGAATCATGTACCAAACATGGTGCAGCAAATGAAACTTGCAGATACTGATTTATATAAATATTATATAATTTCTCCCATAAGTTTGCATTCCCATTCATCCGAAGGTAGTATCAGTATCAGAACGAGTATCAGTTGTTGCAGCTGCTCAGTTGTCCACATAGCCCAACTGAGACAGAAAGACAGCTGAACACACCTTACCTTTGTTACCATCTTTGTTTCCTGTCTCAGAATGTCAGACACCAGTGCCTCACACCTTCCATACTGCTTCATCTATTCATCGATTAGAAAGGAGGCTTGAAGATGCTTTACGTTAAAAATGGATCTGATTTCTTCATTTGTATTTATCTTGCTTCATTTATTTATTCAAAGTAAATTTTTCAAATGTGTATATATACATGTTGGCCACGAATATGAATGATATGATCTACACCATAAATGCTAATGGCACAATCTGGTAAACCATCTGCTGTAGTCTAATGACTATACCTCTGAAGGCAATTGTCTATATTTCTGGGCTTTCTGCATAGAGCCAGCAGATACCTGAAAACAATACAGAATTTTATGGATGCCTTTTTTCCATGGCTGATCTCTTTGTTCATATATTTTCAAAAAATACATTATCCAGTTAAAAGCACTGCTGCAAGAGTTTAGTCATTAGAAAGTCATTCAAAACATTTTTACATTACCATTCATGACTAGACAATAATACTTGTATTGTTAATTCATACCAACGTAAATTCCAAACGCTTTGGGTATCAGAATTTTTTCCCTTACCTAGAGATCATGCATTTCCTAGCATATTAGGAGTTGTACCAATGGATATGTCATATTTGACCAGTCTAGGTACCAGTCTACAACTTCTGTCTAGCACAGAAATGAACTCTTTACAAAGGAAATTGTAATCATCTTGCAATTCATTTTAAACACCTAAATCCATTTAGAAGCTGAGTGTGTTTGAACAAGTAGGATAATATGATTTTCTATCCCTGCCAACATTTGCTTACATTAAATCCCACTGCTGCCCATCCATCATCATAACCAGTGTGCAAATGTTCATTAGATTTAACTTCCACCTGGACCTCAGCTGTCAAATAGCCACAGATTTTCATATGGTTTTAGTTCTGCACTTTGACTGGTGTGTACGATGTGATGTGCCGTTTTCTGCCACACATGATATTTGTATGAAAGCATAAAAGTTCAATTTTGGTTTCATCTGACCAGAGCACCTAATAGGACTTCATATGGTTTTACATTGACCCCAAAAACACCTAAATGTGGCTGTAAGATACGTACCTGAATTAAATTTGATGCAGTTCTTCAACCCTTTGGAGTCTATGCAGAAGCTTGGCCTCTCTGTAAAAGTAACAGTCTAAATATCTATTGAAGCAGTCAAACTTGTTGTAATTTTAGCTATTCTTTAATTATTGAAGTTGAAACAAAAATGTGAAATTTTTTCCTCATCTGGATGTGTTTTTGGTTGTTTTTATGTAACTACGTGAGGGGCTAAATATATGAACTCAGAACTCCAATAAGGCTACAGATACTAGACTTCCCTACTACAAGTTCAAATTTGATAACAATAACATCAAAAATCATTATTCTGGAGAAATTTATATGTGGGTATGTCCAGGTGTTTTTCAAAAGTGGCTATTTAGAATTTTTGAATTGCCACTTTTGGAAACACCTTGGATATGTGATGTTCAAAGGTCTGTAATTCCTAAATCCTTTCAACATACAGTCTTACAGCAAACAAAAGCTCCAAAATGTGGCAATGAAGGTCTTGTATCACCTTGCACCGGTAAGCAAAGCTATACTTAACAAAATGTTTACCCATGATTTGTTTGGAAAATACATTTGAAGGTCATCTCGTAATGCTATACGCACAATTAGCACTGGCGCTGAATTAAACACTGTTTATGCTCATGTTTTTGAAGATAGTTTTAAGTTCAACTCCACGTGCCACACATTGTTATGAAAGGAATTTCATTGGATAAATGACTTTATTGTTAGAATCAGCATTAGAGCTGATAGGCCAGAGCTGTAAAAGTAGGTGGGACTTATTTCACATGGTACAACACACGGTGGATATGATGGCATCTGCAGAGGGCATAGACTGCCGCAATTGATTAAAATATGTGTCAATCCAAAGAAGACAAACTGGCAGCAATTTTGCCTCAGTGGTGTTGAGATTCTTTATTGTATTTCTTTTTCTTTTATGGCAACGTTCTGAAAGCAAACACGTTTCTGATCCTTAAACGGGCTGCCACCATCTAAGTGGTTTCAACAACTGTTTTCTTCTTGCCTTTCTTTCATAAAGATACGATTTGTGGAGAGCCTGAGTAATAGTTGTCCATACCCAGGTTACACCTAAGCTGTGGATCTTTGCAGCTGCTCCAGAGTTACAGAAGACCTCCTGGATGCCTTTCGGATTGATACTCTCCTTCCTAGACCTCTTTGCTTAGATAAATGGCCATGTCTTTCTAGGTTTGCATTGGTGCATCAGTTCTTTCAATTTTTTTATATATTTTCAAGTTTGTAATTGTAAAATGACAAAATTAGGAAAAGTATAATATATAAAGAAGTTGGGACGATGACACCTTTCTTTGAGAGAGACACAGGTCTTGCTTTTTACTAGAAACACTAGTTACAGAAACTGACACAGAGTAGCTTGTTTCTAAAGTCACAAAAGAGCCAGTAAACTAGTAAAACTAATGATGTGAAAACGTAATAATGTGAAAGCATGGTTTTAGTATGTGGTGTAAATTGACCTAATTGTTGTTTAAATATTTCTGATCATCAGCTATCTCAACTTTAGGATTGTTAGTTTCCAAAATAGTATATAAATGGAGAATAATGCAATCAGTGATTATTAAATTACAATTAATCTTTGCAATTAATGATGATTTGTTAGCCAGGATGTTCAGGTTGTAGACCCTTAGTAGATTTTTGCACAAACCGAATACAGCTTACATTGTGCATGCTTTTCATAATTATAATACTGCAGAAACAGTCAGTATTGAACTTTTGAAGGTTAACCAAAAACAAGCAACAAATTATAAGGTAGCCTACATTTTATAAATATATTTAAAATTGTTATGTTCCTTTACCTTTTATCTTAGTTCACCAGCATTTGCATCTAACATATTTAATCATTTCCTCGATGTGCTGTAGAGCTACTTTACTCGTCACAGAAACCATGCTCACAGCATCATTAATGTTATTCTGAGGACAATAAAGTTGCCTGCTTTAGTTGATATCATCTGGGAAAATGGCATGCCAGTATGAGCAATCGCCACCATGACTCCAGTTTCACTCTAACAATTACTAACAAGCCGTGCCACCCTTGTTCTGACGCATTGTACTGTAATGTATTGACTTTCTCTGGTTCTGAATACGAGGCGCCTGATTCAGGATGTGCTTTCATCTGAGATGGCTGTTTATGTTGGTGATGTCACTTTCAGTTGAAGCTTCTTTTTCTCTACAATTATCTACGGCTGCGCCCTTTCGTTTATGCGTCTAATTCCTTCATTCATTCGAATCAGGCCTCCGTCTGGTACTTTCTGTGGAGCCCCTGTGGAAGCTGATGAATGGATTGGACGTTTTAATTAGAAGAGAGGAGACCTTTGATTGGGTCACCATTAGTTTGTTCCTCCTGCCTTATTGTTTGCTGGTGCTGTGAAAAGAACAGAGTGATACAGGAAAACAGGATATATTGAGCTTATTGTGTTTTACATGCATTTTTATTATGAAATAACAAAAACTACAGAACAAGCGGACATATTATGCATGCGGATTTTAATTATTTAATCAGCTTTAAGAACAAACACTTAATTCATTTTTATATTTATAGTGCTTGAGCTATTTCATATTTCGTCACAAATACAAAAGGTGATCTGTGGAGAAGCTGCAGAGATCAACAACTCAAGTGGTGGAACCTGTTCTCAGGACAACTACTAGTGATCTAGTCTGCATGGAGTGGTTGCAAAAAGAAAGGATTTCTATTAGCAGTTTGCCACAAGCCATTTAGGCATCACAGTAAACATCTGGAGGAACACTAAACTTTTTTGCTTACATGCAAAATTGTATATGTGAAGGAAAGCCAGCATTACCCATCACCCTTTACACACCAACAACACAGTGATGCATGGTGGTGGCACCAGATGCTGTGGGGCAGCTTTTATTTAGACAGAACATGGAAGCTGGTCAGAGTTGAAGAAACAATGAACAGCGCAAAGTGGAAGGTGGTCCTGAAAGAAAACCTGCTGTAGTCTGTAAAAACCTGGGAATGGTGTAGAGATTCTCCTAACAACAGATACATACCAGTTGTTGACTGATAGACCCTTTGTATCATAATATATTTAGTTGCTTTTCACTCTTTTCCATTTATTTAAAAAAGGAGTTCAAAAATGTTTATTGCCGTTCCCAGGAAGCAAAAGGCTCATCAGGGTATTGAACCCCACCGAGCTCTGCAGAGACTCCAAGCAACAAGTTGGACGTTGTTTGCTTGTTTTGACAGCCATGGAAATGTTTGAGGTCATGGTTAAGGGCCAGAACTTGAACTCACATCCTAAAAACATTTCTCAACGAATACCCCGCCCATCCAACTTCCAACCACTACCATCTCATGACCTCTGCTTGCCTAATGCTTTTAGTGTTGCTTTCTTGAAAGCCCTACGCTGCACAACTTACCATCAGTCGTTTCCTGAGCATGAACCACATGTGCAGGTTGAAAAGTTCAGTTTAGATTAATCTTGGGACACATCTGTCACCTGACCCAGTAACCATCTAAAGGATCCACAGTAGAACAAAACTACATGATCAAAGTCTAGGAGGAAGCCAAACAATATCCAGAGAAGATGCCTCAAGATCTACTGCTTGTGTATAGTGTAACTTCAGCAAAATGAACAATCTGTTCTTTAGTATTGATAGTTACTGTAACTTGCATTAAAGATTTATCAGTCTGTCAAACAAAATCTTCTGTGTTTTGTTGTCTGCTCAGAAAACTGAGTAAGAGCCAGACAGGGTTTTTCTTTTGCTGTAGGTCTTAGCTGATTTACATTCCAGTTTAATTAACTGTGAACTATAAAGCTACTAAAGATCAAAACATAAAGGTTTTTCACAGAAAATCTTTAAATTTGTTCTTAGAATGAAAGTCTTCCCCCTAAATTTCCAAAATAAGTAAAACAAATACTTATATAGGATAGCTCTATTGGACATTGGATTGATTTAGCATGGACACTTTCTTTGAACCTTTAGTTTATTATTTATTTTTTTTGTCATGACCAGAAAATGGGCAAGTGGCCTCTGACCTGTGCAGGACATGGAAATGTACCCTTTAGTGCAAATAACTCATTAAGTGCAATAACTCATAACTAATTTCAGTTGGAATACATGTGGTTATATACTGTTACAGTAGAAAGAAAGCATACCCTCTTTTAGTTCTAGTGTTTTACATGCCAGGACCTATTAACAATCATCTGGTCTTTATCAGGTTTTTTAAATTTTTATTTTAACATCCAATCTCAAGTAAACAATGAAAAAGCCAAAATGGAAAAGCTGTATGTGTGGACCCCAAGATTAAATTTCTGAACCCCTTGTTAAGAGCAGTAACTTAGTAGTTTCAGTGCCGTGAAAAAGTACTTGCCTCACTACAAGATTCTTCTAATTGTGCCTTTTGTTACTCTTTAGTGTTTCAAATCATTAATAAAATTTTTGTATCGGAAAAAAATAATAGACAATATCAAAAACAGCTTTTAAATTATAATTTAATTTATTGATGCTAAAAAGCTATTTGATTAAACATTGTCCTTTGTGAAAATATAACTGCCTCCCCTGTTAAATCATGAATTACGCCAAAGGGTCTCAGAGCAACGCATTATGGTTTTCGATTAAATTAGTGTTAGAAACCTCTAGAATTGAAAGAAGGTTTACATTTTCCCTCGTAAATACTGTATATTTATTTCTACAATACACCAAATGCACCCTTACACATTTAAATTATATGTTTTACACACTAAAGCTAAGGGACTGTAAGAGATTTAATTAAGAACGCTCTGCAATTGGGCCGGTGATCAGACAGAAGATAATTAAGAATGAGATAAATGAATATGCAAGCCGAATGATATCCTTTTGGAAATGGGCTTAGGGAATATTAAGCGAACAGGACATGTCACGTTATTGGTAACTGATTAGACTCAGGACAGCTGAGTCTGAGACATTAGGATAATGTGGTTTGAATTATAAATACTTGTTGGAAATTCACTCATAATAGAACCCATTATAAACATACACTTCATTCCAAAAGTATTTTGTTCGTCTGCCTTCACACTCATACAAACTCAAGGAACATCCCATTGGCTGACCATTTGCATCTATACTATAACAGCTAAAACTCTTCTGGGAAGAGTTTCCAAAAGGTTTACGAGGATGTTTATGGGAACATTTTACCATTCTTCCAGAAACATATTTGTGAGAACAGACACTGATGTTAGATGAGAAGGCCTGCCTCACATTCCCTGCTTTTTAGGTCAGAAGTCTGTGCAGAGCAGTCAAGTTCTTTCACCCCAAACTAGCTCATCCATGTCTTTGTGGATCTTGCTCTGTCCACTCTCTTGTGTCCACTGCTCTAGAGTTCAGTGGTGGCATCCGACTAACCTGGAGTGGTAAGGCTTGTATGCAGCTCCTTGGCCAAGGAAATCAGTTTCTTGAAGCGCATTGTGCTTGAGCTAATCTAACGGCAACAAAACAGCTGTCTGTAGCTATTGACCGACTGTGTGCTTTGCAGCTCAGCATCTGCCGACCTTGCTCTGTGATTTTAGGTGGACTACCACAGTTGCTGAGTTGTTGGTGTGCCTAATCACTTCCACTTTGGTTATATTACCATTAGCAGTTATCTGTGGAATAATAAATGGTGAGGAGGTTTCATGACTGGTCATAAAGAACAGTAGGATCCTAGCGCTAGACCATGGCGGAACTCATTGAGCTCCTGAGAGTGATCTATTGTTTCACAGGCATTTATAGATGCAATCTAAATATGTAAATGCTTGGTTTGATAAATCTGTGACCATGGAAGTGATTGGAACATCTGAATTCAATATAGTGTATCAGTCCTACTGTTTTCTGCAGGTCACCATACAAAAGGAAAGACAAGAACTGTTGACCGAACAACTTAAAATCTAATTAACATGTTTTTATAGGATTTGTTTCCAAAATAAAGTGCAATATACATGTAACTTCCATCACTTTGATAAAGACTTGGCACTGCAGTAAACTCATTCGGCCTCTGTAAGTACTGCCTGTTAAAGCATTCAGAAAATGAAAAAAATTTAAATGCATTTATCAAAGAATTTTTGACAAAATGGAAAAATCTTCCAAAAAAGCGGGAGACCAAAAGTGTTCTCTGCAGCTATCAAAGTTAACATGTTTAGATAACTGCTTGGCTAGAAAATAAGCTAACATGTAATTAGGATCTCAATTACACAATAATTGAGATTCAGAACTATTTTTCTATGTTTTTTTTATTCCATCATCCTCCATTATTCACCCTCACCTCATCTCCCACTTTGACTTTATCTTTCTCAGTGAAACATTTCCATGCACACGCAGCTAAAGGGAGGCAGCTGAGCCTCTTTGAGCATCAACAGCTGTAATGGTGTGATAAGGTAGCAAAAACCCAGGCCTGGGGTTTATTTTTTAGCCACGGTCAGAATCCTAGTGTTGTAGAGGTTTTGAGCACAACAGCGATACATCACCATCAAGCCCATTTTTTAAATTCCTCATACAGTTTTATGCCCCTAAATGAAGCAGCACATTCTGAAATTCCCACCACAGCTCCTCTGTCAAAAGATGAGCAAAGAGGACAAAATAAGAATGGATAAGATGAAGGGAGGAAAAACAACAAAAATGGCAAACCTCCTCACGACAAGGCCGCTTTCCATTTCCACCAAGCTGACAGTGATCTATGTCTCCCGTTGTGCAATATAGTTAGTTTTTCTCCCTCTGTCCTTTAATCTCAGATAAACAATATAGATAGTGAGTACATCAGTTCAAGGAAGGATGAGGCCCACCCTGTGGTGCTTTATCAAGGACATTCTGCTGGGAATTCACTGTCAGCTTACTGTACCGATTACATGTAAACATGCCCCTGCCACTGATTCCAAGTATATAACATACCACTGGAACTGCACCTATTGTTGTAAGATTATAGAACTCCTTCCATGTATTCTAATTTATTTATATATATAGCATCTACAAATACGTGAGTTTGACCAAGTGCTTTCCAGTCAAAGTAAAACAAATTAAAAAGACAGTAAAATTATTTTAAAGTTGTATAATAAAAAACAAATTAAAACAGAAAGAAAACACTGAAAAAACATACGAAATCCCCAAAGAAGCCAGTGTTGCGGTTATGTGTTCAGTCACATAATTGTCCCATGAATTTGCATATTCTGCCTTAAAATGTGAATATTTTATCAAAACCAAGAAGGTATAACATTTTAATATCCTAAAAGGTCAATGTGGATAGATTTTTTTTTATCTTAACATTGAAAAACTTTTCCTGTTTTAATAGTCAAACTGGTCTATAAAAAATATAGATTATAACAACGAGTACCAGCAGCACTTTTAGGGCTGTTACTGTCTGCTATTGTATATTTTTTTATCTTTCTTTGAAGAATATTTAGATGCAAATTTAATTGCAGCAATGTGTAAGATGATTACACATGTCAGATCAGTACATTAAATGCTGTGTATTATAATGCAGTGATCTTCTAAGAGCACTCTGCAACACTTTGTCATGCCAGGAGACATTTTGGAAGCTATTTTTAGCTACTTTATTACCTATAAATTTATTGGTCTGCAAAATTGCATTAATTAACTAATACATGTATATTTTGAGTTATGTAATTGTAAAGTTTTGGTTTATTTTTTAACCTGTTTCCCTTAATGTGACTGTGTTCTGAAATTTTCATCTTTATTTTTCTCTATTTCTGCCTTATTTTACTCTACAAAGTTGATGTTGTGAGATTAAATGCAGATTTTTATCATTATATTGTTCTTTTGCTTTTTTAGTGTATACCTTTGTGCACTATACAGCGCAGGGCACATCTGTTGGTCCGTCATGGTAAAGATGTAAAAAAAGCCTTAAAATATAATTATCTTTTATTGCAGTAAAATATCTCACAGATAAAATATTTAAATTCATCCTATATTTTGAGAAACTTATTCAGTTGGGAAAACAAATTCTGTGAAAGGAAAGAGAACGCTTTGTCTCCTTCTATAACATTTCACAAAATTGTAGCCCACACATCCATTTATTTTTGTACAATCTCCCTAGATTGTCCCAGGTATTCTTGTATTCATGCTTCTCCTTGTATCATTGTCCTGCTGTAAGACCAAATCCTGACACTGTGACACTGAGCTTTTCGGATGAAACCACTACAAGAAAGACGTAACATTCTCAAAGAACACAAACGCTGCTTCAAATCTTGCTCTCCTAATCACACTGTAAGAGACTGTCAGATAACACTGACATGTGACGAGTGTCAAAGTGAAAAACACTGCTCTGCTATGCATCCTGACATAGCCCAACAACCTCAGTCACCATTCACACCTGAGCCAAAGACGGAACCACTAGACTTCTCTCCTCCTGAGGTAACATCAAAGTGCACTGAGATTTGCGGTGAAGGCAGCCCTCCACATTCCTGCTCCAAGGTATGCCTAGTCAAAGTCTTCCCCAAAGGCCAACCCAAACGCTCTGTCAAGATGTATGTAATTGCTCATTAGCTTGCCCGGAATTCTTTGAGCTCTTTGGAATAAAAGGCAGCCTATTAGCATACAATATGAGAACGTGTGCCGGTCTAACAGAAATGCTTGGCAGAAAGGCACTGGGGTTCCAAATCGAGCCAATCAGTGGAGGTTTATGCCTGGACCTTCCTCCCCTCATTGAATGTAACAAAATAATGTAACGAAATACCAACTCCCGAAGATGCCCTCGCACATGCCCACTTAAAACATCTCGCTCCTCACATTCCCAAACATGACCCCGAAGCCTAGATAGGAGCCCTACTGGGTAGAGACATTATTTGAGTCCAAAAAGTGCGGCAACAAGTCAACGGACCCCACAATGCTACCTTTGCGCAGCGGTTAGACTTAGGGTGTGTCTCAATGCTCAAAAGCCAACCGTCAATGTGTATAAAACTCACATGCTTCCCAAAGGACGTCCGTCTCTCCTCACTCCTTGCCATAACAGCATCTCTAACCCTAACCCAACATCAAACAGAAACCATGCTCCGGTGGGGAGCACAGGTTTAGCCTCTCTAAACACGTCTTAAAGACTGCTAAAGCTGAAGACAAGCTTGGACACAGTGTGTTTGTACATACAGAGAGCGATAACAAGTGTGCCATGTCCTTTGAGGATGAGACCTTTCTTAAAATAATGGAGAAAGAGGTCCATCAGGATGAAAACAGTAATTGGGTTGCGCCCTTGCCATTCAGGTCTCTTCGCTTGCCACTCCCAAACAACAGGGACAAAGCAGTGTCCAGACTCAGCTCTCTTAGACACAACCTAACAAAAAACCCTTAAATGCAACAACAGTTCTCAGAGTTTATGGAAAGGCTGTTCGAAAACAAGCATGCAGAAATCGCACCACCCATCAATGACGATACTGAATGCTGGTACCTGCCTATTTTCGGGGTATCTCACCCCCTAGAAACCCAGTCAGATACGGGTTGTCTTTGATTCAGGTGCTGAACAATTTGGTGTGTCCCTCAACTCAGTGCTGCTAACAGGCCAAGACTTCTATAACACCTTGCTCGGCGTACTCATCCGATTTAGGAAGAACCTATCGCAGTCACTGCCGACATCCAGCAAATGTTTTATGGATTCCTCGTCAGACCTGATCACAGAAACTATCTCAGGTTCTTATGGCACAAGGACAATGACTTATCAAAGGAGGTGCAGGAGTACCGCATGCGTGTACACGTTTTCGGAAACAGCCCATCGCCAGCGGTAGCTATCTATTGCCTATGGAGAGCTATCCAGAAAGGCGAGCCAAAGTTTGGAACTGACACAAGGCACTTTGTCGAGAGACACTTCTATGTGGACGACGGCTGGATTTCGCTTCCCACAAAGTCTGCGGCAACAAACCTGATCAAACGCACATGTGCATCACTAGCTGAGTCTAATGTCAAGCTCCACAAAATCGCCTCAAACTGCGTTTCAGTCAAGCAAGCCTTTAAGCCCAGCAATCTAGCCACAGGTATCAAAGACCTAAACCTAAGACAATGACACTCTACCAGCACAAAGAAGCCTAGGCCTATGTTGGGACATTAACGCGGACACTTTTACATTCAATGCAGCTGTTAGTGACAAACCCTATACCCGCCGCGGTGTGCTCTCAGTGATCCACAGTATCTTTGATCCCTTAGGGTAAGCAGCACCAGTGACAATAAAAGGCAGACTGCACCCACGTGAACTTGCAAATGGAGTCCAAGAGTGGGACTCTCCTCTCTTAGAGGACAAAATGAACACATGGGAAACATGGAAAATGTCACTCCAAGATCTAAGCAGTCTTAAAGTTCCACGCTGCTATGTGCCAGCTTCCCTCTCAAAGTCCACTTACACCGAACTGTGTATCTTTTCCGATGCATCAAGCTGGGTCATTGCAGCAGTAGCATACTTAAGAACTGTCAATGAACGTGGACAATATGAGGTCGGACTTGTACTCTGAAAAGTGATACTGTCGCCACAACCAGAGCCCACAATACCTCGCATCAAATTGTGCGGAGCTGTTCTAGCAATTGAGATGGCTGAGCTCATCCTGGATGAACTGGATCACAAACCGAAAGCTGTCAAGTTCTATTGTGATAGCAGGGTGGTCCTTGGATACATCTGCAATGACTCAAAAAGCTTTTACGTGTACGTCCACAATCGTGTCCACCGTATACGTCAGACCACAACCCCTGAATAGTGGGTTCACTGTTCAACTTGTGGACAGTATGTGGTTCAAAGGGCCTGAGTTCCTCTACAAACCTCCAGAACCAAAGACATTTGAGCCCTTTGATCTAATCCACCCTGAAAGAGACATTGAAATCAGACAAGTCGCTACTCTCGCAACAAACATTCAAAAAAATGGCCTCACATCAGAACGCTTCCACCGTTTTTCCACATGGAACTCGCTAGTATCGCCTTCCTGATACATCAAGCTCACTGTCACACAACTAACAACTCATCTCATCACTCGTGCAAAGGCTGGCATCAGTGTAACAAGCCACGCACACCCGAGGAACTGGAGGCAGCCAAAAAACATATTCTCCAGTGTATTCAAAGAAATGCTTATCCTGAGGAGTACCCTGCTCTCCAAGCCAAGCAAGCCGTTCCTAGCTCAAGTACCATCTTACCTCTTGGCCCCTACATGAGTGAAGGTCTCATCAGAGTCCGTGGCCATCTTAGACATGCGTCGTTGGAGGCAGAGAGAAAAAACCCTATTATTCTCCCAAATAAGCACCATGTAACTAAGCTACTGGTAAAACACTATCACATAAAGGTAATGCACCAAGGAAGACAGTTCACAGAGGGAGCCATTAGGCAAGCAGGACTCTGGGCTTCAGCTGGTAAAAGGCTAGTCTCATCCATTATCCACCACTGTGTAACATGCCGAAAACTCAGGGGAAAACTAGAGACTCAAAAAATGGCAGATCTTCTTGACACGTCCCCACCTTTCTCCTGTGTCAGGCTGGACGTATTTGGCCCATGGACAGTAGTCACACGACGCACACAAGGTGGTGTAGCTGAAAGCAAAAGGTGTGCCATACTATTTACGTGCATGAATACTAGAGGTGTACACATTGAAATCATAGAGTCTATGGATGCCAACAGTTGCATTAACTTACTGCGTAGATTCTTTGCAATTAGAGGGCCAGCCAAGCACCTCTGATTTGATAGGGGCACAAACTTCATCGCAGCCAGTGTTGAACTGGGCATGGCGCAAACAAATGACAACCAACTAGACATCCTCAACTATCACCATACCAGCGGCTTTACGTGGGAGTTTAACCCTCCTCGTGCCTCCTCATGCTGCAACCTCCAAACAGGTGACATCGTGCTGCTGAAACAAAGTCAGGCACCCAGGAATGAATGGACAATGGCAATTATCACATCTACATACAGTAGTGATGGGAAGGTCAGAAAGGTCGAAGTGAGGACGTCTTCTCAAGGTGTTTCAAAGACTTATCTGCGTCCCATCACAAATATTATTGTTCTCTTAGAAAATGAACAAACAGAGACTGATTAAAAGTGGTAGTGGCATCAGTAATGCCAGGCGGGGAGTTTTCTGCCCTCTGTGAAATGGGTTTAATAAATAAGGTTAAAAAAGTTCATAAATAAGTAAAAAATATTTCATGATTACTTGTTTGCAATTCATAGGAAAAGTATCAGCTAAAAATGTTATGCAGCTTGTATTTGTTTACCTGTGTTCTTCTTCTTCTTCTTTTGGAGCTTTTTTGGCGGGTGGCATCAAACGTTTAGATGCATTATCGCCATCTACTGTGCTGGAGTGTGGGCCAGAGTAATCAACTGAGTATTTATATCTCGCAAATAACCCGTTTGTCTTTAAAACTCTATAAAAAGACCTCTATATTATTCATTTCATATTTAGCTAGTACATATTCACTTTGACTGCTTCCACACCATACTTCCTTAATTCTTGTTAATGTTTTCTATACTCACCATATATTTTTCATCACTGAATTACAACATGCTCTACTGTTTCAAATCCATTCCACAATCACATCTGCCTGATGCTTTTACCCAACATTGTATGTTGTATTTAAACGTGTATGTCCTAATCGTAATCTTGTTATGGCTGCCTTTCGTTCCGTATATTCTCCAAATTACTTCCATTTACCCTACCGAAATTTTTGGTATTTGATAATAGATGTCGCCCTTTGGTTCCTTCCTCCCAAAAGCTGCTGCCAATTCTGATTTTACTTTGTTTCTTAATAACAGATTTTATTTCAGATTTACTAAATGCAATTTCCATAAGTCTATCTTGGACTTAAAGACATGTTTGGCCCCTAAACGATCTGCACTTCATTTACTTTCTATTTCTTTATGAGCGGGGATCCACTGAACTAACTATTAATTAATTGTATAAGTTTAAATAAAAAATTCATAAATTTTCATATATAATCTCATAGGCTTTTGGATGAAGAAAACCAAATCGACATCAAGGAGGGACAGTGAATCTGCAGAAGATAAGAAACTCTTTCTATTCGTTTTGGTCTACCATTGTAAAGCCATCAGAATTGCAATCATTCAACTGTTAAAGACAGTAAATGGTCTTATGTTCTTTGTTTCAATGATATGTTAACCAGGAATAAAATATCCCAAATCCTGTTTTGCCGGGAATCTGAACCCTTTTAAAACCCTTTCTGTATATATTACAAGAAATGATCGTAGGTTTTTCTCAATTCTATGTTTTGTACTACATCTACCTAATTCCCCCTTACCCTTAAAAAATCTGCATTTTTGCAGGGATATCTAGATCAATTTTAATGCTAGGAAAAACCCAAAATAAGGGGTAACTGAAAGGGGACACCCGTGTATATCTCTTCCCTTGGGAATCCCTTTCCTTACACATTTTTTGGGTGCCCCAAACAAAACAGTTATTTTGCCCTTTTCCCCTTTTCCCCCCAAAGGCTGGAAAGTTTTAACTGTTTGGGTGTTTCTGCCTTATGTCCTTTCAAATTTGCCCCCCCCCCCCCTTCATCATAACTTGTTTATATCTTTGAGGGAAAGGGGGCCTTCCCATTCCACCTGTACAAAGGGGCCAAAATTTAAGAAGTTCTCATAGCCCCCAGCATAATTTTCAGGCTTGATTTTGAATTATCCTAAATTTTAAAAATCATTTTTTTTGCAGCCTGTTTATATAATACAGAAACCATAATTTTAAATATTTTTTCTTACCCGAGTTTAATATTTTCGTTTTTAGAAAAAATTTAAAAATTTTTGCTTTTTTAACCATTTAAAAATCATCCTTTTCCCTTTTAAATTGACAGATTCACGTTCAGTTGTTTAGTTCAAAAAAAACAAACTTTTGTTCAATTTTTTCCCGAAAAAACCCCCCTCTGCACCCCCACTTCCGCCACCCCTTTTCCCCCTCCTTATGTCGGCCCTTCAGAGCTAACGCGGTTTGAGCATCAGGGGGGTTTGGTTTTAAATGCAAAGTCTATGTGGACCCCGGCCTTTTGGAGGGGCC
The DNA here is from genome assembly GCA_036173005.1 of Crenichthys baileyi. Lineage (NCBI taxonomy): Eukaryota > Metazoa > Chordata > Actinopteri > Cyprinodontiformes > Goodeidae > Crenichthys > Crenichthys baileyi. The sequence goes on from JAHHUM010002024.1 coordinate 837,622, forward strand.
CGAGAGGTTCTGCGGCGCGCCGCGTAAAACCAATCAGAGAAGCTCAGCTTTCGGCGAATTTGATGATTTTATCAGGGAAAGGGAAAGACCACAAAGCCCGGGAAACCCCAAAAAAACAATGGAGGTTTAAATTTTATCGTTGCGGTTTTTTGGCCCATCCAATTTTTTTTTTAATAATAATATATAATCATTACAATGTTTTACCACTAATAATCAATTGATGAAAAATGGCAAATAACCGAATACATATGGAAGGTGCTCCAGAAATCAAAGCGCCTGTGGGTTGGGTTTGTCCGGGTTATTGAAAATCCCGGGCCCCCGTGCGGGTCGAAGGTTTCTGAAACTGGGCGGGGGACAGACAAAAATAGCGTTTAAAAACGATCCTCCTCTGGCGCGAAAGGAGGCTGGAGCAAGGGGGTAAAAATTCACCAAACTCAAAACGCCTAAAATTTGTCTGGTGAATCCAGACAGGGCGAAAGAGGCGCCAGACGACAAAATTTCCCTCTTGTTAATTCAGAAAAATAAAGTCAACCCCAACCTATCAAATTACATCCGCCATTTTTCCCCCAAAAAAAGGAGACGGGAAAGGAAGCCCCTTTCCCAACGCGCCCTGTTCACATTTTTTTTTGACGCGCGTCGAGATTTCCCCAAAGGGGGGTGCACAAGCGCCCAAAATTGAGGCCTTTTTAAACGCTCAAACCCCCTTTTGGTTAAAATGAAAGCATACCGCCCCCGTTTTTAAAGGGGACTGACCCTTTTCCCCTGGGTTTTTTTTTTTAAGCAGAATTTTAGTCACAATGCTTTTGTGGGTGAGTTTCAGTCTGATAAAAAAGGGTGTAGCCAATGCCTGGTCTACCATATCTAATTGCTGGTTTTAAAATTCTATCTGGGGGCATCCAGAAGCAATTGGCCTGTAAGTTTTTAAAGTTTTCAAAAAGGAAAATTTGCCATTAAAAATTTGAATGGTTTTCGGGATTTTCAAGTTTCTGTTGGAGATCGTTTTCTTAAGGTTTTTTCCCAGGAAACAGCCCAAAACCCTTTCATCCGTTAGCTTGTGGTACGGGAATTTAACTTTTTGGATACCTCCCGAACCTTTGGGTTTGCACTTTTATTTTAAATTTTAAATGCATTATTTTGGGCACTGCTTTTTCCCGGGACGTTTTTTATTTTTACTAATTGCAAAAAACGATTTAAAAGTTTTTTATTTCTTTTTGGTATTTTTCCCCCAGTTTCATTGCCCTTTTTAGAGCCACAAATTTCACATTGTAACCCGGTCTTAGAAGACTTTTAAATTTAAAGGGAGTGGACACTCTTTTTCCTGGCCTTTTTTTAAAAAGAGTTTGGTTTGCGGTTCACCCTGCTTTCACTTTACAGAGTTTTAAAACACGTCTTTGGTAAAAGTACGGGACACGGGCCCACATTTTGTAAAATTGATTTTTATTTTAAAATTCCCGGGGAATTTAAACAGACATTTCCGGGACCCCATGAGCAAAAAGGGAAAAAACCACAGTTTCTAGGATCCTCCACTGTATTTAACAGCGTGCATGAAGAGCAGTTCCACAGATTCTTTATTTTACTGCAAACCCAAATGGGCTGTTTGGTTTGCCAAAAAAACTTAAAAGGTTAGGTTTAATTTGCCCCCAATGCAATGGTTTGGTAAAAGGGCTCACAAATTTTTAGCTGTTTTTAAAATTTTTGGGTTTGAAAATAATAGGACAGAAAGGACCTTTTTTCTGGTACGCCACCCAAAACGCTGTTGGCGGTGGGAATTTTTTTTTGGGAACAAACCCCCCCCCCCCACCCCCCATGCAATTCTTTTACAAGGAGCTTTGGACATTTTATAGCACTGTTACTATCCTGGTCATTATGTTTGGTAGCATGATAAATATGAACCCTCATCCCGCCTAGTGGCCAGTGGCCCAAAAGAAATGGGTCTTTGTGTCATACCATATTCATAACCTAAGGATACACAGGTTACGGATTTTGAGACTCTTTGGTGAGCTTAAAAACAGGAAAATATAAATTAAAAAAAATGTGCTGACATATAATTTAACAGAATTGCGATGGGATTTTAATGTGGGATTTTTTTCCCCACTAAATCAATATATACAAATTAAAGGTCGAATTTTTCAATTTTTTTTCAGTATGCAATAAGAAGTGATTTTTTTTTTTAAAGGCTTTTTACACATTGTATCAGAGGTTTACACACTGTCTACCAATACATTTTGTAGACGGTGTGTAATTTGCAATTCTGTCAAAGTCCCAGTTGTCAATATGTGACACTCACAATGGAAAATGAAGCCATATGTTAATGATTATGTATCAAAGGCACCCAGTTTTAACCTCCTACCCCATTTCCACATATTTAAAGGGTACTTTAAAATGTCAAGATGTCTCATTGTAACAAACACGTTAACCCATCAAGTAACCCCCACTTTCCCACACACACTGCACAAAATCTGGAGCTTCCTGACATGTTCAAGTACTTTCTATTTCCTATGTCCTTTTAATTATGGCTAATTACCTCTCTAAATACTGGTGGATAGTAAAAAGATGAAAACTGAAATGCCAAAGTCATTGGGCTGCTTATTGAAATCAGCGTTCCTCTGCTCCAGCGTGCAATTCCTGTATTGATTTTCAGAAGGCGACGCTGTTGATCCATGAAGGCAACATGGTGGCATATATTAGAGTCATTTGAGCCAATTAGAGTGATGTATGTCTTGGCAGCCGGTCATGCCACAGTGTGGGACACACTCGAATGAAGACGTCCTCCATCATATTTCAGAGTAATTAGAAAAACATCACGGGCCATGAGAGGCGGAGAAGACTGTGCGTGCAACTCCTGGCACACTGTAATACTGCCGTAGTGTTATCCACAAGCCCACAAACAGCAAACGCTGTTTACTGCTGATTTATGATGCAGATTTTTCCTCGATATATTGCACCATTTGTCTTCATTTCAGGTGTGGAAATATCTTCTTCACATGTCAAATCACAGATTATTTACCTGGCAATATAAAGAAAGGAACACCTCCACTTCCTGTTGAATTAAGGCTTTACCTCAAAGCTACAGGGGGTGCTCTGGGTCACTTGCAGTTATATCAAAGACAAAAATGGAGCTTAACTCAAGCAGCCAACCTTGGGAGGCCTATTTCAGAGAGAATTGGGATGGTAGAAAGTTGTGTGAAAAAAGAGATTGTGTTTGTGCGTGTGGACTGTGCACATAAACCCATTTTTCCCTTCACTGCTCCCATGGATGGCCACCTAAATCCTCCCTATAGAGCCATACATACATAAACAGCAAGGGTTGTTTCAACTCTGTGTATGTGTGTGTAAAGCTCTGTGTTTACACATGTGTACAAGTAATACATAAAACTGACAACATGTGCCACTTATCATTTTGTCTCTTTTAGTAAATTAAAGGGTTTGCCTGCCAAACAATACAATGTGTAAAATAAGCATCAAACAAAATCATACTACTTCTGTTTGATGGCCAGCTACTAGACATAAAGAAAAAGTTGGCTGTTTAAACTGAAAATGTGTTAGATTGTGTCCAATTTGGATCACTTTCCTTATAGTGAAGATTCTTGCATATTTTTGTTCCAATGTTTTTAAGAACCATACTTCTGAAATTCGCAAAACCAAAACAGTGACCTACTACATTAACCTTTTAAGTATCAATTTTCATTTGTGCTTTTAATATTAATTACTCCGTCAGCTAGCTGAAGAAATACCACCCTGGGCAGTGAGCCATATTGCCACATCTAATTATTTTTTTAAATGCGAAAACCCTCATTGTCTGCATCTTTCCAACAAGTCTTTAAAGTCTTTTTTCTGTCTTCACATCATTTATTTAGGGCTGATTATATTACATCTTGAACAACACTCATTTGAGTGTGATGAAAAAAAGCAGGAATTGGGAGTATAGCAGTGGAAGATAGTAACTAGCCATTTATAATTAATAAAGCAAAATGTTTTGGAAAGTATGGCAGGCCCTGTAAGTTGAGCAGAAATGTTTTGACAAAATAAATAATGGTAGAGAAAGGTGTTACATCATCTTATTTCATGTACTGTAAACTTTTACGTAACTAAAATAGATTCGGGGTGAAATGAAAACATAGACTGGAACAAAAACAATCTCCAGTGCAGAGTGGCTCTGTTTTCTCTCTGGATGACAAATTAAATCAAAACTGTGTCCTCTGCTATGATGCAGCAACTGTGTCCTGTTTCACCCTTTTTACATCTGTTCTATCTGCGTCTGTATTACTGTTTATGACGAGAAGGGCTGTTTAGCAGAGCTGTTTTCGATTCGGTTCAGACCAGAGAATGAGGTGACACAAGTGTTTTGTGGTACTGGTGTTAACTGAATTCAACATAGACATAGACAAACTTGCAAAAAGGTCACTGACTCTTCTGTTGGTTGTCTTTGATATACACTGCCTCTCAAAAGTAATTATATCCCTTGAAATTTTTCACATTTTGTCATATTACAACCACAAAGTTGTAGAGTCAACTGTCATTGTTACATTTACAGTTTTAAATGTTTTACAGGTAAAATACTGGAAAGTGTGTTATCTATTTGTATTTTAACCACTTTACCTACAGGGGTTGGACAATGAAACTGAAACACCTGTCATTTTAGTGTGGGAGGTTTCATGGCTAAATTGGACCAGCCTGGTAGCCAGTCTTCATTGATTGCACATTGCACCAGTAAGAGCAAAGTGTGAAGGTTCAATTAGCAGGGGTTTAAAAGCACAGTTTTGCTCAAAATATTGAAATGCACCCCAAACATTATGGGTGACATAAAACCAGAGTTCAAAAAAAGGACAAAATTGTTGGTGCACGTCTTGCTGGCCATCTGGGACCAAGACAGCAAAATCCCTTTGTGATGTAATTTTTTGAGCCACGGGATCCAGGGTAATGTTCCGAACCACCCCAAGAAGGACGAACCCCCAAACCAACAGGATTAACTGTGGACGCAAAAAGGGGAAGGGGTGTCCTGAAAGGGATGTTTTGGGGTTCTAAAACCCGGATTGTATCCAAAAAACATAAAAAAACCACGGCTGCCAAATCACGGCAGAATTTAAAAATGCACCTCAACTCTCCTGTTTCCACCAGAAAACTGCCTGTCGGGCTCCACAGGGTCAATGAACGGCCCGGGCTGCTATAGCCAAACCCCTTTTTGGCACTCATCCAATGAAACGTCGGTTTCAATGGGGCAGGAGCGCAAATTTTTGGAGCTGTGGACAATGTGAAAACATGTATTGTTTTCCTGGGGAAACCCCCTTTTTCGTTTTTTCCCCACATCCAAGAGAGTTCACGGTGTGGAGAAGCCCCAAAGAAGCGTTCCACCCAGACTGTTGCATGCCCAGAGTGAAGCATGGGGGTGATCAGTGATAGTTTTGGGCTGCCATATTCATGGTATTTTCCTTGGCCCAATACTTGTGCTAGATGGGCCCGTCACGCCCCGAGGACTACAAAACCATTCTTGAGGGGCCAATGTGCATCCAATGGTTTCAACCATTTTATCCTGAAGGGGGGGTGCTGTGTATCAGGATGACAATTTCCCCCAATACACACAGCAAGACTGGTGAAAGATTTGGGTTTGATGAACATGAAAGTGAAGGTTGAACATCTCCCATGGCCTGCACAGTCACCAAATCTAAATATTATTGAGCCCCTTTTGGGGTGTTTTGGAAAGGGGGAGGTCAGGAAAACGTTTTTCCTCCACCAGTATCACGTAGTGACCTGGCCACTATTCTGCAAGAAGAAGGCTTAAGATCCTCTGACCACTGTGCAGGACTTGTATATGTCATTCCCCAAGACAAATTGACGCTGTATTGGCCGCAAAAGGAGCCCCTACACCATACTAATAAATTATTGTGGTCTAAAACCAGGTGTTTCAGTTTCATTGTCCAACCCCTGTACGTCAACTATTCTAAACATACATCCAGAGCTACGATGGAATAATAGAGAACATTTGAAAATTATTGGCCTCTCTAACTTTATTTCACCAAAGTCAACATAGGTCGATCTATTTGATAAGTCTTTCTGTGCTAATTTGTCCTGTAATAAAATCTCTAAAATAGTAAAACATTACCTATTACACATTGAAAATTAAAAAAGCTCCAGTATTCAGCTTTGTTTTCAATGTTCATTATATAGGTTCATTTGGTTAAATTGTCACCTGCCCTGCTCCTTCCAAGTTTTATTAATCTTTCCCGAGGCTCTTGCTAATCCAGACAGATCCTGTTTTTCTTTGAACGAAACACCAAAAGGGGATTTTAATCATTGGTAATTGAAGACCCTGCTGTGACTAAATGAGCCTTAATCTGACAGACAGAGTGTGAACCATTAGCACTGCGGGTTTAAGCATTGCATGGCATTTTTAGTGCAGTGCAGATTGAGACAGGATTTATCGAAGTGTCAGTGGTTTTGCAGTTGTGCTGAAAAGCCATTTCTAATTTCAGCTGGTTGGGTTGGGTATTTTTAGCTTAGCAAAGCATTTTGCATAAGCACTCCTTTAATGCACTATAGATGGTTTCAACCATCTCTGACATTAAACACACAACTAATATTATCCGTTTGATTGTGAAACAAATACATATACATAATGCCAATCATCATTAATAATTACAGTACAGAATTCTGAAGCTTACCACTGTTTCACTTTAAATAGATTTACTTGTCCTCGTCGTTATCCACTTATCCACTTATCCACTTGTCACTTCACTGGAGGAGGAGTCTAAGCAGAGACATCCAGATTTCCCTTTCCTCAGACACCTTCTCCAGCTCCTCTGGGGGAAGCCTGAGGTGTTACCTGAAGGACCAGATGGGTTCCCAGAATGGCTTAGAGGCTGACCGATAGTCCTTTATTGTCTCACCAAACTTCCCAAGCCCAAGTTTTTGGCTGTGCTACCGCCCGGGCCACAGCATGCTTGGCCCGGTACCTGTCAGCAGCATCAGGAATCCCACAAGGAATCTCTCCTGAAGGTGGGAGTTGAAAACATGCCTGGCCGAGGACTCCGCCAAACGTTCCCAGCAGACACTCAATATAGGCTTGGGCCTGCCAAGTCTGCCTGTCTTCCCCTTCTTCCAGCGAATCCAACTCATCAGCAGGTGGTCATCAGTAGACACCTCAGCTCCACTTTTCACCTGAGTGTCGAAGACACGCCACCAATGGTCCGAAGCCATGACTACAAAGTCAGTCATCAACCTCTGGCCTTATAATTGAACATGGTGTTCATTATGGACAATCCATGATTGCCACAGAAGTCAGATAACGAAACACTACTCCGATTCAGAGCCCGCTGTCTCTCCCTGTGGTCCACTCTAGAGTAGAAGAGAGTGTAACCTCTGTCAAGGAGCTGGGTTCCATAGCCCACTTTGTGCATGAAGGTGAGTCTGAATATTTATAGTCGATATCTCTCAACCTGCTGCAGAAGCTGGGCTCCATCCCCCCCAGCGAGGTAATATTCTACTTCCATAGAGCCAGTTAAGGCATCCAGGACTGGGTCGTCAAGGTCCTTGCTTCGGCTGTCGTCCAATTCCTCTTTGCACCAGTCTCTCATGGTTCCCCCTGAAGGTGGGGGGCCCACTGCGGCATGGCCCCATATCTCTCGTTGTACTCATTTATAATAAAGACAACTGATTTAGACTTGATATTTTAAAATCTCTTCGGCATCTTATATTTGGCATCCTGTTTTATAGGAAAAGTAGATACTTAACTCAGAGATTTACAAAAGACTGCCAAATAAAAAAACAAAGTTTGAAAAAATCTCTCTCCCATTACTCTGGCAAGTACAAAACATTTTGGAAATCCTGACTGACGTAAACCATGGAAAATTTGTCTTTAGGAAAATATCTGGTTTTAACTGTGCATTTACTGGTACATTTTTCAGTGTCTCTTGAAAGTGTTTAAATTTTCCCTAATTGTCTATAGAAGTAAACCCTTAACTTACTGGCTCATTTTTTCTGAAACAAAAATGATAGAATTTTAAACTGAAAATCCACCACTCTCCTTCTCTTTGACTTTAGCAGCTCCTGAAGTGTTAGATGTTGTGACTGGCAGTGGTATTAATGGCTTCTGAGCTGGCTCATCTGCAGATTAGGATCGGCTCAGTTTGTTGCTCTCTTCTCTTACTGGTAATTAGTTAACCCTGGGAACACTCTCCAAAGACAGCTTGATTGGTTGGTTGGAGCTGAAGTTGTGGACCGGTTGTGCAAACTCCCATGAACCCTATGAAAAAAAGCTGCTGCCAGACTTAAAGTCAGTTTAATAACAAGTGGTGAGAACACACAACTTCTTGTCGACAGAATTGTGTTGAATGAATCGGGTAAACTGTAAAGTTGCAAACTTTGTATGTCTTTGGGAAAGATGGAAGTGTGGACAATTTGCATCAACTGTGATAATTTGCAGTTTAACTTTCTTGAATGAGTCAGATGTGTATCAAGGTTTTTTGGTTGTTCGCAACATTTTCATACAAATATTCTTAATTTCATTCTATATTGTTCTCATAAATAGCTAGTTAAAACAACATTTATAGTACCAGCAAAAACTGCTCCTGAAGTGTAATAAAAGCACAACTTTCCGGTTTCTTTGGATGTTGTTAGTTATTCCCTTTATTTCATAAAATACATCAACAATGTTGCAGCCATCTTTTTCCTCTCGAGTTCAGAGTGGATATCTGTTTTATTCAGATCATCATGAACTGTGGCCTAGAGAGGGGGACTCAAGTGTGAGACCTGGACTTAGAACCCACTTAAGTCTCAAAAACATAAGACTCATGACTTGACTTGCCCTCAAAGTTTGGAACTTAGGTGTCGTAAACAATTTTTCTCAAGTAATCAGGAGTGAAAGTAAGCCGATAAGTATGCCATAGAGCACAGATCTTGCACACATCCATAGAAATGCACACATTATCCAGTAACTGTGTGTCTTTGATTTATTAGCCAGGACTGTTTGCTGACCTTAGTCTATTAACTGGTTCGTAGCGATCTATCCATTTTAGCTGTCTGCACTGGCTTGAGCCATTTCAGAACAAATTAAATTTAAACTTTTCTCCAGGACCTTGTTCTTTTGCTGTTGAACTGGTATCTTTAGAAAGATTTCTGACCCTTCACAATAAAGAACCTCTTGTTACAGCTCATATAGTCAGAAATTTGACCAAAACAAATTCACTACTTACACCTCTCCTCTTTTATTTTGTTATTTATAACACATGTTGAAACATGGTTAGTTTTCAGCCTAAACAGAAACACTTTTTAATGCAGGTTCGGTTAATTTTGTAAAGCAAGTTTTAACCAAAGTGGGGTAGAAAAACCCTATACGGCATATTATATAGTGTATGAGCAAACACTGGAAGGTATTAAGAGGCATTCCCTGCCTTATCCCTGAGCTGCTTCTTACTTGTCAAAATAAAAGCACGTTCTATCACATTTATCCATAATTTTGATGTCAACAGATGTAAAGCTATTTCCACAGTTTTTCTTTGAACATAAATGCATATTTATATTTCTAAAAAGGTACATATTACCTTATTATTATTATTATTAAAAGTATTTCACAACAGCTCTCAAAAGTCTCTTTACATGTTCCAATGAAAAGTACATTAATTATAAGATAAAAAGTAACTCTTAGTAAATCTTAAAAAGATAAAGGACAAACAGTACAGGTTTGGAAGCCTAACCTATAGCAATGCTAGGTCAGAAGTGCATTATATGTAATGAATTTGATGAAAAAATGCTTATTTAGGTCATTACAGACTTGACTCTGAATACAGCTTCATTACAAACTTTAATATATCAATAATTGTGAAATTACAGCTGATATAGATGTAGTCTGAATTGTTTTACACACAGTAATACTTCCCTGATGCAGAATGTCTTAGCCTGATGAGATAAGAGAGGTTAAACTGCGGCCAAACTCCAGCCATACCTCTCTCATTGAGAAATCTCACTGGACAGGTAATCGGAATGAAGATAAACCAGTGCCACTGGGATCTTAATTACTTTGTGGGTAATCTAATTGTATTGCCATGCACAGTCTGCCAGTCTTTCAGTTTATGCTAACACAATTAAAATTAAAGACAAGTAGATGCCATGTGTTTATGCTGAAGCCGTCATCTTGCATTGAGGACTCTTCCTTACTCTCCATTTGTGTCAGGTGTTTCTCTCTGTGGCAATATAGAACCAGTGTTAAAGGATAATTGATTACACTAATAAAACTGCTGATGTAATACACAGGCACACACATCACAGGGTTTGTTCATGTGCTGACTGATTCCTACCAGGAAGGAAATGAGGGCTGGATAAGAGTTATCTAATTATTTAATCTAATGGGCAGCATTTGAATGGATATGGTTTCACAGTTGCATGTTTTTATGACATCATGGTAAAAATTAAATGCACCCTTCATCATAGGTCAGCATGTCTCTGCCAAAAACCACCCACTTTATATTTGTGAACCATGCAGTGGTTGTGATAGTGCTATGTCTACTCATACATACATCTGTTATTTAATCATGATGGTTTAAGTATGCTACTGTGATGTTGCTGTCTAAATGTTATTCCAAAAACAGTTTGCTGTTAAATCTAGTTGTCTGTCTGCAATTACTTCCCCATAAAATGTTATTTGGTCCTAAAAGGTCCCTTCAGGCTAATCCTAAACATTTGGTGGTTTGAAGGGAAGATAAAACCTTTATATACACTGCTCAAAAAAATAAAAGGGAACACTTAAACAACACAATATAACTCCAAGTACATCAAACTTCTGTGAAATCAAACTGTCCATTTAGGAAGCAACACTGCTTGACAATCAATTTCACATGCTGTTGTGCAAATGGAATAGACAACAGGCGGAAATCTTTGGCGATTAGCAAGACACACTCAATAAAGGAGTGCTTCTGCAGGTGGGGACCACAGACCACTTCTCAGTACCTATGCTTTCTGGCTGATGTTTTGGTCACTTTTGAATGTTGGTGGTGCTTTCACACTCGTGGTAGCATGAGACGGACTCTACAACCCACACAAGTGGTTCAGGTAGTGCAGCTCATCCAGGATGGCACATCAATGCGAGGTGTGGCAAGAAGGTTTGCTGTGTCTGTCAGTGTAGTGTCCAGAGCCTGGAGGCGTTACCAGGAGACAGGCCAGTACACCAGGAGATGTGGAGGAGGCTGTAGAAGGGCAACAACCCAGCAGCAGGACCGCTACCTCCGCCTTTGTGCAAGGAGGAACAGGAGGAACACTGCCAGAACCCTGCAAAATGACCTCCAGCAGGAAACTGACTCCATGAGGATGGTATGAGGGCCCGAAGTCCACAAATGGAGGTCGTGCTCACAGCCCAACGCCGTGCAGGACGCTTGGCGTTTGCCAGAGAACACCAGGATTGTCAAGTTCGCCACTGGCACCCTGTGCTCTTCACAGATGAAAGCAGGTTCACACTGAGCACATGTGACAGACGTGACAGAGTCTGGAGACACCGTGGAGAGCGATCTGCTGCCTCCACCATCCTTCAGCATGACCAGTTTGGCAGTGAGTCAGTAATGGTGTGGGGTGGCATGTCTTTGGAGCGCCGCACGGCCCTCCATGTGCACGCCAGAGGTAGCCTGACTGCCATTAGGTACCAAGATTAGATCCTCAGACCCCTTGTGAGACCATATGCTGGTGCGGTTGGCCCTGGGTTCCTCCTAATGCAGGACAATGCTAGACCTCATGTGGCTGGAGTGTGTCAGCAGTTCCTGCAAGATGAAGACATTGAAGCTATGGACTGGCCCGCCCGTTCCCCAGACCTGAATCCGATTGAGCACATCTGGGACATCATGTCTCGCTCCATCCACCAACGTCACGTTGCACCACAGACTGTCCAGGAGTTGGCGGATGCTTTAGTCCAGGTCTGGGAGGAGATCCCTCAGGAGACCATCTGCCGTCTCATCAGGAGCATGCCAAGGTGTAGGGGAGGTCATACAGGCACGTGGAGGCCACACAATACTGAGCCTCATTTTGACTTGTTTTAAGGACATTACATCAAAGTTAGATCAGCCTGTAGTGTGTTTTTCCACTTTAATTTTGTGTGTGACTCCAAATCCAGGCCTCCGTTGGTTAATAAATTGGATTTCCATTGATGATTTTTGTGTGATTTTGTTGTCAGCACATTCAACTTTGTACAGAACAAAGTATTCAATGAGAATATTTTATTCATTCAGATCTAGGATGTGTTATTTGAGTGTTCCGTTTATTTTTTTGAGCAGTGTACAATCAGACTTCAGGTGTAGATAAACACACTCTCTTTAATTTGGCTCAGACAAGAGGGAAAATATAGGTCAAACGTCTTACTCCATCCTTTTTCTGTGTTGCCAAGAAGTGGTCACTCATCCACATATATCTGTTAAACAGCTTTTTATCAAGAAAACAGTTTGTGTCCAATTTATAATGTTCCATCAGACAATGCGGATTCAGATGAGATGTTATTGTCCATATATGGGTCTTACTTTTTGATTTTAGGAAAGGAAGAATTCAGACAGATGACATTTCTACTTTGGTTCTGATGAGCATTATTAATAAAGACTCCATCATTTCATTTTTAGTATTATGTTTCCTGCTTTGTTAAACAATTGAAAGCTCAATTATGATTTATTTATGTTTCATATTTATGCCATTATATATTAGTTTTAGAATACAATGACATTTGCCCTCAACATGTGGATTCATTATTACCAAATCAACCTCTTCTGATTAGTTTGCATGGAATGTTCTCCCAGCACAGCCAAATTTTGATATTCTTCTGTGTATCTGTGTTTATCAGAACTTAGTTGTGATTTGAAATTTAACTGTCCTGACAAATGTGGTTCTTACAGAACCCCTCTACCTCCCACCCACAAAGCTCGTTAAAGTGCTACAGTACCAGGAGACCATTTGTCAGTGAATGCTAAATAAACAGCAGAGAACAGACGACTAATGGCAGTATCTGTGTGTGGTCTGGTCTTGGGAAGCGGTGCAAGAGGTGGGAGGTGTTTTCACTTATGAGAGTTCTTTTTTATTTACAAGCCAGTAGTTGCACACTTACTTTGAAAGTTAAACGATAATGTGCAACCATACTTGTGTCTACTAAAATGGAATTTAATACCCTGATTCCTGACTATCTTATTAGAGAATTACAGTCTTAAGATGAGATAAACCCATTTCTGAATACATTTTAAATTGCACACACATGGTTTGACTTGGAAAACACAATTTCTATGCTGGATGTAGCAGTGCTTTTTAAAAGTGAAACCTATATAAAATGTTGCTTAAGGGTTTTGCAAATACTTTCACTTTTTGAATAAGAGTTGGAAGGTGGATAGAGTTCAGTCAGCAGAGAGTTCAGCAAAACCTTCCTTCTGTCTCAAACTATTTCCATGTGAATAGTCAAAAGGAGCTTTCTATGAATCTCAACAGCCAACAGACACACTAATGTTGGCAAGGATTCGCCGCTGTTTATGTACAGAGGTTTCACTCCCATGGCCATCTGTGATAGCAGTGAAGCGCTGAACTTTCCCTTCAATGTAAAATCATGTAGAACGCATCCCTTCATTTGAGATTTTCATCTGGCTTTTATCATTCAAACTATCTGCAAATTTTTATCATTAAGTTTAGAACGACCAAGATGATGTTGGTGGCTGCTGTTCTATTGATCATGTGTCTAATGATATATTTTTAATATAACAGGTATCATATGTCAGATAAATAGTAGAACTTTAGATAGTGGGTCACTGTGCCAAAGATCTGCCTCCTTCTAAAGAAATTCTACATCATTTGCATTCCCCACACACTGCGCATTCGCACACATTTAATAATAATAGGGTGGGACTGCTGAGGAATGTGTCCATGCAAGCAAAAACATTCAGCCCCTGGTTTGGCAGAAACTTGCTGCCAAGTCTTCTAATTTGCCCTCGCTGTGTTTTCTTCTCCTCATGCAATCGGGCTTTTGTGCATTTGTATGTAGAATTGGGATAAAGACAAAGAGCTGAGCCTATTTATTTCCTTTCAGACAGGAGCTGTTGGTGCGTGACCGGGAAGAACTCTGGAGACAATGCTGACTAAAGCAGACAAGCTGTGTGAATTCAGCTTGTCTGTAGGCAGGGTTCTGTCAATGACCAAACCACAGTAGAGAATCAGCTTTTGATTACTAATACCCACAGATAAAGCAACAGATGCAGTCTATGCATCCACAATAGCATAGATATTAAATATCTTTCCTATGAACACCTAGTATATTGATACAGGAAACATAAAGCTCAAATTGAAGAGTAATAAGTATAAATAGTTAAACTTAAACTCAACCCCAACATTTCTTTTTAGAGACCATTCATAACATATCATTGTTTCGAGATCATCTTTTCAGCCTATCACTCTGAGCACTATGCAATTGTTAATCCTGCCACATATTACCATTACTGACACAGGGATAGGATGACATGCATTTTGTTCACAACTACCCAAGATTTCCCATTATTTTCCTTCCATGTGTGAATGACAGTAGAAATACTTAGCTAGACTCCCACATCCAAGCAAATGGCATTCTTAACAATCAAGTTAGGAGCATACTCCAAAGTATATTATAATTTTTCTAATTTCCTTTTCAAGTTGTGGCATTTGAGCGCTAGGGAAAAACGTGTCACAGCTGCTTTTTTAAATTTTCATACCACACCATTTAGGCTTCCTCGTTTAAAAGTTTGTATTGAGCATAGAAGGCTACTGTGACTGTGAGATTATTATTACCTTTACACCAGGGTTTCATCAAAACTGTCATGGCTGGAAACCTCTTAGGGTGGAAGGGCAACATTTTGTCCTTGTCTAACAATCTTCTATTATTCAGACAAAAAAATAATAGTTTTGATTGTCTTAAACATGGTACATGTTTTGAATATCTGTTCTCATACCAAGGCCTCCTTTAAGGTACCCAAGTTTATCTCCCCCAGTCTAGAACCAATACATGTTAGATTATTGGAGATTGTAATTATTATTAATTATTTATACTTTCTTACCAGATTTGCAATAGACTTGCAACATGTTAGCTGGAGTGTGTCTTGCCTTTTTTTACATTTATACTGCTGTGAACTTAGACTTCACATCTGCATGCTGAGTGAATGCACTGAAAGATAGATAGATATTGTTCCATACTCGTTCTTTGTTTTCTGAATTGTAAAACTTTTCTTTACCACAGGTTGCAAGATTATGGAGAGATATTGCTGACACACAGAGACATGCAAAGTCAAATTAGGAGTCTGTGCATAAAGATAACGGTAGAAGAGATGTCTTTGTCCTTTGTAGTTAAATGAAAAAACTATTTGCAGTTTTTCAAACCAACCCGGAAATGGTAGAGGAAACCCTAAAAGATACTTTAGTCAAGTGCATTAAAGTAATCAGGTTGAGAGTAAGAGTCAGGGACTGAATGAAATCAAATTAATAAAAAAGACCATTCCTGACCAGCGCTGTAATTATGCAAGATTGAAAGTATTTGGGATAAAAAATAGAATGGCTTCTTGAGCATCATAATTGAATTTAAGACAATCAAAGATTTATTGTCATAAGGTAGGTAGATGAGTGATGCTGGTGAAATTTGTGAAAGTTATCAGATAGGTATAGAAAGATAAAGATAAGGCAGCATAGTGATGCCTGATCTAGAAACTGTTCTTACTGGATGTGCAATGCATCTCATCTCTGTTGCAGTTATATTGTGAAACCCTATTAGAATCACTTTAAAATCAGAAAAAGTTTGATCACGGGGTTGTTGTTTTTGTTTGCATTGGTTTTCCCTTTAAAACTCTAATATATTGCTTTGAATTAAGAAAATGCTATTTTTCTGGGGCAGCTTTCTACCCAGGTAATTTCTTTTAACCTGGTAAATGCAGTGGAAATAGATTAGAGTGATGATGGCCCGAAAAACTACCTTGGTTCCTGAAGAAGGTCCCTAGTATGAAAATGTGCCTTGCATCATAATTTCTCTGCCAATTTATCTGATCTTGCATAATTGGATGTGCTCATAGTTTCACAAATGCTTCATCACACAACTTCAAAGTGCAGCCAGAGAATAGGTTGATGTTCAACCTCTTCACTAAAAAATCTCATGAGCCTTGCTCATGTTAAACCATGACAAACATAATCCTGGGTTCTTGGCTTTACGTGGCCCTCCTTGTGTCTTTCTGACGTCATGCCCAGGCAGAGTTGGGCGCCATCTGTTATTCTTATTGAGACAAGAAATTTTCCTGGGGTCCAGAACATGTTTCTTGCCTTCTGTTTTGGGCAGCACAGGTGCAATAGTGAACCTGTCCAGTGTCACAGGCTGAATGTCAAGATGAATAAAACATGTCCTGGAGAATGGGAATTCTATAATCCTAAAAAAGTCTAAAGGAAGAATATTAGGCAATAACATGAAATCACACTTTTTATTTTATTTTTTTTTTATTGCAGTCTTACCTCTCTTCATGACTGTGCATTAAAAGAAAACAATAGACAGCAAAAAATGCTGAATGTGACGCACAAATTCTGCTCTCTGTTCTCATTCCGAAGCAAGGCCATGCGTTGTTCATCTCCTCCTCCTTCCCCTCAATGCTCTGGAGAAATATCTAATACTGCTGCTGCTGCTGTCGGTATACATTGTGAATTCCAGTTGTGGTGTGTCTGAATCATTGGTATTCAGGGCGCAGGGCCTGAAGAGTGGATGTGCCCGGCAGAATCGACATGTACAGGTTTATTAAAATACTCTTCTCGCTCTCCTGGTAATGCCTCTCTGTCTTGTGTCCACCCCTCGTCTTGTCTTATTTTTGTCTTCTAACTGTCACTTGTTTTGTCCCTTGTTTCTTTGTTTTATTCCTTATTTGTCCTCTGCATTTTATTTGTTATTCCGTTCACAACCTAATATACTCCATGTTTCTTTATTCACTTTGTCGCTATTATTTTCAAACCTCTCTTGGTTCCAGTCTGCACTTTTATGTTAATTTCCTTTCTCCCCCTCTCTCACCTCAAAGTTACTTTTTTTTCCACCCATAAGACAGGAGGGGAGGATAACTCAGATTCCATCATGGGGCTCATGAATAGGTTATGGCGCTGTCACTGATGCTCCTGCTCCTCATAAATACACCTTATTACCTGGCTCTCTCTGCAGCATGCGCATAAACCCTGGCGTACGTCTTGGCTAACTGTCTTCCTCTTAAAATATATGGGATTTATGCAACGTGTATGACACTCACTGTGACAGCATAGCAAACCAAATGCAAATCGCATTCTCATTTCACCTGTGTTGAATGTCGTCCTTGCTCATCTGGTTGTCTTTGGAAGCAGAATGCTTCTTTTCTTCTTCTGTGTTGCTTTCAGCTCTATCTCTTTCAGTGCTTCTACTAAAACCAACATGAGCAGCGAGCCCTATTTGCAGCCGGCCTTGTTTGCATCACTTCTTATGATGATGTTTCTTTTTTTCCTGCCTTTTGTTCCGTGATCTGTTGTCTACTCAAAGTGCTGATACACGTCTCTCAGATTCTATGCCTTTCATATTCCTTCACACTACATCTTACTGTACTCCCCTGTGTCTTTCTGAACTTTAGAGGGATGTCCCAAAAGGAGTGGTAACCACATGCAGGTGCAGATTTTACCACCAAAATACTTTTATGTGGTATGCATCAGTGCTCAAAATTGCTTCTCTTGCTTCCCTCAAGCAGTGGTAGAGTTGATTTTTAGGATTGGCACTCTATCAGTACTGAATGTGGGTTGGTAGAAAGACTGGGGCTTGTTACAACGGCAGGATTACAAACAGGATTTCCTTGTGCAGAGTGGGGGAGGTCAGATATCACCCTGAACAGTGTTACCTCATTATCAGCTGAGAACTGTGGATAATCCTCTACATATCATGTGGGACATGCATGAGCCAGAGATGAGGAACGGTGGTTCACATTAGTAGGATATTTGCAGCTTTCAACAAAACCGTCCCTTTTTTTGTATAGCACATTTAAAACAACTCTAGTTGAGCACTATATGTAAAATCACCAGTATTGGAAAAATAAAAACTATAATAAAGTAATAATCAGACAACCAGACAAAATAACTCATGAAATAGATCAAATTAGTACAACTTATTGCACAATAAACGTTACACTCTTCAGCTACTTTATTAGGCGCACCTTCCTACTCCTTGGGTTGGATCCCCTTTTGGATTTAGAAGTGCCTTAATTCACCATTTCAAAGATTTAACAAGGTTTTTAGTTCATATTGACATAATCGCATCACAGAGCTGCTGCTGATTTGCAGATTGTACATCAATTATCCAAATTGATTGTTCTGCCAAATTTTAAAGGTGCGCTATTTGTAGTGTACGGTGAATCCCATAAAACAGCATAGTTACATCAGCAGAAGAGTGTGTAGCTGTATAGGTTTGCAGATGAGTGGTGGCAACTGATAATAAAAAATGCTGTAAGCACACATTGTCCACATATTACTAGATATAACAATATTGGATTTAGATCTAGAAACCGGAGGCCTTTGGAGTACATTGAACCAGCTTAAGATGATGTAAGGTTTTTTGACATGGTGCATTATTCTGATGGAAGTAGCTATCATCAGTGGAGTCATAAAGAGCTGAAGATGGTCAGCAACAATACTCAGGTAGGCTGTACAATTCAAACGATGCTAAATAACAATGTTTAGGACCCCAGGGTGTATAAAGAAAAACATCCCCTGCACCATAACTTCACCACCACCAGCAGCAGCCTGAACAGTAGATATAAAATAGACTGGATTCTGACAAAGGTACTAATGAATAAAAATTCTGTGAAAATGAACAAATGAAAGTCAGACATTGCTTTTCAAACATGCTTCAACAGAATTATAAAAAAAAATTAAACTTATGAAACAGGCCTGGACAAAGATGATGGTACCCCTGAAAATAATGTGACCAAAAGGACATGTTAAATCAAGGTGTGTCTATTAATTAGCATCACAGGTGTCTACATTCTTGAAATCAGTCAGTGGGCCTATATATAGGGCTACAGGTAGTCGCTGTGCTGTTTGGTGACATGGTGTGTACCACACTCAACATGAACCAGAGGAAGTGAAGGAAAGAGTTATCTCAGGAGATGAGAAAGAAAATTATAGACTAGCATGTTAAAGGTAAAGGTTATCAGACCATCTCCAAGCAGCTTCTTGTTCCTGTGACTACAGCTGCACATCTTATTCAAAAATTTAAGATCTATTGGGACAGTAGCCAACCTCCCTGGACGTGGCCGCAGGGGGAAAAAATTGATGAAAAAAAAAAAAGGACGGATAATACGAACGGTAAAAAAAGGGGCCCAGAAAAACTTCTAAAGAGATTAAAGGTGAACTTCAAGCTAAAAGAAACATCAGTGTCAGATCGCCCCAAACCCAATGTTGTTTGGGGCAAAGTGGACTTAAGGAAGAGAACAAAGGGGAAAACCCACCATTGTTGAAAAAAATCAAAAAAAAGCCAGACTGGAATTTGCCAAATACATGTTGGAAAAGCCACAAAGTTTGGGGGGAGAATGTCCTATGGACAGATAGAGAAAAAAAAAGAACTTTTTGACAAGGCACATCAGCTCTATTTTCGCAGAGGGAAAAAAATGAAGCAAATGAAGAAAAAAAACACTGTCCCTTTTACTGTGAAACATGGGGGAAAGGCCTTGTTATGTTAGTGTCGGGACAGCTTGGGTTCTCAGTCACGGGGTCAGGGGTCTTGCAATAGGTTTAAGGGACCAAAAAACACACAGCAAAAAAAACACCCAATAATGGCTAAGAGGAAAACATTGGACTATTCTGAGGTGGCTTTCTATAAGCCATGACCTAAATCCTATTGAGCATCTTTGGATATTTTTGTCCACATGTGTATCCGCTCAAGTGTACACAGAGTTATTTACAAGTTATTATTGTGACCATTGTGGGTTTTTCTTTCATTAGTCGAGGGGTACCAACAATTTTGTCCACGTGTGTATATTCTGCTCAACTAGAACTAAAAGGTAAGAGATGGAAATTGTTTTTATTTTTTTTACGAGATTTGAAAAATGTTTAATAGTCTGTGCATCTCTTTTTTCTGACTAGAAAGGGATGGAGAAAGTGGGAAGACATGCAGCAAAGGTCGCCAGGGCTCTGCACCAAGGACCGAAGCCTTTTAACATAGGCCGTGCACCTCACCCCTGTGCCACCCCCACACCCAGAATAGGCTGTGCATCTCCAATGGGCAAAAGCATATCACCACTGAAACAGCTTAGTTTACTTCTGGTTAAGTTTGTTTCCATCCATCTCGTGGAACATTAAATCTCTGAAATGTCCCTGCAAAGCCAGAAGGGAATTATAACTGTTTGTCTGGCAGGGAAACTAGATTAGTTTAGTAGAGTCAAATGCTAAAAGTAAATCAGAAAATTTCTCAAGAGAGCCATCTCTGTGTTCTATTGTTTTTAAAGGGAGAATTTTTTTTAACCAGTACAGAAAAAAATTGTCATTGGTTGTAAGCTACCTTTTATAACACTTTTTATAGGAAAGGGAAATTAAATGGTCCTAATATACCCAGATAGCAAAATATGAGTGAATCATCGTTGAAATATGGTTAAGCAGAAATATTGAATCCATGTTGAAGCCTGACACTGAAACTATACAAAAAGTGGTCGGTAATTTAATGTTGAATCAACGTTACGTTTTCAACCATAAATGATACTATATCAATGTTGATTCAACCATCATCTAAATTTGGATGTACACTTACATTTGTGTTGATTTTATACTGAATCAATGTTAGTAATAAACATTGATTCAACCATCATCTAAATTTGGATCTACATTTGCATTTGTGTTGATTTTATATTGAATCGAAGTTAAGGAATCAATATTGATTCATGTACATTTGGAATATTTTAATACCAACTTTTCTAAAGCCATTTACCATGTGAAGCCTATGTGAAGTTTAGTTTTTCATCAATGAGTTTCTGCTGATAGGTCTACATCATAACATACCATTAAAAGTTTCTTCATTTAGTATTGGTGTTAAATACACAATGTTCTTGGTAGATGATGGGTTTTGATGTAGTGCAAAATTATCTTACATTACCATATTTCAGAAAATGTGTGTACATAAATTAAAAATGACAACATGACATTAATATTCAATTTTATTTTGGAAAAGTCACAGATCTTTAAACATAGTTGACTTCTTTTTCACTAAACGAACAAGTGTCCATGAGGTAAAGTCTGAACCAGTGCATTGGGGTAACTAATTCGAAGTTTGGTTAGCATCACGGCTCCTTGGGATGCTAACAGCAGCTGGAGACACATAAAGAAGAGTGAAGAAGATGGAGTTTATATCTGATACAATTTATTACCCACCTCCCCATCCCTCTTTTTAAAGGGCGCTATTCCTGCCTATGTCCAACTTTTGGTGTGCATGCACAAACTGTCCCAGACAAACATTCTCACTCACAATGAATGTGCAAATGTGTTTGTATAAAACAAAACTTTGCATTCCACATTGATGACAACAGTGAGAATGCAAATTGTGATTGGCTGGAATGAGGTGATGTACGATGTACGATCAGAGTGCCCCCCCCCTTTCACACGGTATGTTTTTAAATTTTTAAAAAAGCTTTAATCAGCATCCAGTTAAAACTGGACAGGAAAGAGGAGCAAATGCCAAAACCTGACTCCATTTAGGCAATGTATCCATGCACCACTTAAGCTCACCAATTACTTTGTCCTATGTTCATTTCTTAAGGTTTCCCACTTTCACCATCATTATCCCAACAAAAACACTTTTTAAAAAGTTTTTGCATTTCTATACAGAAGAGACATGAAAAGGCAGAGAGAGTGCAATTTTATTATGGGGGTTGGATTAGAATTTTCTGTACTATGTGGCACACTAAAAATCATAATTATATTCTGAAAAACCCAGCAGTCATTCCTCATTCCCTAAACTTAACATATGAAGTAGTTTGCATGGGGGGAAAGCTCACCTAACATGCAGTTTTTGCAGTGTTGTATCCTTGAAGGGTTCTTGCTTTCTGAACGCTTGTCTTTCTTTTCCCGCCAGTTGAACCCGACTGGCCAGGGGGTTGGGTTTTGGCAGTTGCCAACATTCGTCGTATACAGTTATCAGAATTGGTGCCTCCTACCAAAGCCAGTCGAGCAATCTAAATCAAGGAGAAGATAATGAAAGCACTGCAATAGAAACAGCTTGACATAATATATTTTATGAACACATAGCAGAGCAACCAACTTGTTTTTACACTTTATGCATGCACTGATATTCCAGCCCGTGTTCATTCAAGTCCATCCCAGTTGTTACGTTTAACCACAGTAACCCTCTTGATCCCATTTTTGGTCATGTCAATAGGTAAATGGTGTATTTCAACAATTTCAAAATGTTTCATAAATAGCAGATCTCCAAAAGGTCTGTGACAAGTTTAGAACAAGTTTAGAGTTCATGTAGCTCAAAGTAGCTAAAATCATTTTTCCCCGAAAAAAAACGACCGAGACCTAGGGCCGTATGAAATCTTGTTCTATTTTTTCCAAATTCCGTTTTATTTTTTTTTGCCCCCCACATTTCCACTTTTTTCCCCTTTTTTAAATTTTTCCCCAAATTTCCCCTTGATTGTATTTTTTTAAACCCCAAAAAGTATGCAAAATTTTGGTGTTAATAAAAAAAATATGGACAAAATGAATAGCGAGAGATAAAAATTTACTGTTTTTTTGTATTGAGCTGAGCGGGTTAAAAGCCGGGGTGGGTACGGGAGCCGCAGCGGCCAAAAAAACCACAAAAACACATGTATATCCTTCCCCTTTTGTCAATTGTAGAGAAGTCTGTGAAAATTCTGGTTTTGTTTTCTTTATGAAAAAATTTCCATGATTCCATCCGTGTTTTTCCTATGACTCGAAACCTGCGACAGCTGGTATATGGGTTGTGTGCTCTACCCCTGGCACCACACCAGCACCCCACACTGAAAAAAAAAAATCTACATTTGATAAATGCATGCAGTTCAGTCGCCCAAATGAAAATTACCATCTTTTGACGGGACTAATTCTTCCAAGCAGTAGTGATTCTGCCTCATTGAAGTCTTGCTCACAAGGGCAATTGGCAGCTGGAAGGGGAAGCAAAAGAGGTTGTGGTGGCGGGTCCCTGGGTACCCCCTGGTGTCATGTTGCCTTTAGCCAACTCATTTTTGATGAACTGCACATTTTGGGACAGATTTTTCCCTTCACTATCACAAGTACTTCAGTGGGGCCACTGATTGGCATATTTTGGATGGCAAGGTCTTCAGGAGAAAAAGTTAAAAATCATTTTGTGAGAAATAAAAATTGTTTGCAAATGACACATGAAAAGGACTTGCCTTTCCCCCAAAAGCTGCACGTCTTCGCCGGTCATCTGTGTGGTTCTGTAAAAACAAAAAAAACATTCATGCGCACATTTCGAAAGGTTAGGCACGTGTGGTGTGTATAATATACAGTAATTTAATTACTGTTAAAAATGTTACTGTTTTTGCTCAAAAAGGTAACAGTTTGTTCCCTGCAGCTCTTTAACGGAAAATACATTTTCTGTATCCCAATCAGGATAAAAACTCAGATGAATGGAATACATAGGAACCCCCAATGGAAAACAAGTCTGAGGGCTTTTTTTTCTGTTTGGCTTTTTTAAGCAATATTGTATAAAAAAAATTAAAAAAAAAAAAAAAAAAAAAAAAAAAAAAAAAAAAAAAAAAAAAAACTGTACAAACTTTAAAAATTCCCCCAATCACAGAGCTGGAGTGAAAAAAGAAGTGAAGGCATTTTTCATCATAATCTGAATAGAGATCCAAAACCCTTTCAGAAATACACATCAGAAAATGTCTACAAATGTTAGAGGACAGGCTTATTCACTTACAATTACAAACCATAATTTGGGAACCCACAAGCATTTGGATCATCCAGGTGGATGGTTTTTCCTTCTGAAGTCTAGAGCACAAAGCAAAATGCAAAAAACAAAAAAACATGACTAGTGTGATTTAATTTGTCTACAAATAGATCACTTTACATGTATGTAGTAAATTGGGTTCTTTAGTGAGGAATACAATGGCATACCATTTTGTGCAACATTGTGGGAGACCAGGGGGGGGACTGTTGTAATGCTCAGAGCTGTATCCTGACATCCCTGTTTAAAAAAATTTTTTACATTTCCCCCACTATAGGTTTAAGCAGTAAATACACAAAAAGAAAAATAACCGAATTGTCAGTCAAACTAACTAATATGTTTTTCATAATCACTAAGGAGTTGTATCCCCATCTCTCAAAAAAATGACTGTTCTTTGATAGGGTTACAGTATCATACCACTACTTGTACTGTGAAAGGGGGGTTTGGGGCCTGGGGCCAGTGGTACTGGGCCACAGTGGGCAGGGGAGGCAAAACCCCTGGCATCTCAGCTGAAAAAACACAGTTAGAAAATACAAAAACAGTGAAGTTATTAGCAAAAATGACACTATTGTAACCATCCTGTGGGGAAAAAAAATTGATTTCCATTCAGCTAATCGCTCTATATTTAATGCATTGCTCTGAAAAAAGGGATAAAAAAAATGAATAAAACCAAAAAAAAAACTGCCCCAATTATCACTTTTAAAACAAATGTCATAAAGACAATGTGAGGCAATACAGAGATTTTAAACATCCTAGAATATTGGAGTGCTTGATAACTCACCATTATGTACTTCATCAGGTAGCGATTGTTGGTTGTTCCTAGTAACCAGAACTACAGAGGGGAAATGCAAAATAAGTTGATAGCAGGACCAATGCAGAGACTTCACAAATCGTTTGACCAAACTTCACCGTCGTAATTAATAATGGAGATTTAGCAAGAGAGCCCCTTTTTGCCTAATGCCTTCTTTAAACTGTGTCTTTAGTAGATAAAATTTTTTTTTTCTCCTGTGTTTATCAGTGTATTCTCCACAACTACAGCTAAGAGCCGCAAATCCACCTTTGCGCTTCTGCACGCTTTTGATTGGCTGACTCGCACAACGTCATTCAACAGCTTGTCCCTCATTGGTCCGTTCGTTTTGGCGGAACGCCGGTTTGGCCCGCTTAGCAAGAAGATAAAAAAACATTTTAAAAGTTTTGAAACACATCGAAATACTGTATAATGTGCTGGTTATAAGCAATGCTTTAAGTAGGCCAATACCGGCACTTCTCAGTTTTACCCCTCAGCACATCTTTCAACACCCATCCTCCCTCCACTCCCTCCCTTCCTGCTCAACAGCTAACAGTAACTACAAATTTGACAGTACCGGCACTTATCTTTTCCATTTAAAGCACTGGTTATAGGTCTAAGAACAGACACAGAAACCTTACGGTTCTGCTTGTATACTTAAGAGTTTAATTAATAAGGACTTGCCAACGAATATTCATGAATATTTATCTTAATGTTAGCTGACATATATATATTCACACATTTACCTATCATGCTGCAGCATAAACACAAAACAATGCAGTTATTTTTTCAATATATACAGTTCATATAAAAGTAAAATTGCCAAACTTACTGAATAAATCCTCAACGTATAAATTCCGGGGGACAGTTAGAAGCAGGTTGCAAATAGCGAAGGGATTGTGCGGTTGGAACATACCACTCGTGTAAAACAGGGGTATGGACCGCTCCACTCCTTGTAGTAACTTGTAGATGTTTTGTGTCTACACATTATGCACAAACAGCAAGTAATAATATTTACAGACAAGTAGGAAAATGTACAGAGAAGAATCACAACCCACTGTCCTCAGAATATGGTGCATAATTTAAAACGTGATATACCCCCGCCCAATGATAAACTACTCTCCCCCACTGCTCAAAGAGGAGGAGAAGGAGGAGAGGGGGTTTGGTGGGGTGCTACAAACAGTATACATTGATTTAACATTGATTAGATGTTGGCATTTCAATCATTAGAATTCAACCACAAAACAACATTGATTCAATGACATCTTTTCAACATTGGTTAATTTGCTACAAATGGATGATCGTTTGATGGTTGATCCACCATCAATCATCAACCTTAACCAAAAATCAACCTTTTTGACCATAATTCAACA
Source organism: Crenichthys baileyi (assembly GCA_036173005.1). Taxonomy (NCBI): domain Eukaryota; kingdom Metazoa; phylum Chordata; class Actinopteri; order Cyprinodontiformes; family Goodeidae; genus Crenichthys; species Crenichthys baileyi. The sequence continues at coordinate 863,693 of JAHHUM010002024.1, forward strand.
CTGAATCAACAGCTTTTGCTATCTGGGTAAGACATAACAGATGAATCCAGCTTGGACTTTTTGATGAGACACTACATAGATAGATGCTTGAGAACATGATAGATGCTACATTAGATATAATGCACAACCGTAGCTATGCTTTAGGATAAGACGATTTTCACCATAGCTGATATCTGCCACTTTATGCAAGTGGTCATCTCCAGATGGCTGAGCGCCCAAACTCAGTTGGACTTGGCTTTGCTCAATGACGCATGTAAGCCACATTGACCCACCAGTTTGATCATCTGACCTTGCTTCCCACTGGCCTGTCTATCCCATTGAGCATACACAAAGACCTCACCAGAAACAGACAGTAGTTATTATGTAGTAGTAGTATGTTCCATTAGCATTGTATTTAGAACCAGGAGTCAAACTAAGATTTGTCATGTAGGAACAGGGGTGGGACTCTGTTGTGGTGGAAAGTGCAATCAATATGGTTTGTTTTTGGACATAGTTGGAAGGAGTGGATTTGAATCTCACAACTGTAGGTAGCTGTAGAAGACAACAGATATATTATTTAGGTTATTAGCTTTCACAGTAAGTCAAATTTTTAAATTATAGACTGGGAACATGCAGATTTTCCTCATTTTTAGTATTCTTTTGTCCAGTCGAAATATGGTTAGCTAAAGAAAGAAAGTAGTATTTGTTTTTGTAGTTCATTTCATATATTACAAATAGGAAGCAGTGAGGCAGGAAACAATAGCTGAAGGTGAGTATTAGAACTGAGAACAGGATGGACTTAAAAGAAAGATCCAAGTGAGAGTGACGGTTGATGGATGGAGGAAGAAAATGTGTCAAGAGGCTTAGAGGGGCTCTATCTGCCTGCTGACTCTCCCCATAGGAACAGCTGTCTCTCAGAGTGTGACAGACACAGATTCACTGAGGTGGGAGAGATGGTCTGACAACTCCTTGGGTCTTTTCTCAGGCCATTTTTTTCACACATACTTTATTATATGCAGAGTAGGTTTGTCTTTGTCTAGTGGAAATTCTTTTTATTTTTCTATTCATCAGAATATTTTAAAACACTGTTATCAGAGGATCATGTTTTCTTTGCCTTCTCCTTTCACCTCTCCAAAGTCCTGCAATAAGTGGTTTAATTTGATTACTCCCAAAGCTGTCTACTGGTAAGAAATGTTTTCAATTATCTTTTTTCTGTTTGTACTACAACTTATAGTTGTTTCAAGCAGAAAACAGATTAAACGTGGCTTGCAGAAGATAGTCTGTCAGCCTGATTGGTTCTGATTAAAGGGACAAAGGAAAGGTAACCCAGAGCATAACCTCCATCAAGGTCAAGGCTTTAATTTACAACTATAACAAAAGGAATTATTACATTTAGAAAAGATGTTATTTCTCCACAAGTGACAGGAAAAAGCCAACAAGTACCCCAGATGAACCAAATTTTCAGTTTGATACAGGCATTGTCTGCAAAAATGTTCACCCAGTAGTTTGGTAAATACTCTTTGTTTGACTTTTCAAAGACTTCTTCATATTGGATCAGTAAACCAATAATGTTATATTTCTGGAGGTTATAATGCTGCAGCTCCAAAATGGTTGTGCTGGATAGATGATATATCTGCTATTTTTATTTGTGCACATAAGGTTCTCTCTCTCCATTGGCTGTCACTGTACCTATACCTCCTTCTCGCCACAACGGCGCGCACATTTTTGCGTGCCAGTTTGCACCTGCCTTTCAATCGTGCTAAATACAGACAGAAACTGCACCCGCAATCCATCTCAGGTTTGATAAATTGGATTGTGGGTGGTAAAGAGTAATTTTTGCATATTTTCCCATAAATATGCATGTTTTGGTGATGTAAACATGCATGTTTTATTCATGAAGGCAAACATGTTAAACGTTTGTGCCCGCTATTCTGCTCATTTTACACACGCAATTCGATTTGCACCTGGTTTGTAGATCAGCTTTGCGCACGCAATCCAGTTTGCACGTGTTTTTTGAAGATCAGTTCCTGAATGTTTTATAGTTATTGGGCTGCAATCTGTATCAGTAAGGATGTTAATGTGGGTTGAAAATCTGCATTTGTATTAATGACCAGCCCACCAAATTATCTTGCTCGGCTCTAGAAAAATTTTGGTGGGGGTCTCCCAGCTGACTGCCTTGAACTGTAACCCTAAGGATTATGTAAGAAACCACCACACAATCCAAGAGCCCTTGCTTGTGCTGTTCAACAATCCTATATTCAAACACAGCAAGCCTTTCTGCCTATTCCATCAGAGGGTAAGGATAATGTAATTGCCCGTGAGACAATCACATGGAAGCCAGATTTATGTGTAGATTTAGATTTGTTTTCAGGCAAATGATTGTATACTGATTTGATTGTTAATGCAGCTTTCAATAAATTGCTTAATCTATTTATTTCTGTCTCTTCTTTTTTTGCCTTTCAAAGATATACTCACAACCCAGTCAATATCTATCAGCACCAAATGGATATTGACCCTGTATGTATTTCTGTGTTTGTTTTTTGTTTGTTTGTTTTAAAGAAAGAAGGATACACAAGCAATTTATTAATTCAAAGTATTTTTTTATGAAAATGTAAATATTTTAAGTTTTTCATTAATGTGTTTGATATGGTTATAATCTCTTGTGTTTGCTGTGATTAATAGGTGTTTTGTTAAAACATCAGTTTGCGTTTAGATTTGCAACATCTTAAATTCACTTTGCTTTGTTTTGGGTTGAATTAAAGATGTCGTGATTGCCTGTGCACCTTACAAGTATTGATGCATGTACAGTTGCAACTGTGTTCCCCCCATTCCTCCCAAATTATCTTCTTCATTAATTTTGACGTAGCAGGAAATGAGCTTGTTCTTTGCTTGAGGGAACATCTAAATTAGAACAACCAGTTTAATCCAGAGAATGGAAGGTTTAAAAGACTAAGCTCATCTCATTCTCACACCAGAAATATATATATAAATAAGTTAAGTAAAAGGAACGGTGACATTTCTGATTTATCTTGTACAAGGTTATCAGACAGCAAATTATCGCCCTCCAGCTGCCTTAGTGTTAATGATTTTTTTTGTTCTGTCTGTTGCCCAGAGTGATATGTGTGAGATCCAGGTAGAGCATGCACAATTCTGTGTTAGCGCCAGTTATTTTCTAGAGCCTTTTTGTTTTCCTTTGCCCTCTCCAGAGACCCATCAGCCGATTCAAAACACAAGGCGTTTGACTTGGGTGTCAGAGGATGTTCGCTCAGATGCCTGACTGTTGAACTGTTCACTCAGAGGCCTGTCTTAGCAGCAGTCAACTAGACACAAAGGAGGAGAGGAGGAGAAAGGGAGAGAGGAAGAAGACGAGGAGGTTAACAGCTGAGACAACCGTGTATTGTACAATATCCTGCCCTGTGGGAAGTCTATTGAGTGAAAGCACTCTGAGGTTCAGTTGTTTGCAGTGCATCCCTGGGACCAGGATGAATGTAAGCCCTATGTTGCATGTGTGCTAGCTTAACCTGTGTGTTTTCTGTATTATTTTGTTACATTAGTTCAGATCCTATTAATAAAAAATCTATCAGTTTTGTTATAATTCAGTTTTTGTCTTTTAACTCTAAATATATGGAAAAAATAATACAGCAGGTTACTTTTATGTGTTTAGATTTTTTTTTTCAATTTAAGAACTGATACCAACATCAGTGTTGATGTCCCATACTGTTGTTTCACATTATCTGCATCTGGTTTTCTTTCTAAAACAATGTCTGAAAGTGCTTTATGTGGTCGTATGACTGGAAAACCATTGTATAGGTTCAGTCCCTTTACCTTAAATGGCTCAAAGACGTCTAGGTTAAATTTGCCATGTATTTGGTTTAACAGTTAAAGTTTTTTCAATGTCTACAATTGGTTTTATCTAGTGTTAAACATTCAAGCTGTGCAGGTGGTGCACTAACAAGACACCTTCTTGGGATCACCAGAGACAGCATTTAGTTAATTTTTATTCAAAAATGTACAACATAAATCATCATTTTCAAGCATAACTTTACTGTCATACAGCTGCAACACTTCTGTGACCAAGTAGCTCATAACACAGTGGTGACGCAGTACTGAATGTCTTTGAGACAGATGAGAAACAGAGTTCAATTTGTATTTGTCATTCATACTATTATAACAATGATAACACTTTGACTGCTACACATCAAAAGTCTTGGACTTGTATGTTACTTGCATGTCTATGCTTTATAAATATGCAGCTCATCTAGAAAAGACAGTGTTCCTGTGTTTGGGCACCGGTTTAGTGCGCTTTTTATCATGGTTACTAATTACTGCAGAAGAGGTCTTTGTTTAGACTTCTGAAAAATGTCTGAATGCACATCAAAAACATTTATACTAAATATATACTAGCTAGATACCTATGGTGTAGCAGATAGCGGGGTTCTTAAATGTGCTGCATAATTGATTTGATGGTCGGAGAACATGAAGATCACCCTGAAGACGTTTTCTGAGAAGAATTGAGCAAGTCAGCACAGCATTCCCACCCCGGCTTTCACTTCTGCAAAGGTAATCAATAATTAAGGTATGTTGTGATAAGGATTAAAATACCCCTAAAGTAAGATAACACTTTACCCTTTTAACTTTTTTTAATGGGTGAGAGTCTATGCACAGCTAACTCGAATTGATAATGTTGACTGACACTGAGACACTATTATGGGATGACTTTGCACGTTATATAATGTGTATATTTTATATAAAAGTGTTTCTTAATACATACAAAATATTTTGGAAACAAGTCTTAACTAAGTCTGTGTATAAGTTAGTTTTGATACTGCCTAAATGCTTTCCACACACCCAGGATGTCAGTCTGGGAATGTTCATGTATTGTTTTTTGCCTGCCTCTAACACTTACTCACCACTAGATGCCGCCAAGATCCTCCGGTGTGGAGGGTAGCAGGTGTTCCTCATTTCCATCAACCTGGAGGAGTATAAGAAGGTGGAGCTGTGTGTTAACCTCTGTGGTAACTCCAAAGGGCCAAGCTATGAGATCGCAGTCTAAGGTTAAAGATCTTACCTCTCTTGTAAGCCATCCTAGGAAACCTCAAGTCGTGGTCTCAAGTCCCTGTGACCTTCAGCTCTGGCTCTAAGTCCTCAGTTTAGATCATGCCTCAGCCTAAGTATTCAAGCCTCAAAAGAAACCCATTTTGGATCATCCTCCGGCTGACGACTCAATACTGACATCTCAGGCAAGCAAACCCTACTCACCCTCCACCAATTGCTTCACCGAATCCTCACCAGGTAACCTCAAATCAGTAATATTGATCTGGATAATTCAACTGCCAAATACTCACCCAAAGCCTCAGCAGAGTACTCACCATCTTCTCACAGTTTCCGCAGCAACGTCTATTCAGTCCTCCCAGGCTCCGCATCATTCCTCCACTCCAACCACCTTTCATCAAACAGTGTGCAAAGATCTTGATCCAGTTCCTAGTAATCCCCATTTGTCTCCAGAGTACTTACCTGTCCTCCTTTCCCGTACAGTGTTGTGCTTCCAGTATCGGTTCCAGTTCAATATCCACTACCTGTCAAAATAAACTTGTTAAACTTTTCTCCTGCCTCCTGAGTGTCATTCTGCATGTGGGTCAAATCAGTGAAGAAAACAATGACACAGGAAGTTTAAATCAGGTGGTTTAGTTAATATAGAATATATTAGGTCTTCCAGCTTGAGTACAGCTAGATAAAAGAATTTGGCTGTTGTAAATTATCAATACGGGACGTCTCGGAGACATGGTGCTCAGACAGACTGGTGTGTCTTGGAGGATGCGTTTGAGCAGCTGATGAAACAAATAGGCCTATCCCACCACAATTGTGATGTGCTATATTTCCCAATAGGGTTTCTCCATTTTTGTTGTGTCCCTCTTCTCTCCTTTCTCCCCCACGATTAAATCTAGGTTGCATCATTTTTCAAGACTTTCTCAGAGTTTCTCTCTTACAGAGTAAAATATTAGATTTCAGTTGAAAATGTGAGTTGTGAAGCCACTGTAGTTCTATTGTCTTCAGTAGAAGTTGATGTTTTCTTTTGAGGGAACAATATTTAGCTTTGAATCTTTAAAACTGCAAATGTGTATGTCACTAACAAGTCCTTGCTGAGCAAAAACTAAGCAAGTGGTCTGAGTCGATGTGTTATTTGTGACTCATTAGATGTTCCATGTCTTATGAAATCTTCCTTTCAAAATAAACCCTTGGAGGGTTTTGTAGAATCCAAAGATGAAAAACGAAGAAATGTAGAAATATCTTCAAGACCTTAGCTGTTTATATAATAAACAAATTGGTCAGATGATAAAGACACGCTGTGTTTTTATACTCATTTGAAGCAAAGAAATGTCATTAGGTTGCATTCTTTATGTTGTTCATGGGCAAGTAGCCTCATATTCCTTATTTTTTTATCATGACTTTTCCCACAGGATAATCCCAGAGCTGCTCATTAGAAATTGCTTTTCATCCCACTGGCATTAAAGCCCTTCGAACCTATCGGCTGCCATGTTCTTCAAGCCGACCTACACTTGGATAACCATCCCTCAAGAGACAGGGAGACGGGACATGAAGGCCACTCACAGAAGCAACTGTAGTTGTACCAACAAAAAAAAGCAGCAGTCACATTAAATAATAAAATTGAAACGATGCTGGTGCCAGATCAATTGTAGGAATCAATACCACACAGCCTTGTGCTGAAATGGCCTTTATAGGAGCACAGGTGAGCATTTAGGGAGAAATGCCTTTAGGGTTTGTTTGCGGTATCCTGTCTAATATAAAACAATATAACTTCTAAAATAATTTTCACATTTTTTTTGGAACACAAATTCTTGCTAATTTCCACAAATTACTGATCATCTGAAATTGTGAATTCCTTGTATTGTTTTCACACTTTATTGCTTGCAAACTAGTAAATCTCCAAGAAAAAAGTAAAGTGTAATGACATAATTTAAATTGTTTTTGTCCTTCTGAGGTGACGACCAAGTCTGAACTAACAGTGGCTTCCACCTTCCTTTCTGCCTCCTCCTGTTGGTCATCCCCAAGGCATTTACAAGCTAAAGGGGAAATGTGCCTGAACAAAAGGTGTTTTGTTTCTCTTTCTGTCCCTGGAACCCCTGCTGGTTCAACAAACAATTTGTTGCAGAAGAGCCGAGATGTCTGCGTGAAAGTTAGGATGATTCTCACTTCTGCTCTTCCTAGAGGGGGTACCAGGCCACATGGGGTTATGCCAAACTGATATAAGGAGGTGTCAGCCTTTGTCTCATTGGATTTGGTCTCGGCTCAGCTCAGTAACACGTCTGATGCTGAAAGACCAGTCTCCCTTATAAGGCTTAATTAATAAAGCTGATTGAATGGTTATCATCATTCTCTTTCTTTAGAAAATAAAATTTTTCTTCAACATAAAGCTATCCTTGTTTTCCCAAAACAAAATCCAATCCTCTTATTTTTCTCTAATTAGGATGCATTCAGTGAGTATAAAACATTTTTAGTATAGTCTGTAATTATTCTAGTTTGGTTTTAAAAGCATTTAGTGAAATTACCAAGACTTTTCATCTGCAACTTCAGTTAAAACTTGTCATGTCATTTTCTACCGCTTATTCCATAGTGGGTCGCGGGGGAGCTGGTGCCTCTCTCCAGCAGTCTATGGGCGAGAGGCAGGGTACACCCTGGACAGGTCGCCAGTCCATCGCAGGGCAACACACAAACAACCATGCACACATGCATTCATACACCTAAGGGCAATTTAGAGTGACCAATTAACCTAACAGGCATGTCTTTGGACCGTGGGAGGAAGCCAGAGTACCCGGTGAGAACCCCCGCATGCACGGGGAGAACATGCAAACTCCATGCAGAAAGACCCCAGCCGGGAATTGAACCCAGGACCTTCTTGCTGCAAGGCAACAGTGCTACCAACTGCGCCAACTGCGCCACCGTGCAGCCCCAGTTAAAATTTAAAAATACAAAAAATGTTCAATTAAGTATTTGAAAGTTTTTTGACAGCCGACTAAGTCATAGGAGCAATACTCAGCATCTTAAACATTTTTTGCCACAGTCAATATGTTCCTCACATCTCTCTCTCCTTCCCTGCACTTTAAAGGATTTGCTATTGTGTCTTTCTTAGATGATCCCTACAAATGGCAATTATAGTAAATGCCACCAGTGTCATTTGCATATAAATTGCATATTTTATTTATTCAAGCACAATTTTTAACCCTGACCCCAAACCTGAATTGTGTGCCTGTTACTTTTTAATCTATTTTATACCTATGGAGGCACAACTGAATTGCATATTTCAGTACATTTGTAACATATTTTAACACAAAATTGTGATAGGTTTAACCTAAACATAACAGAAAGTGGATATCTTTCCTGATAATTTGAGACATTACATGCTCATTATTAATTGATCATTGTTTCTGAGTGGATACTGTAGTTTTAGTTGTACTGGTCTAAAATATATGTTGTTTTCTTGGAATACTAACTCATGCTGTCAACTCTTTGCACATTCCCTTAAAGATGTAGAATTGTTAGAGTTCGAAAGCTGATAAACACAGACAAGTGTAAAATAAGACACAAGGTGAACCAAGTAAGTTTGACTTGCAAGGGGGAGACAGTCCTCTGCCAGAACAGCGACTTCCTTCTCACAAAGGGAGAAATCCTTTCACCAGCCTTTTATTTACAACTCACATTCCTACAAGCAAAAAGCGGGAATTGGTTCAGCCAATTCTTACATAGATTTCAACCTAAAAGAGTAGTCATTCCCATATATGGTATAAGCATTTCATGTCCAGACAGTGATCCACTCCAGACCGCATTCTTTAACCTTCCACAAACACTTTTTCACATTAAAAAAAACAATCATAGGAATCATCTTAACTATAGTAGAACTTCAAACATAAACATGGTTTGAAGTAAACAATGATAACTTCATTAAACATTAAACTATTGTTAAGTTTAGTGACTTCTCCTCCATAATGACATCATAGTCCTGGTTCTTGTCCAGAAGCTGGTAATCCTGGGACAACATTGTATCAACAATTCGTCCAACCATCCTTAATATCATTGCTCTGATACAGGGAACAACACACAGAGTAAAAAGGCAAACAATAACACAGCGATGAAAGGGGTCATGATTTTCGAAAACAGTTGCCACCACGGTCCTGAAGTAAGCCACGAAAAAAGGCTTCCTCGGCCGAGGAATTGGCGTATAGCATTGCTCACTTTGTGTCCATCTTCGCCGTTGGCCTCTTTAGGGATGTAGGTGCAGCAGGTCTCTTTCAGGAGGGCGCAAACTCCCCCAACCGAAGCCGTCAGCAGGTCCAACACCATCCTGTTCTGCAACACCACAGTTCGAAGAGCCTCTGACTTCTGTGGACAGTCCTGTAAGAGCTTTTGTGGTTGCATTAACAAGCAGTCCCAGTCGATAATCTATAGTTTCCAATCTAAGCATATTCTTTCCTACCCCCAACCATGGGAATAAACTTAGCAAAATCTTATTTCCTGTTGATCTATGCTTGAATTCCTCAGGAACATCTGATCCCCGCACACTGTCATGTGGCTTCACATGGATGAGTTCCCTCTTACTCCTATTTAGGGAAGGTTGAACTGAAATGACATAAGTGTGATCAGTGACATAAACAGGTGCAAAAACACCACTCCAACTTGGAGCCAACTGCAAATAAATGGCAGTTCCACACATCCAGTGAAATCCATCTATTGCATTAGTGACCTTTAGATCATGGACCTTTCCCCCTGGTCTAGCTTGGTGGGAAGGATAATAGTAAGTTGTGTTACACATGCACATTGGATACAATGAGAAAAATGGGAACCTACAACCTACATAGTTGGACACAGGGGTTGTAACATTAAACTGTTTAAACTCTGTAACATCACAGTTGTAAAATGTTGCATTATCCATTACCACGCAGAAACTGGTACTGACACCAGAAACGCTGTTTCTGATAAAACTCTCATCTCTTGGCACTGGTACTGGTCTAGCTGTCAACCTGGGCTGGTTGGAAGAGATAGGAAGTTCAGTACATACATAACAACCAGAAATGTTCCTGGACTTGGTTACAATATTTGCATATTGGTACCAGCTGTTAGTCTCATACAAGTAATTTATATCTTGTATAAGTATTCCATGGAAATCTTCATTTATCCACCTCTTTAAATTCTGGAGATTATGAGATTTTGGAAATGTCTGGCATATTATTAACACAATCAGGGCAGATGTTATACACAAAACTAAATGTTTCAACAACATCTTTCCTTTAGATTGACCTGTTAGTCTCTCTCTCACCTCTAAGGGCTAGGAAGGATCGTTGGTTTCTTCAATGACGTTGAGACGAAGCCTCCTCTAGATGGCAACAACCCCTTTGTACTCAGACTATCACTTCCTAGCCTGTGGGTGGAAAGAGTGACAGGCTCACCAGTGTGCTTTGTGTATCCAAGTAGCCCTCTCTTGGATTTTCACAGCTGTAGGAGTTGTCAATAACACTTGGAAAGGACCCTCCCACTTTGGATCAGATACGTTTCCTTCTTAATGGTCACCAGGAACCTATGGGGCTTCAGAAACATCATTTGGCAGATTATTACCATTTTGTACGTCTCTAGACTGTATTATCTTCCTCATGTAGTCTGCTAATGTCGCATCTTGTTGTGGATCTTTTAGGCCTTTTTGTAGAACAGGGATATAATAAGGTCTGCCATGTATTATTTCAAAAGGTGTTAATCCACCCTGAGCTGATGGGGTTATCCTCATATTAAGTTTTACTATATCTAAAGATTCAACCCAATTTCTTTTTGTTTCTTCCAAGTCTTCCTAAGCTTACTTTTAACTGTCCCATTTGTTCTCTTTATCAACCCTGTACTCTGGGGTTGGTAGCTACAATGTGTTTTCAGGACAATCTTAAAACATTTACCAAGTTCTTGTATGACTTTGTTAACAAAATGTGTTCCATTATCACTATAAATCCTTCTTGGAATTCCAAATGTGGGTATTATATATTTACACAGTGCTTTTGCCACCGTTATAGCATTTGGTTCTTTGTAGCGAAAGATTTCCTTGGGGGTTATGTTTCAGACATATCAAACAAGATGCACAAAAAAAAAAAAATTGTAAGTTTTTAGTAAGTATTAAATCCGTATGTAGTGAATTGTTCACTAGGCCAATCATAGCCCCTGTTGAGACATGGCTCTGTCCATGGCTAACATTAGCAGCCCAGTAGAACATTGATTTAGGCTTTCCTTCAGGGCATCTAGTTATCCCTTCACATTTACACTCCGCTAATTTAGCTTGTAACCGTACAGCATTTAATAATTTCAGTAATAACATTAATAGCATTTTTTCTATTGTACTGCCAATTATACCCTTTTTTTATTTCTTTACATACATAATATGTGCCATCCAAGATGTTAATAAAACCTGTTTGGTATCACGTTAGATAGGGTTAAATAAAATAAAATTGGATCTTTCCTGCAAATGTTTCTGTTTGGCCATGATAAAGTTGCTCTCTTTTAATCATCTGGTTCCATAACAATTTTTGTCAAGTCAAGTTTATTTATATAGCGCTTTTTAGCAACAAGGCACTTAAAGCGCGGTACATAAGGAAAAACATTACAATGATACAGAAAATCAAACAACAGATGCAATAATAAAAAAAAGAGAATAGAATGATGGATAAGAAAATGAAAAGAAAATTGGACTGAAAACTTAACTAATAATGTTTAGATAACACATTCAAAGGTCACTCTAAACAAATACGTTTTTAATCTTGATTTAAAGCAATTTAGGGTTTCTGCGCTTTTACAGTTTTCTGGGAGTTAATTCCAGATTAGTGGAGCATAAGAACTAAAAGCTGCTTCTCCATTTTTTGGTTTCTGGTTTTCGGGTATGCAGAGTAGATTTAAGCCAGAAGACCTGAGGGGGTCTGGGGGGTTTGTTTAACACTGACAAAAAAGGGTCTGTAATGTATTTTGGGCTAAGCCATTTAGGTGATTTATAGACAAACAGAATTTTTTTAAAAGTCTATTCTCTGAGCTACAGGGAGCCAGTGTAGGGACTTTAAAAAACCGGGGTGATGTGCCCCCAACTTTCTTCGTTCTAGTGGGGGATGTGGGCAGCAGCATTCTACATCAACTGCGGCTGTCTGATCGATTTTTTTAGGCCCCAGACCTGTGAAGACAATTTTTGCAGTAATCAATTCTACTAAAGATGAACGCATTAATTATTTTTTTTCAAGGTCCTGCTGAGACATTAGTCCTTTAATCCAGGAGATGTTTTTTAGGTGATAGAAGGCCCCAAACCTTTTTACTGTCCTTTATGTGCCTCTGAAGGTTCAGTTCTAGCCCCATCACTAAACCCCCAGTTTTGGGAGCCTGCACTGGTGGTTTCTTTTTTGTATTAACTGAAGCCTTTGTGCTAACTTTTAAACGCTCTTCTTTTGGGGGGGGGGTAAAAAATATTTTTACTTCAGTTTTGTTTTGATTCAGCTAAAAAAATTTTTTTGGCACACCCCCTGCATTGGTTTCTTCTATGCTTTTTACCCAGCGTCTTGAAGGGTTCGTAGTCCCCTGGTGACATCGTAACGTATAGCGGGGTGTCGTCTGCATAGTTTTATGAAAAACTTACTTTGGTTTGCTTTTAAAAGGGTCTGAGTTAGGGGGAGCATGTAGATATTGAAATAGGAGGGGCCCCTAAGATGGATCCTTGGGGAACCCCACATGTAATTTTTTTTGTCTCTGATGTAAGGTTACCTACTGAAAAACAAAAAAATTCCCTGTCCTTCAAGTAGGATTTAAAAACCCAATTGAGTGCTGAAACCAAAAAGGGGGCCCGACCCAGTTTTCCAGGCGTTCAAAATAAAATGGGTGTTTTCAACGGGGTTTTCGAATGCCGGGCACTAAGGGCCCCCCAATAATACCAGCACTGGGGTTCTTCCACAGTCTGCATTTAAGGGGATGTCATTGAACCCCCTTGAAAAGAGCAGTCTCTGTTCTGTGGTGAGCACGGAAGCCTGACTGGAAGACATCAAAGCGGTTTGGTCATTGTTGGGAAGTTGTTTAACTGCTGAAAACACAGCTTTTTCAATAATCTTTAAAAAATGAAAGGGGGGTTTTAGATAGGCCTGTACATCCTTAAAAAATTCTTTTTTTAAAAATCCCCTTTTTGGCTAAATTTAGGGTTTTTGGAGATGATGCTTTCAATAATAACAGAAAAGTGGTCAGATAGGGCAACATCAGTTACAGACATCTTGGAAATGTTTAGATCCTTAGTGATGATCAAGTCCAAAATATGTCCCTGTTTGTGCTTTTGCTGTTTAACATGTTGAGTCAAACCAAAATTTCCAAGAGTGTCACATAGATCTAGTGTACTTGTTGGGGTCATCCATTTTGGCCGCACATTTTGACATGCGCACCTCAACAGACGTCGCAGCTCTGACGTCACCGAGAGTTAAAACCGGTCGAGGGGGAAAGTTTCGTTGCCATTTCCAGCCTATCTCACAGGAATATGCAAAGGAGGTGCATATTTGGAGAGACAAAAGCTCGCAGGTGAACTTTTGCTCCGCAAGGCCATTCCCGGGAGAGCTTGAAAGCTGGAAATCTGTCTGATACAAGAAGGTCAACAGGTTTATTCGCCGATCGAAGACCACGCTGACACCTGGCGCAGGTGAAAACCCACAGAGGTTTCTTTCCAAGGAGATGAGTTCCCTCCTTGTTGATTCAGTCGACTAACGGTTTTAATTTTCCCCTCCTGAACGGATGAGAGGTTACCGTTTTTTTTTCTTGATTTGATCACGGACGTGTGATCCCCCCCCTCATTTTTTCTTCAGACCTGATCCATCCTCAACCGGTGGAGAGAAGAAATCAACGTCAAAGTAATTTCGTTCTTTTTATATTAAACCGTATAGGTGCATTTAGAGGTCTGGGCAGGATGAGGCATAGTTAAGTTGATTTAGAATCACCTGTAGTAAAACTAAGGTATCAACTTGTTGCATGCTATATTGATTGGAGTGTTTTATGCTGAGCTGTGTTTTTGATTTGCTGCGCAAGCGCTGCTGAATCGTGTGTGGTTAATGTTTTGTCCGGCTGATCCCAAATCAGCCAGGAGTTAGAAGTTGGACTTCTCTTTTGTTCCAGTTTTATGACTGGAGTTTTTCCACTGAGTTCCCGCCTCAGAGGTTTATGACTCTTTGTTCGAGATTTGGGGCGTTCAGCTGGTTGTGGCTAAAGGGGCGTGGCTCCACCGTTTTATTAGCTGATCGCCGCAATCGAGACATCAACACCCCAGGAGGACTTCTTTCCATTTAACCCAAATTGCACATTTTGTCCATAAAACTGCTGGTTTGATCTTCATCGACACTAAATGCGCATATATTTTTCTTTTATTATTATTGTTAGGTAGTCATTTTTATTCCCTTTGTGCAGAATGGTGCTTGTTAGTTAGGTGAAGGTTTTTGGACCATATATATATATATATATTATATATATATATATATATATATATAATTATATATATATATATATATATATATATATATATATATATATCACAGATAAAGGCTCATTAAAATCACTGAAAACGTTTGTTTGTTCGGACCGGGCTCTTTACCTGGAGAGCCAAATATTCAAAAGAGTCAAATTTGCCCAGAAATACTTTTTTACACTTAAGTAAATCTTTAAACAAAGTGGCCACCCCTCCAGCTTTTCTTTGCTGTCTGCTCTCACAAAGAAAATTGTAGTTCGAGGCGTCGTCGACTCTGTCAGAATGGGAGCTTCATTAAATTCATGTAACCATGTTTCTGTTAAAAACATAACATCAAGATCGTGGTCAGTAATGAAGTCATCGACTAAAAATGATTTTCCTGACAGAGATCTAATGTTTAATAAAGCCAGTTTATATGACTTTGTTGTTGCTATTAACTCTGTGTCTGGTTGTACCTGACAGTTTATGGCTTTTTTTGATTGTTTATTACTGTCTCTTATCCTTTTGGCTTTGTCACGTATAAGCACAGAGATTTTACAACTATCTCCTAGTAGGGGCCCAAGTTTTTCCTGGACATGCTCATTTCTGATAGAGTAACCACTGGGGCCCAGACTGTATCACAGAGAAGTGGTTTGAAGGTCCTGATTAGGAGGAGATAGATTAGGAAGTGGTGGGGCTCTGCGGCATTTGGAAGATGTTGGTTTATTAGCAGGGCCTCGGCCACGGGGGGTGTTGAATGGAGATGTCAGAGCTATTTGGGTCCGGATCTTAAGAGCTCCTTTCATGTTATCAGAATCCAGTAAAGCAAAAACCTTTTGGGGAGATGGGAGAGTTCTGTGCGGTCTGGGTCGGGGTCTGGGGTGTGGGGGGTTTAACAGGGGGGTCCACTTCTCCTGTGGATTTCGACGGGGAGACCTTTTGTGATGACCTCTCTTTCTTAGCCAACTGGCTGGTTGTCTCTGCTGGAGCTGTTGGAGGCAGTGTTATCATTGTTGTTGATATTCCATGTTCTCTGCTGAAGGTCGAAGCTGCTGGCGGATTATTTACTGAATAGAAGAGATTAGATGTGAGATGTCTGGCTCCCGGCTTGTTCAAACAGAAACCATCTTGCTTGAAGAGTTGTCTTTTTTCCCAAAAAATATTAAAGTTGTCGATGAAGTTCACAGGTGTGGTAGCACGTTTTTTTCAACTACATTAATCATCAGAAGTCTCGAAAAAATCTCATCTCCACAGAAAATCGGTGCAAAGGGTCCTCCTTCAATACTTCTGATTTTTTTTTTATGGCATTTTTTTGTGGCATTCATCAGCAAGATTATAACAGCTCTGAATTATCTATTTTAATCTAGCTTTATTTAGATGTATCTATTTTTTTCATGCATTAAGTCGTCATTATATTCAAGAATGAGATCACTATTTTTGTTAGTTGCTATTATTTTAATAATGCTTGGTTTACTTTAGGTATAATTGGTCCAAAAAAAACCTAACTCCTCATCAGTTTAGAAGCTTAATAAAATTGATGAACACAAAAATGAAGAGCATGTTATGTCTTATAATCTTAGTTTGTCTTACCCAGATTTATAAACACACTGTACAGTTTCAGTCAGCTATAGTTCTTCCCTTTTAATTACACTTTGTATTTATTTCAAGTAACTAAAGTTTGTTTCAATAAACTCAAGTTTTCTCCATTTCAGTCCAGTCCAGTAATTCTGTTAAGGTACATTTCATATACAGCGACTTCCTTCTCACAAAGGGAGAAATCCTTGCACCAACCTTTTATTTACAACTCACATTCCTACAAGCAAAAAGCGGGAATTGGTTCAGATTCTTACAGAGATTTCAGTCATTCCCATATATGGTATAAGCTTGTCATGTCCAGACAGTGATCCACTTCAGACCACATTAAACTTCAAACATAAACATGGTTTAAACTTAACAATGATAACTTATATACATTTTTCCAACAAGAATGCATCAATATCTTTCCCTAATCTGCTTTGCAGAGATGAGGATTTTCTCCAGTGTGACTCTGCATAACTCTATAATGTCCTGTCCAATGTCTGTGATTTGTGTGTTGGTTTGCTTTCTCTTTGGGTTTCTAGGCTTGTTGTATTTTTTTTTTTCAAAATATATTACTTCGGCTTTCATTTAACTTTATTAATTTGGGCTCTTTTTCGGGTTAATTGTTTTTAGAATTTCCTGTTTTTGTTTTAGATGTTGACAGTTTCCGTTAATTAGTTTAACTCCTCGTCTTATCCTTGTTTGCTTATTGTTGCTCACTTTTGTTTTACTTGTCACTAGCTTCATCAAGATTCTGCAAGATATTTAAATTGTGGGTTGATTTTCAAAACCTGAGAGACCTCACACATGACAATAAAAAAGTTTAGGTATAACAGTTTTGGTCCAACAGTGTGTTGGTCGAGCACAACACAGCACACAAAAAGATTTCACTCATGAACATTCAGATGTCAAACGGGAATTCTTGCGAAACCCTCTGGAGATCAAATGTGAGTTCAGAATATTTCTCCTCCGTGTTTCCGTCACCTCACTTTTTGATTGGCTACATGTCACATTCAACAGGCTGCATGCTCATTTGTCCTCACACGGTAGGATATCGGGCCAAGACAATCCAAGATGTTAAATATCCCCGAGTTGAGGTCGAAGCGATTCCGACGTCCCTCCGAGGAGACTAGATCACTCTTAACACACCACACACAGCAGGAATAACTTCTAAAATTATCTTAAGAACCATTATGATGATTGGGGCATCGGGGGAAGATCGGGTCAAAAATCGACATGAAAATCCTGCTGTGATCAAGACATTAGTTTTCCTTGTTTAGTGATTCAGTGCTCTTGCTACTTCTAATTTGTTTTTAGAACTGAATTGCTATTGCAGTTTTGCTGCAATTGACACAGTTGATCATAAAGTACTTATTGATGGACAGAAAAGTTGAGGAGATTGGTGCTGTGGTATATTGGTTTAGAAGTTACTTGGCTGAGCAGCAACTGCGTCACTTGGCAATTTCAAATATAAGCAAAGATCACAGATGAGGTTCTTTAAAACCCCATTCTTAAGACACTGTTATTTATTAGCTGTATGCTCTGCCTATCTTTAATAATGGTGTTTTACAACATCTTATACAATATGTATGCTTATGGCAAGCATCATTAACTTTCATGGAACCACATGACTACAGTCCCTCAGAGTCACTTATGCCCAGACCCGGCTGCAGAGTAATTTAGCTGGGGGGCTGTGGCTAATTTAGGGGAGGCCTGGTAAACAGTATTTTAATTTAATAGAAATACGTAAATAAACATTTATGTAGCCTTTCAAATAAAATAACCATGTTGTTTATTAATACAAAATAAAGAATAATGTTTTAAACAGTGACATATAAGTGTGCATCAGTCACCAGAAAATGTTGAGTAGCTAATCATGCTCAGTTTATCATAGACTTGAACTCAGGCGTTGCAGAAATCTTAATCAGCACTGCATAATAATCATTGTGTTTAAAATACATTAACTCCAGAAACCTAATGGCAACTGTACACAAAATTATCCTGAAGAGACATGGAAATATTTTTTAACATTTTAAACATTTCCACTCTTTTTTTTTTTTTTTTTTTTT
>JAHHUM010002024.1:888173-936129 GCA_036173005.1 Crenichthys baileyi
AAAATGTGCATTAGGGTATGAACGAAAGCTAAAATAATCAGGAATGTACTATTCAGATATAAGTAAAGTGATTGGCTCTTATTTCAGAAACAACTAACAATGTACTCAGTGTCCGATTACAGATGAGTTGTTCATCCTGCAGCCAACCCTACAGTGCCGGTAATGGATCTTATTGATTTGTAATCGTTCAGTTTTTGATGGAATCATCATCCACAACCATCATTGTACTTTATAATGACTGCTGGACCTTTATTTTTTCCATCTATACTGATGACACTGCTGAGATAAATACAGAAACAAAAGCCACTGTTCGATAACCCATTTACTTTTGCCTCATTTTTCACTTCCTTTCTCATACATCATTAATAGGGTTTGTACGGCAAAAAGGAAAGATGACTTGTTAGGGTTGTTCAAATTCTGTACATTTACAACCTTTCTTATATGATGTACTTTAGTTTTTGTTCCATCAGTTTGTATTAAACTACTGACTCTGTGGACCCAGAGAATAGGCCAAATGCTTGGAGCCTTATTCATTGATATTACATTTTAACAAACCTGGGCTTAGAGCCATCTTTTGTCATCTTCCCATCCATTTGAGCTCTGATTTATTGTAGTAGGACCTATGTGGCAACTGTGGCTAATAGCTCTTTTGTCTTCTGCTCTCATGTGGTAGAGACTCCAAGAAAGGGTGGGCCCACTGCTTTGAAAGAAATCCTTTTACCCTAATCCCCAAAACTCCTTTTAGACAGTTTTTAAATATATTTCCTTATTAAAATCCATGATGTCTGCAATCTTATAATGTCTCTGTCATCAAAAAAGAGGTAATTCTATTAACATGCACTGTATAGGCAAAGTTGAAAAAAAATGTTTGCTTCCCTTTTTGTGCCATCAGTCATTTTTACTTTTTTTACTTGTTACATTTATAAGTTCTTCTTATATCTGCATAATGATTTATTCACTTTCAGTCACCTTATTTTAATTAAGAAAGGAAAAGAAGGTTATGTGAGGGTGAAAATAGCTAATCTTTATTAATTAAGCTTTCTGCATCAGTGCATTGCTGAAGGCCTGTTATAAGATATTCTCTAAAGTCAGACAAGGATTCATTTATCAACAGCTGGAAACCTTCCCTTTTAGCCTGGTGTGTCCAAAACATACAGAGACGCAGTCTTTTACATTTCCCAGCATTTTAATATAATCCATCCACATTCAAGCAATCTCTGAGTAATATCCTGAAATCTCAGGTCAGGAAATTCTGAGATTAAACCCAGCTCCTCTGGGTGCCATTATGCTCCAAGGTTAGCTGCGGATCATGAGGTGATGTCGGTCACTGAAATTCATCTCTAATCGATAAATGTCAGAGATCGTCATGCTTGTTTCCATCCAGACCTTGACCTCTCAATATGATTGCGTCTGCAAGTAAAAGTCAGCAGTGGAGACCAGAGGGGCAGAGCCTATAGTGTCATTCCCAATTAATGACATAAGGGCACTATAGGCCAAACACTGGGCTTGCATTATACCCCTTCTACACATTATGTCGTTACAAATCCTCTGTGGTCTGATATAAATTTTGACTTTTTCTATGACAACACATCCAGGTGGATTTTGCATGCAAGTACTTCTGCATCATAGTTACGTGATTCATTAGTGGGATTTAACATAGCCAAAGGTGACATGGTGCAGATTTCAAATGTTCTGGTTTTAACAAAATGCAACATTTTGACACACTCAGACTGAGCATAGATTGCACCCCTATTTCATCACCCCTAATTTCTTCATATGTTGCTCCCAAGCAGTGAGACAGTCTTTTCAAAACGTTCTTGTTGAATATTTTTTCAGGCTTTCTGGAAAACAATGTTTTTTCCCACTCATTTTTAGTCAAGTACTTTTAGGACGATGCCTTTTTATTTGTTAAATCACTTAACTATGTGTGATAGACTCTGGACTAAATATGGGTGCACCTCAATAAATTACCACTGAAAGTTATTTTATTTTAGTAATTTAGGTGAAAAAATGAAACTCATTATATGTAGATTGTTTACACCCAGGGTGATATATCCAAGCATTTATTCAGTTTCTCTAAAAATTACAAGTTTGCAAAACACCATTTAAAAAGATTTTCAATACATTAATATATTATGACTGCAGAGCCACCCCACACTAAAGTTATGGCATGGGCTACAACTGTTGTATTTCTTGATTTAAGCCAGTGCTGAACCAGAGAAAAGTTAGAAGCCACTTATTTAGGGTAAGGAGAAAAAGGACTGAACTGATGCTCATGGTTCAAAGTTCTCACTGTTTCCACTGTCAGTGATGACTTGGTGAGCCATATTTTATCCTGGTGTTGGGCCACTGTGTTTACTGATTTCCCATAACCCCACAGAGAATCTAGGGGTCATTGTCAAAAGAAGGATGACAAACACCAGACTTGGCAATGTAGAAGAGCTGAAGACTCCTATTTAAACAACCTGTGGTTCCTTAACACCTCAGCAAAGTCACAGGCAGATCTCCTCAATGTACTACTTACATGTAGAAATTCATCAAATAAATATTGGATGTATGTTGGCTCTATGCAGTATACTCATTTTCTGAGAACCTGAGCTCTGGATTTTAATGATCTGTAATCCATAATAATAGAAATTTAATTTTTAAATAAATCACTCTGTGTTGAATGAAACTGTATAATATATTTGAATTAAGGCACTGAAATTAACTTTTTAATGATTCTCTAATGTATTAAAATACACCTGTACATTTTATTATATCCCACTTAAACTTTGATATATGATCACATGGTTGCCTATGCTTGACAGAACAGGAATGCAAATTATGCGGACATGTTTGTTCCCTTTAAGCCATCAAAATTACCTTAGATCCACCTTTCCGGCTGCAAACTTGGCTGTTATTAAAGTAAGACCAAAGGCAATAAGAGTCGCTCTGCCTGATTATTTTATTTCATAAAGCCGTATTTCACACGATAGAGGCTTAATGTCATAAAGCCGCAGCTTCATTTCTTCCACTGCTTGGTGTGTGGTGTGGTGGGATTTGGCTTATTTTTCTGTTTTTCCATGAGGCACATAATGTTTTAAGATAGTCTGACCTATTTATAGAAAACATTCTACTACCTGTTGTGAAAGAGGTTTATTTTTTGTTCTCAGCTTTAACTTGTGGGGGTTTGATTTTTGCACAAAAAAACATAATTAATTTTAACTGCTCATTTATAACCAGAGCCATTTTAATTAGCACTTTATTGCTGTGGGTATCTCCACCTACTCTGCACAAACTTCATCCTTATTTAAGCGCCTTCACTTTCACTCACTGGGAGAGGCTTACAACTATAAATGTGTACCCCTAATTTATAATGTGTAGGGAGAGAATAAGACAGCAACAACAATTTTTTTTCTTTGAGTAAATAACAAAAAAAGAACAAACATTTTTTTTTTGACTTTCCTTAAATTTATTTTGCTTAGATTTTCTTCAGTCTTGATATTGAGCTGAAACACTGCACGGTCCAAGCTGCAGGAGAAGGTGATGTTGATAAAAAAACTGGAATGGACTTCCTCATTCTTCTTCACTCCACTCAGAGAAATCACCTCAGTTGTCTAAGATCTGTCCATCACAAGCTGCAGCCATTATTGGACTAAACCCCCAGAAGATCTTAAGAGGTTACAGGGGTTGGACAATGAAACTGAAACACCTGGTTTTAGACCACAATAATTTATTAGTATGGTGTAAGGCCTCCTTTTACGGCCAATACAGCGTCAATTCGTCTTTGGAATGACATGTACAATTCCTGCACAGTGGTCAGAGGGATTTTAAGCCATTCTTCTTGCAGGATAGTGGCCAGGTCACCACGTGATACTGGTGGAGGAAAACGTTTCCTGACTCGCTCCTCCAAAACACCCCAAAGTGGCTCAATAATATTTAGATCTGGTGACTGTGCAGGCCATGGGAGATGTTCAACTTCACTGTCATGTGCATCAAACCAATCTTTCACCAGTCTTGCTGTGTGTATTGGTGCATTGTCATCCTGATACAGGGCACGGCCTCTGGTTGCCTTCAGGATACAATGTTTGAACCATTGGATGCACATGGTCCTAAAGAATGGTTCGGTAATCCTTGGCAGTGACGCGCCCATCTAGCACAATTATTGGGCCAAGGGAATGCCATGATATGGCAGCCCAAACCATCACTGATCCACCCCCATGCTTCACTCTGGGCATGCATCGGTCTGGGTGGTACGCTTCTTTGGGGCTTCTCCACACCGTAACTCTCCCGGATGTGGGCAAAACAGTAAAGGTGGACTCCTCAGAGAACAATATATGTTTCACATTGTCCACAGCCCAAGATTTGCGCTCCTTGCACCATAGAAACCGACGTTTGGCATTGGCATGAGTGACCAAAGGTTTGGCTATAGCAGCCCGGCCGTGTATATTGACCCTGTGGAGCTCCCGATGGACAGTTCTGGTGGAAACAGGAGAGTTGAGGTGCACATTTAATTCTGCTGTGATTTGGGCAGCCGTGGTTTTATGTTTTTTGGATACAATCCGGGTTAGCACCCGAACATCCCTTTCAGACAGCTTCCTCTTGCGTCCACAGTTAATCCTGTTGGATGTGGTTCGGCCTTCTTGGTGATATGCTGACATTACCCTGGATACCGTGGCTCTTGATACATCACAAAGACTTGCTGTCTTGGTCACAGATGCGCCAGCAAGACGTGCACCAACAATTTGTCCTCTTTTGAAATCTGGTATGTCACCCATAATTTTGTGTGCATTTCAATATTTTGAGCAAAACTGTGCTCTTACCCTGCTAATTGAACCTTCACACTCTGCTCTTACTGGTGCAATGTGCAATCAATGAAGACTGGCTACCAGGTTGGTCCAATTAAGCCAATAAACCTCCCACACTAAAATGACAGGTGTTTCAGTTTCATTGTCCAACCCCTGTACCTCCAGCAGCAGGTCAAAGATGTGTTTGACTGACGGTATCAGTTTTATATCTTGAGTGAGAATGCTAACAGACAACTGACATGTTTCTTTAACTAACATATTGTGATTGGCAGGTGTAGCTGACATTTAGAAAGACAACCTTTCTCCTCTATGTGAGATTTGGGAATATTTAGATGGATTGTGTTGCTTTAGAAGCAGAATGGCAGCTTTCCTTGACTTCCTTGCTTCACCTCAGCACCCTAAAGACTGAGTTAATGACATGAGTATATGGAGATATTTTTATCTCTCCTGATTTAAAATACCAAAAAAAAAAACAGAACAGGGTTAAGCAGGTGCTCCAGACCAAAGACATCAAGGAAGAGTATATTTAACTTTAAAGCTGCATAAGGATGTCCTAAATATATTCATATTATTTCTCAACAAAGAAAAAATGGTAAAGTTATCACTGATTCTATCCACATTTCCTCCAAAATGGTCTTTTTTTCAAAATGTCTGTGGTTTGACTTGTATTTTTCTAGTTTTTATTACATTTATTATGAGTAGAGTTTTGACATTAACAATGGAACATTAGAAAACCACTTATCATTATTATTTAAACCTTAAGCAACCAACAATTACATGAGGGATGCCTGATATAGACAAATGTACAAATCATCACAAAAATCCAAACAAAAAGCATAGATAACCTAAGAAAATAAAGCATTACTCTTGCAATGCATGGAAAAAGTTAGATTATCTAAATCAGCTGTCCAGTATTACAAACATAATCCTCAGAGCAAAGTGACGAACAAGGGAACCAGAGGCATCCACTCAACTAAGGAGAGGGTCTGATCAAAAACCAGATTTTTTATAACGGTTTACAAGTTACGGTCAAAGTTTTAAGTTCATTCCGGCAGTTACTATTGATGTAATTGGATTAATGCTGTTAAACCTGACCGCCAAATAGGCCTTAATGTTGTCAAAGCAACGAAAGGGCACATGGGGTTTCCCAATGATACAGTGGATGAAATAGATCATTTCAGAACACCCTTTAATGTTATCTAAAACCTGTACAACTTAACTGAAAAACAGCTGATTAAATAATTTGGTTGCACATCCTCCTATATCTGGGGATGTGGCTGTATTCTACATTAAGTACCACAGTGAAGCTCATTTTCACAATTTACAATAAAAGCCAAGTTCCATGGAGAGTTTCCAACAGGCAACAGTGACTTTACTGGGATTTGGACATCCCTCCAAAACTGCTTATAAATCAAAAGGAAAACTAGTCAGAGAGTCTACATACCAACTGCTATATTAATGGAGCTGCAGGAATTTCGGGCAAATACTAGCTGTGTAGTACATGTGACAACAATATCCAGCATTATTCATATGTCTGAGCTATAGAGTACCAAGATGGAAGCCTTTGTTTGCCTTTGTCCTCACACAATGTGTGAGAAAATGTGTTATAATCTGATGAAACCAAGATTCGTTTTTTTGCCCATTATTTAAAAGATTTGTTTGGCACAAAGCAACACTGCATATGACTAAAATCATAGCGGTAAATAACTAAAATCATGTTGTGGGGGTGTTTTTCTTCAGCCGGACCTCGGGCTTCTGTCAAGGTGGAGGGATTTAACTTGAACTGTAATTTTGTTTTTACTGCAACCAGTTATACGATATCTGGAGTGCTCAGAATGTAGAATTATTCAGATGTCTACTTGAAACTCATCTGTTGTCCTTGGCCTTCATCTGAGTAGGTCATGAGTTATTCAGTTGTTTTTATCATTATAATTTTATTTTACAGTTGTTTAATTTTCCCCTTATTGCAAGCTCTTTAATTCTGTATTTCTATTGTGTTTGTCTACATTGCAAAGCACTTTCGTCAGGGTTTGTTCTTAATAAATGTATTATACAAATACATTTTAAATTTAGATAATGGAGCAGTCAGTGCAAATAGATTCCCAAACAATGCTGATCTTCTATTAATGCCAAGTGAATAGGAACTAGAAGAATTGTGTCTTTGCATTCCTTAAATTACAAAAAGAAATCAAAGAGAATGGGACGTGAAGAAAATTATTAATGCTTAGACAATGAAAAAATTTGTACAGTTTAAGATTTAGAAAAAATATATATCTTCTCTGTCTTTGCTTAAATAAGAGTTCAAAACAGCTGATATGTTTCACTGTATCAATTTCAGGACCAGTTACGATATTTTTTTATATTTTTTGTTGAACTGTCAGCAGAGGAGTTAGCCCATCTATCTTATCCTGGAAAAAGCATCTCTAAAAGCTTCGCCTGAGATCTCACATTTATGACCTCCATAGTGCCTCTGCATTTAGGTGGACAGAAGTCATTCTCTGGTTCAAAGGATTTCAAAATTGAGGTCTGGAGAGATGCAACCTCACCAACTAAGGCCAAAGAGATTCACCACACATACATCTTAAATATATGATCAAGTCTTTTCTGTCAAGAAGCACAAAGGCAGATGTACAAGCTGTCAACTATATGCATAGACAAAGCTGATGTCTTCCTTGTTGTCCACCGTCTCACGCTATTTCCTCCAGTTTACCTTCTGGAGGTTTTTTCACTTCGCCCTGCTGAATGTTTCAATCAACTCAGACAAAGCAGCCTATAAAAACTATTACTATCACCACCACACATTTACCAACAGCCCTGCTCTGTATATCAAAAGATGATCATTGAGTGATTATTGATGTTGCAGCAGATTTCTTGCTACAGGGAAAGACCGCTACATTCAGTAGGAAGAGTAACTGAGCTCATAATGCCCACAAACAGCCTTTTTATTATGGGCCTATGAAACAGAGAGATATTACACAGAGATACAATGGCAGATAGCTGTTGAAATAAAATATGATGCATTTTTTCTCCAGAATAGTGGACCAAAAAAAAACTTTTTAAAAATTGCACTGGTGGAATTTTGTTAATAAAAAAGCTTAAAACTTACAGCACTAGGCTTTCAAATAAAATGATCTTTTGTTGAAAAACTAAAAAAAATAATAAAAATCCAGCCTTTGATTTCAGTAAATTTATTCAAATGGGGAAAAAGACGTATGTCATAAAAATTTTATTTTAAATAAATCCTCAGTTCCACAGTTATGGGCCCGCCTTACATTTTATACAGGATTTAGATGAAGCATTTTTAAATGTTCAGCCAATCAGTGTCCAGGTACTACTAATCAATGACTTTCTGTTTACTGTGGGTAAAAATATATAGTTGCACATGGGCTGATTTTTCTAAACTGCTGGCCACTAAGCCAGACAAGGACCCATATTTATCTTACCATCACACAAAGTCAGAAGGATCAAACGGGTAAGAATATCAAATGCTCACTGTTAACAAACTGTAGCAAAAAGTGATAACTAGTATTACCAAGTCTCCATAAAAACAATCAGACGCTATCTACATTGGGAGCCATGGAAACGAAAAAACCTTCTCTGTCCTACAATCACAAACGTAAACATGTAGAGCTTGCTAAATGCTACTGGGACTTTAAATCTGTGTGCTCTGGTCAAATGGGACTAGAAATGAACTTTTTGTTAACACACATTGGTGTGAAACGGTGAATAAAATGGAGAAGCACCTTATGCCCACCCCTAAGTAAAGAGGAGAATCTGCGATGCTGCGGGCCTCTTTCTTTCTCAAGTGCCCTGGGAAACCTGTTGGAGTGGATGGCATAACAGAATTTTTGAAATACAAGATCATTTCTACAAAATCTGGAGGCCGCTGTCAAAAACCTAAAAAAAGGACTTTAAACAGTAGATGCATCAAAAACATATGGCCCTATCGACACACCAATAATTTCTTAACATGGGGTATATTCTAGACTTTTTTTTGACTCAGCATCTGTTTGCTTTGGGTTTTTTTTAAGATTTGTTTTGCGCCACTAGCAGCCTTTATTTTGTCATTTTTCTTTGAAAGTAGGCAGATTGAAATAGGTTTAAGAGAAGGGGAAGACATACAGCACGTCGCCATTGCTGGGACTTGAACCAAAGGACCGAGCCTCTCTGTACATGGGCCCTGCGCTCGCCAGCGCCTCGCCCTGTTTGCTTTAATTTTACACTCAGTTTTACATTAATGTAGACATGTGTGTGACTGCTGCTGTTGCAATGGCTGGTGGTGGCTCACCACAATTGGGGACAGCGGGGGTGCAATCCTGGCACTGTCACTCGGAGTCCCTTTACTGCAGAGCACTCTCTGATTTCCATCTGTCAGTATGTGCTCATATTCTTTTGCTACTGTAACTAATCTAACAATATAGATTTATAATTAACATGGAATATAAAGTTTTATACTTAATAAAGATCTCTATCAGCTACAAAAAAATTTAGCGATTTGTAATATTACAAGTCATACTGACATCATGATACAAACACTACAAATTGTGTTCTTGAATAGCTGCAGGAGATCATAACTGAAACCAAACATTTGCCAAAAAGCTGGGGATACATGTAAGGTATTTTATATAATAAATGCAAAGATGTGAAAATGATTTAAACCTTCTTTTTTACTTAAATAGTACAAAGTTAGGAAATCTAACAATTTTCCTTTTATATTTGGATTATTTTTAATTTCTTCACCCACAATAACAAATCTATATCACATTAACTGTTTTGTACATTTTAGTGCATACCTCTAATCACTCTAAACCTGAATGTTCTGCAAAATGTGTGACATTCTTTTCAGATATGGTATTACAGATATCAGCAGCTGGCATGTTTATCACTTCATAATGTGCCACATGTTTTCACTGGTTGACAGCTCTGGACTGTTGATGGGCAATTTTAGCACTGAGTGTTTTACTGCAGACAGCCACCCATGCTGTTGTAATACATTAAGAATGTGGGTTTGGCAAGCCCAGTGCTGAAAAAGACGGCATCTGGACGGTGAATTTAGCAAGCACGGCATGTGTAGTGGTCCGTCTCCCATGTCATTGGTGATTATGACTTTTAATGATGAGGGCACAAGCTGGTTGGTCCTGCTATTTATTAGACAGGGTCAATCAGTATCCCAGATTTCAGAAGATTTGAATGATTAGCTATTTTCTCTTCTCTAGTTTTGTTGATTTGTAGCTGTGCCACATTCTGTGAGATGTACAAAGCTTGTAATATTTCTTGATAACCTAACCCTTTTAACTTCTACACAACTTAATCTTTTTTCTTTGTAGTGTCTTTCTTGATTTTCATGTTGTTTGTTCACTGATGTACTCCAATATCCTCTGAGGCTTTCACAGAACATTTGAATTTATACTGAGCTTAAGTTACACTCAGGTGAACTGTATTTACTAATAAAATTACTTCTGAAGTAGATTGGTTAAGCTAGAATTAATTTTGCGTTATTAGATTAATTACAAATGCACACAACACTTTTGAGATGTTTATTTGCATTAACCAGATACCATTTTCCTTCCACTTCACAATTACGCACAACTTTTTGTTGGTCTATCACAGAAAATTCCAATAAAATACATACAAGTTTTTAGTTGTAGTGTGACAAAAAGATCAGGGGTATAAATACTTTTGCAGGACATTGTATTGGCAAATTCTAATGTGTGTGGAGTTTTTATGCTGACACCAAACAGCTGGATAAACCACAGCAAAGTCAACTCACTCATGTCTTGGATCAACAGTAGAGTGAATATCTAAACTGCCACTCACCTCTCTCCCTCAGACAAGTGCTTCTGGCTTATTTCTTATGTTGTCTTCCCCCCATTATAAAATCTGTGATACTGCTCCCTTCCCCCTTTTTACTGACTGGTGAAATGGTTCTCTAGTACTGCCACTTGTCATAATAGGACGAGGCAAATCACTTCCAGCTTAGAGCTGAGATGGTGACTGTATCAAACTGACCCCTAACAAGCTGTCAGCTCACATTTGATGAAGCATGCGTCAGCCCTGACCAGTTTGACATCCATTTGGACGGGGCAGACAGGTCTTATTCAAGCAATGTTATCCCCTTTGGTCTCCCCCTGTCAGTTTCTCCCCAGTTCAACTGTTTGATGTTTCTCCTGCTAATAAAAATGGCATCTAAGATGCAACAATTTGATGGTGACAGCCAGATTCTATTACACTGGTGCGCAATCAGAGCAGGAATTTTTGAGATGTTAGTTTATTTTGCTGATGGATCAGAAAGATAGAATTTGTCTCTAATTAACTGTTTGTGCCTTTTTGTGATGCCTTGTAAAATTTTTCAAATTCTTACTGTAAATAAAGCAGTTCTGTGAAGGCCTCCGAGATTTGTTAAAGGTTTCTGAACAGACAGCATCATGGAGACCTAGGAACACGCCTGACAGTTTCAGGGACACTGTTCTAAAGCAATTTAAAGCAGAGTTATGTTGTAAAACAATATCTCAAGCTTAGAACATTTCATGAAGCACTCTTCAGTCCATCATCAGACAATGAAAAAGGTATGCAAACCTACCAAAGCATGCCCCTCAACCTGAACTGCTAGGCATGCCAAGGAGAGTAGTCAGAGAAGCAGACAAGTGGCTCAGGGTAACTCAGGAGGAAAGAAAGTCATTGTTAAAAGAAAGTCATAAGAATGCCCATTAGCTGTGTACCATAAATCATGTAGGGGACACAGCAAAAGTGTAGAAGGAGGTACTCTGGTTAGACAAGACCAAAACAGAATTTTCTGGCCTACATGTAAAAAAAATGTGTGAGGTGGGAATCTAACAGTGCACATCACCCTAAAGACCTTGAAACATGGGGGTGTCAGTATTATGTTGTGAGGCTGCTTTACTTTAGCAGGGACAGGGACGCTGGTCAGCCCAACCCGAGGGGCTAAACAGACAGTCAAATAAAAGCGAATAGTTTAGATCAAAGCAAATTAATTTGGTACATATTCCCAGCTACAACCCAGATTAAAATTTTAATTACAATCCATGGTAAGACTTGAAAACTGCTGTTTAAAGGTGCTGTCCAACCAGTTATATTGAGCTTG
The DNA here is from genome assembly GCA_036173005.1 of Crenichthys baileyi. Classification (NCBI taxonomy): domain Eukaryota; kingdom Metazoa; phylum Chordata; class Actinopteri; order Cyprinodontiformes; family Goodeidae; genus Crenichthys; species Crenichthys baileyi. The sequence continues at coordinate 900,066 of JAHHUM010002024.1, forward strand.
AGCTGTTTGAGCTGTCAGCATCTAGACTGGTGCAGAGCTGGCAGACATGCCCCATAAGCCTTGCAGCTGTAACTGTATGACGTTTTAATTGTGCTACCACCCTGAGTACCAGTACCACCCTCAGTACCATATAACTGCATCTACTGGTGCTTCTACAAAGTATGAAGTCAGGGGGCTGAAGAAATACAGACTTTTACACCACACTTTCCATTTTTTTATTGTAAAAGCATTTTTTTTAAAACCATTTATCCTTTTCCTCCCACTTCACGATCATGCACTGCTTTGGTGTTGCTCTATCGCATAAAATCCCAATGAAACACCTTGCAGTTTGTGGTTTAGAAAATGTGAAAAAGTTCAAAGGATGTGGGTAATTTTTTCATTGCGCTGTTTTAGAGGCTGCAGTGCCGCTGTTCCAAAGTTACCACATAGAGGGAGCTCATGCGTGTGGATAAACCAAAACATGGAGACGCTGAATGAGTAAGTGTGTGTGTGCAAAAGCAAGAGAAGAGAAGGGGAGAGGTACAGTCAGTAGACGAAATCACATCTTTGGGGAGTAATAATGTCAAACAGAGCAGCAGAGGGAATGATCTGTGCGGGACGTTTCACCAGACTCTTCTGTTTCGGACTAACTTCAGACAAGTCAGTGGGAAGCTGGTGACGCGGAGGAAGCCACGAGGGCAGCGCGACAAGTTCAGAGAGGGGAGAGGAGGAAAAAAAAAGATTTGGATCACTATTTTTAAATGTGAGATTCGGAAAAGGGGGCGTGGACGCCATTGGAGCGGCAGCAGCAGAAAGCGTGTTGGTTCTTGGCCGCCGCAGCTCCAGAATACAGTGAAGTGCCGGCCGGAGGAGGAGCTGAACTGAGGGTAGACTCGGCGGTTTAGACGCAGATCCTCTGTAGGTTTTTGTTGTTGTTTTGTTTGTGTATTATTGAAGAATCCCCTTCGGCGCATTAGTGGATTTATATCTCTTGTCGTATGTTGTGGTCGACACAGAGAAAGGACTCGAGATGGACAGTAAGAGCAGTTGAAGCAGCGCTTCGCCATGCGTAACGGACGAAATCTGATTTTACAGTGGTTTGAGTGACAGCAGTTGGAGACATCTGACTGTTGAAGGGAGCCTTGTTGCGCACAACAAACCAAATTGGAGGAGGAGAAATTAATCTTTAAATAAAACGAGTGTAATTTGAAAGCTGTCCCGTATGAATGTATTTCTGAAAACTGAGAAGTAGCTACAGCTGTTTTTGATGGTTTTAACATGGTAATACAAGCCTTTGGTATGGATTATTCACAAAGTGTTTAATCCAATTCTTTACGCCCCTAATCTTAACGTTAAAGCCACTGTATGTGCCTGACTGAGAATGCGGTTGAGACGCAGAACGGGAAATTAAGGGCCACCTGAGTTTCCTTAATACAGCCAAAATGACAAGCAACGGACCTGTCATTGTCTTCGAGTGGCTGAAGACTCTCCAGCTATCCCAGTATGTCGAGTCCTTCGTGGATAACGGATATGATGATCTAGAAGTTTGCAAACAAATAGGAGACCCCGACTTGGATGCCATCGGGGTCTACATCCCTCACCACAGACAGAGGATCCACGACGCGGTGAGAAGGTTGAAGGAGGAAGCCAAAGAGACGGCCAGCGGACTGTACTTCACCCTTGAGCCGATGCCGACCGCGGCAGAGATTTACACGGGTCACACGGTTGAGCATGAGTCCAAGCTGCGGGGATCCAGGTCCTGGACAGAGCCCAACAGTGACCGAATCGGGCGTAACGGGGGCTACATTGGCGCGCAGAGAAACCTGACGCTGGGCAACAGGAGGGAGTTGGTGATGTACCCCAAGCTGAAGCTGAAGATCACGATCAGGGATAAACTCATCAGAGATGGCATCAATCTTGCAAGACCGCCCTACTCTAATAAGGTAACTGGTCATGATTCCCTATCTGGTTAAAGTACACGCACAAAGCATGATGACAACTCTTATCTATTTTTTATTCAGGGAGCTTTAATTGTTGGCCAACACAGGTAAAACAATAATAAAGAAAAACAAAATAAATTAGTATATTGAAAGTATAGATGCACCACTTTATCAGCCAGAGATCAGAATTGCTATTTTTTTTCCTTGAACCCCTCTGATCAGTGATCAGCAGGTCAAACAATGTTTTTTGTTTTTCATATTGATTAAATGTATCAAACCAATAATTCCTATAATTTTCACTCAGTGAAGGCATCTCAACATGTACGTTGATGCACTTGTTTAATACAAATTAGATAAATATTTGCAACATAGGGTTTCTTTCCTGTCTGCTCTCACCTCATGCTTGTTCACTAGAAGAGGTTTGTGCAGAGTTAATGCCACGATACAATCAGATGGGCTTCCATAGATAGATTATTTTTTATCAGCTGGCATTGTAAACCGAAATTGACTGAGATCAAATTGGAAGGCGTGTAATTGAATTTGAATCTGTTGGTTCTGATTATATTTCTGGATACGAACTGGACCCATTTATCTTGGAGCCTTGAGATTACATTCCTTGACATTTTTTGACAGACTGAGAACTATTATCAGTATCAAGGAACCTGTAGTACATTTGTTCTATTCAGTGTGATGTAGTCCTTTGATGGAAAAAAAAAAAAAACTGTCAAAATCAGAATGGTAGATCAAATTGCAAGGAAAATTGGAATTTTGTATCAGCCTGTTTGGTGCATCTCTAAATATAAAAAGCATAAAAGCAAAAACAGCGTAACTTGAATCAACAGCAGGAAAGGGCAAACGACATAAACATAGTTTAAGTGTAAATTAGATCTGCACAATAAATCAAATCGCAGGCTTCGTCACAATATGAGTGTTTGCCATACTGCAACTGTAGTGGACTGCTTGGATGCAATTTTTAGTATATTGTAATTTAAGTACCATGTATTCACGTTATTTGCCAACAATATATTTGGCCAATCCGAGAGTCGCTAAATGCCCTTGATGCCAACACGAGATCTATGTTTTTTATAACCGAGATAACAAAACTCACAGAAAATAGGGACACTGTAAACATGGATAATAAACAGAAGAATCAGGAAAATATATGGTGTCATAGTCACTGCAAAAGTGTCACAATTAAATGTCTTTTCTGATGTAAAGTAGCCCTAGTTAATTTAAGAGTTATGCAAGCTGATTGCAGTGATTGTATGTTGAATAAAGGATGTCTTTCGAGTTCTGGTTCTAAGGAACTGTATATTCTTCTTGGAAGTAAGAAAAATAAAATCCACAAAACGTGTTGATCCGAGCTGAAAAGTATTGGTAAACCTTTCTGTTGATTTCCCTGTCAGAGATTTTAAATGCAACTGTATGCCAGCTACTTTTCTGTTAACTTTATTAATTTTGAACTGCTAATTTTTATTTTGTACAAAAAGTTTAGAGTAAATGAAAATTGCACAAAAAGTTAAAATACACTCAGTATCTGTAGTACATAGTTTATGCAGAAAGAAACATTTCCTTCTAGGACTTTTTGAAGATTAAGGTGTTTGTTCATCCGTGCTCGTCTTCAGCACGGACATGGAAGCTGGTCACAGTTGATGAAAGATGAATTAAGCTAAAACAGGACAGGATAACCTGTTAGGAGTTGCAACAGACTTGAGATTGTGGTGAAGGTCTGCCTTCCAGCAAATTGTTACCAATTACATTTTTATTCTTAAGGACTTTAAAATAAAAAATATGCTGCAGGTTATTTGATGGAGGTATAACTTTTAAGTCCGACAAAAAATTGAGGAGTTAAAAGATCATTCTTATGTATCCACTCATTTATCATCAAAGTATTTTCCCTAACTTTTATAATATTTTTTGTTGAACCCCCCCCCCCAAAAAAAGCATCACTGTACATGCTGTTTGTTGATGTGTTTATAGACCAAACATGGTGGGGGTTCTTAGTTTTAATGCATATAATGAACAGGAAAACCAGTTCCCATTTTTAGTATTTCACCATTAAGAGTCAATAAAGGGGATCTGGCCGATTGATCGGTACATGTCTTAAAAGCAATTTTTTTTCAATCTAGTTCTTTTTGTGTGGATTGAATCCTTTACCTACTCAGCATCAACATCATCAGTGGTTTGGATTAAAGCATTTTTTTAGTCAGCTAAAGAAAATCATGTGTGAAAAGCACGTTTCAGAGAAGTGCTCAACGTCAAACTAGCTCTAATCTGCAGGTAAAAATCTGATACCTTGAAACATTTTCAGGGCCACTGCACTTTGCAAAAGTGGTTGCTGTCGGGGTGAATGATGGGAGTGGAGTTGCTGCAGATCAATAAGTTAGAGGAGACTGGAGATTCAAAGAAGCTTTCACTTTGACAGTGATTCTCTGTTGGGCAAAAAGATTTACACTCTGATTATTAATCTACTCTGACCTCACATGTCCCCCCCTGGTTTATTCTCATGCCTCTGCATTCAGTGAGGATGGATCAAGCAGACCAGGTGGCATGTAAGCCCCTGCTCTATAACATAATGAATGGGCAACAGGCTTGTTGAACGCAGGGACAGTGGATGAAGTGTGCCCAGCTCGGTTGGCTGTTGCAGTCCTGCAAGGAGGCAGACTGAGAGGGCCTTCTTGTATTCTCAGACTGATAGTGAATGCTCCTCAAGCATCTAAATCATATGTCTTACCAGCTGAGGAAGGCCTTGCTATGTTACTGTTGTCTACACACAGAGAGGTTTTTGATCTGAACCTCCTCAGGCACCTGAATAAGCAGATGTTGTGTCCTCTGCCTTTTTTGTTCTGGCTAGCTAAAACATGCTCATTTGTGTTGAAGCAGATAAAAACATCAATGCTTCTTAGGATGTGGAATAAAACTGGAGCAGGAGTAGGTTTGTTACATATAGGCTACAGAGTAAACATGCTGCTGCTAAACAAATGGCTATTAAATGTTTATCTTTTGCTTTCTTCAAGAACCTAAACTCTCCTACCAATTGATTTAGTCCTGGTTTAAATATTTTTATAAAATGAATAACACAAATGTCCTGAGCAATTATGTACAGGTTTATTTTGTGGTTCTACATTTTTCTCTAATTTGTATAATGAAAATAATATTGAGTTTGTAACATTTAGCATGTTTCTGTATGTAAAATGTTCTTTTAAACTGTTTACTTAGCTTTAGCTCATAAGATTTACTACAGTACAGTTTTAGTCATCTAATATGGCACGTAATTCCCCACCAAATCAAATTAATGCATTGTGACTTCATTGTAAAGCAAATAGTGTACACCAAAATTTGTTTCTCTGGAATCCTTCGACAAATTCATGTTAAAATTATTTATTACATAAAACACAAATGCATGAATACACAAAACAGGTAATACATATCTTATAAACCATCAACAAGATTTTCCATCATATCCTTATATGTATCCTAAAAACAGGGAACCAGTGCAGTGATTTGTCAGTGGCTGATTTATTTAATCATTTCTGTAATTATTATAGTTTTTCAGGGATTTATATAGAAACCATTATAACAATCCAACCTACTAAAATAAAAATGTACACGCCTTTTTATTTCATCTGTTTTATTAGGAAATCATTTATTCTAGCAATGATTTTAAGATGGCAGTAGGCTGATTTAGTAAGTTGTTAAAATTAAGTCAACTGAGTCTAGTTAAGGGCTGATTTCTAACCTTGCATTTGGGACCAGAAAATCTATGGATTCACCTATATGAAAATTTGGACCAATATCGATAATAATATTGCTGTTATGGCTGATAACCGATATTATATATAAAATAATGCTGTAAATTTCCCATCCTTTCCATACCCCTAAACTCTGTGAAAAAAATGAAGACACAGCTGACATTGCTTCTCTGCTTCAATTGAGCATCCCACAATCCTGCGCTGCATCACTGTCACTGTTACATTATATACCATATACCATATATATATATATATATGATATATATATATAGATATATATATATATATATATATATATATATATATATAAAACCATACATATCCAATACATATCCATACATATCCAAACGGATATGTATGGTTTCCAATATATAGTACATTTTGAGCATTTTTCTGCTCTGTATACTAAAACTCTTTGTCCAGGACCTGACTTTTTCCATATATTGTATAATAACAGCTTTTTACATTATCTTTTATTTCTCAAATGCAGAGATATTCCCCATCTATGTACATTCTCATCATATGTCTAGGTTTTGTTATTGCTTATAATATTCAAAGTTTGCTTAACAATGACTTCGGAGTTTTTGAATGATTTATAATCTTCTTTCCTATGGGTATTTCTTGCTACTTTGGCTTACCATGAGTCCCACAGAGGTTTGGTATTTGCGAGGGATTAACCGTCAGACTGAGGCCGAAACAAAGCATTGGTTTCAGAGGGTTAAACTATCTTTCGTTTTAAAGGCTGTATTTAGTTAGAGTCAGAGCTTTGGCATTGAAGCTTGGATAGATTGGAAAGAGCAGGTTGATGTCTTTCAGTTTCTTTTGGTCAGCGTATCTGTGTCACCCTGCAGTTTTCAACTGGCTTCAGTCCAGTGTTTTTTTTCTCCTCCCCTAGGGTGAAGGAGAGTGTGGGAGATAGAGCTATGACCAGCTGATAGAGTTTGACTAACTGGCCTGTGATTGGTCTGTTGAATATTTTGCCCCTCTGTTTCCTCGAGAGAGATGTCATCCCCAGCAGAGGCCTAGGATGGAGACTCAAGACTCCAGGCAATGATAGGAAGTGAAATGTCACTCGCATTGAATGGTCATCAGGAGGCATAAGAATGCTCTCTGTTCATGTTTCCCTGCAGAGGAAATATTAGCATCCCATTTGCTTCCTGTTCATCTGTGCAGAACTCTGCACAGATGAACCTTAGCTAAAAAAACCTTAGCTAAAAAAACACCAAAATGTAAAAAAATCTGCTCCTGTGTTTGCTCAATGTCTTCTGGTGAGACAACCCATTATCAAGTAATTCGCTGAAAAGGCTCTACTGGGTGTAATAAATAACTGTGATCCTTATCAAAGCCACTGAGACCCCTTGTCTGAGAGGGGGTATTATTTCTTCTGATGTAAACAAACACCCGTGCCGAGGGTTGCACATTTTATGATCGCTCATCGGGAGAGCAATATATGCTGGAAAGACGCGGTGGCCAGTTAGTTTTTTGATATAATACACTGCACTCACTAAATTATTGTTGTCTTGTTTTGAAAAGCCTCGTCAACCCATTTACCTAGCAGCTCTGCCGATCTGACTTTTAAAACTTTATCACTTCGATTCCTCTCAGTCTTTGCTTCTAGTGACAGTTGTAGGACAAGGAATCAAGAAATTTTGGCTGCTGGAAAAACCGACTCATTTTCCTTTTGTTGAAAACTTCACACTTTCATTTAGAAAAATTGCATTCCAAGAACATATTCAATTTAATTCAATTTTATTTATATAGCGCCAATTCACAACACGTCGTCTCAAGGCACTTCACAAAAGTCAGGTACATACATTCCAATTAATCTTAATCATTGAACAGTGCAGTCAGATTCTGTTATTTATTCAAATTGGATAAAAAGTTTTTCTATCTAAGGAAACCCAGCATATTGCATCCAGTCAGTGACTTGCAGCATTCACTCCTCCCGGATGAGCATGTAGAGACAGTGGACAGTCACTGGCGTTGACTTTGCAGCAATCCCTCATACTGAGCATGCATGTAGCGACAGTGGAGAGGAAAAACTCCCTTTTAACAGGAAGAAACCTCCAGCAGAACCAGGCTCAGTGTGAGCGGCCATCTGCCATGACCGACCGGGGGTCAAAGAGAACAAAGAAGCACTGATCCAGGAGTACTTTCTATGGGAAGGAAAAGTAAATGTTAATGGATGCAGCACCTTTAGTGGTTTCATCAAGAAAGAAAGAAAGAACATATAAACTCTGAGCCAGTTTTCAAGGTTAGAGTCTGAAAGAGAGCACATATAATTAGTTACAGTAAAAGCTCAGTCAATCGCCATGTCTAGGAGAGAGAAAGGGTTAAACACTAAAAGACAGGGCCATGTGGGTCATCGGTAGAGGGTGAGCATTAAGTTGTTGCTAGCAGAAGCTCAGACGATTCCCCTCTCCAGAAAGGTGTCACAGGTAGACACAGAGTCAGGCCAGGTGTAGCTTCTAGGAAGAGAAAAAAGAGAGAACAAAGTTAAAAGCTAAAACAACAGCAAATAATGCAAAATTGGAGAGTAGTGAAAGAATGTAGTGAAGAGGGTGAAAGTGGTCATTATGTCCTCCAGCAGCCTAAGCCTATAGCAGCATAACTACACAGATAGTTTCAGTTCAGATTATTTAGTTAAACGGCGCTTATTTACAACAATGTCGTCTCAGGGCACCCCACAAAGGGTCCCACTGATGGTCATTGTTATACTAAAAACCACAAGGATTGGGATACCTCTCTCTGTCAGACTGATTATAACCATTGGAAAAGAGAAGGGGTCATACAGGTAGCAGAAATGGAGGGTGTGTAGACTTAATGACTTAAAAATATAAAGACAAAAAAAACTCCCTATTCAGCTCAAGTTTATATTTTACTAAAGAATTATTATTATTATTATTATAAAACTCTAAATCTACATGATGGTAAAATTTCTGGTAAAATACCTGTTTTTTTAATGTTGAAATCAGATTTGTTATCAGTATAATTAAATTTGTAGCTATAAATGTGCTGGATAACAAGAACAAGCTACATGGGCCCTATGGTCTGTAAATTATTGCTGAATGACATATTTTCTGTCATGACATTTGTGAGTAGGCAAACAATTAACTGTTTGTGCTTACTTCTTAGATAAAATGAGTTACCCCAGAATAGGTTTTAAAAAGTAATTATATCTAAAAAACAGCCTGTGTTATGAACAGCTGTTTAAAAGGAATTAATCAACAAGATCTGGCTTTTTGTCTGGAAGAACTGGAACATTCCATCTCTATGCAATATCTTCAGCTACGTCGTCTCTAGCTATGTTTACATGCACAAAATTTCCTTATTGGATTCAAATAAATAAATCCAAGTACACAGATATATGGATGCAAAATTAAATAATCTGATTACGACATGTGTTTACATGCCCCGCTTTATTCATAATAGAAACACTTTGACATGCGCAAAGTTGTCGGAATTTCCTAAACCAGCTGCAGAAGAAGATGTTGTACTTCTGCCTGTGCTGAAAAAGAAAAAAAAGAAATCGGACGCAGAAGTGTGTTGGTTTCTAAGCTTCCAGAATGGAGCCTTGGCAGGTTCTGAGAGCGGTTTAGGTATTATTGCTGACCATATTTAAGCTACAGGCTTAATATGGCAGCAGACCAGTTGTTTCCCCACGATTATGTGTTCTGGCACTAAACGCGGGAATGTGTCGTGTTGACATAGGACATACATGCACATGTCACGTCAGTTTGCCACAGTCAAAAATGAATGATACGAACAAGTGTTTGCATGCCCGCCGTTTGGAATGACAATCGCCATAAACCACCCCTCTCATTCGGAATATAATTTCATCCCAAATGAGACGAATCCAAACCAGATTCTGAATGGCGCGTTAACATGATGCATTTTTTCTGATCGGCCCTTTATTTAGAATACTTACCTAGTGTGTCTTCTTTTCTTGCTCACTGTTAATTTGTCCAACTTTTTGGGTCAGGCATTCTGATTTACACTTTGAGGTTACAGTCAAGTATGTTCAAAATGATGTAGAATGTTTATCAGGTTCTTCTGGCCCGAGAGAAAAGTGACTGTAAACCATCAAGCAGTAGTGGGACCTTGAGCCGCAGCCTATATGTTACTTTACTTGGGCATGACACCAAGCCACATTTGCTCCAGTGCCATTCTCAAAAGCCTCTGCAGCATGAATAATAACTATTTTCTTTTTAGGGAAAATGACAATAGTCATTATTCAAGTTTAGTTGATGCCATGTGCCTATCTGCTCCTCATTATTGATTTTCTGCCTCACTGATTTCTTAGAATAGAATTAATTTCATCTTCTCAGAGAAATTGATCACTTAATTTCGGCTCTTTGAATCAGGTTAAGCCCAAATAATGTGAGGATGTGTTCCCATCCTGGTTTCATCTTGGATCTGGACACAGCAGAGTGTCAGTCATAAGGTTTTATTGTTGGCCCTGTGTGTCTGGAGGAAGTGTAGCCAAACAGGAGCAGATTCTCCATTGTTTGTTTGGAATCTGATGTTGCTGCATGTCCTTTCACTACTGGTCTGTTTTGCATTTCCAATTTCCGTCTATTGAAATGGGCTATGGAGGCAAGTGTCCAGCATTGTGCCGATGGGTGGGTGATTACAACCTGGGTATCGTGCAGAGAGAGAGAGTCGTAAATAGATGGGCATGTTGTTTAATAAAGCTGGAAGGGAGTTAATGGGTGTTTAGATGGTTGGGACACACTGTCAAGCAGTTGAGGACGGTTTGTTCCTCAGGGCCTTTTTATGACCTCACAAAGCAGCTGACCAAATGTACTAGGGGACAATCAAGAGAAGCCTTGCAGTTCCTAAAAATGTGAGTAATGCAATGTAAGTCAAAGAAGTGCTGGGTCTGTCAGGGTTGGATTAGCAGAAACAAAAAAATAGCCTTTATCTAGTTATGTTCTTAGCTTCCTTTAGCCCACAGAAGAAGTTCACAACCTAACATGACAAGGATTCACTCTGCTTCCTCTTCCAGTCTTCTTATCTTAAGTAATATCCTAACACTCGCTAAGCAGGAAATTAGAGTTTAGCTAAAGATGAACATCCGTTGGCCTGCTGTGGTTGTTGAAGCTGCTTCTGAATTGCTGCCAAGACTTGAAAAGACAAACAATTCATCAAACGCTGTGTGATTTTACTTCCAGTTTTTTAAAAACATATAGGCAACATCACTGAAGTTCAGATGATTTCAAAAGTAGAATTTGAAAAAGCAGTCCTAAAACAGTGTTTCATTTATTCCATTTGATATTCATGCTAAGCTGTCTGGTTAACTGTTTCAGAAAGCTATTATTTCAATTTATAGACTGAATGTTTATAGTGGAAATGTCTCTTCATTGTCTAGTTCCATTCCTATTGTTCTGGCATTTAGTCACAAGCACCAAGAAAGCCTCTTACACCAGCCTCCAGGTTTTCCATGTGTTCTTCTGAGAGCACTATTTGCTCGGTTCCTATTAAAGGTCCTTAAAGGCATAATCAGCCAAGTACTCATAAAAGGAAAGTCGTAAAAAAGTCAAGAACCAGTCCCATTGTCCTGAGAGGACATATAAGGTCTTTGGGATAGTAGGATGCTCATATTGCGATTTGAAACAGGGTTGTAAGGAGCAATACACACAGAAAGATCTAATTTGTACCATGTTATAAAAATCCCAAGTATACTCTCAATAAGCTCGTATAGGGGCTTTATAGCATCTTTTGAAGTGTATTTCTTCAAAATAAAGCTAAAATACCGACATTAAGGTATTTGAAAGGCAGCTGGTTATTGACACAAAGTTTTGATAATGTACTGAATTGTGCAGCCTTACTCTTTGCTGTGGTTGTTGGAAATTATGATGTTCATGCTCCTGTGCCCACCTAGTTATCCCATCACATTCATGCATGCTTGGCATTTCAGGGGAATTAAGATATGTGGCTTTAAGGACTGCTGTGAAGAGTCATTAAATATTTATTTTAGGAGCAGATACAATGTCACACAAAATGTGGGGAGAGTAGTTGCTGTAAAACAGGGTTTTGCTAATGTTTTAAAACGCAAACAACATAGTTACAGGGATGACATTTTAAACCTTCAACAATCTATGTTAGCGATTAGCTAGCGTAAATAAAACCTTAGTCTCACAGTGTATTCTGTTGAGTGTAATCAGTTAACGTTTACTGAGCAAACTCAGGGTAGAAATAGCACAACTATGCTGTAATCCATCAGCCTTCCTGATATCTGCTGAATATCTTGTTCTTTCTCACTCTCGTAAATTAAATAAACCGCAGGCATGTCTCGACGTGTATTGGAAAATAGTTTCATTTTAAATAGCATCTTACTTCGCTTTATTACCTCTGGCTCAGGTTTTAAACACCTTATTGGTACTGAAAGAAGCCAACATTAGCCCCTTTTACGGAACACTTAATAGAGGATGCAAGGCACCTTTTCACCCCCTTCGTGTTCTTTGTGATAGAAACTTTGAGGCAATGGGTTAGGGTTGAATTCAGACCGCCTTTGTTACAACCCTGACTCATCAGACAGAGCACTAAAGTGCCATGTCTTTGACAAAATATTTTTGAAAGAGTCTGTTGCCTCTTATTCCTGCAGGTACAACTCCACAATCAGTGTTATTAGCTTAGTAACATGTTTTCATGGACTGGAGAAAAATCTAACATTTTAATTTCCAACCAGCTCATCACCCATCAAGAAGCTGAAAACATCCAATAGTCTCCACATGTCTGATAGTAATATTGCTTAATCTCATGCTACACTATACAGAGAATCTGTATTAAGTAACAAGATGGCAGTCTGTCGTTTTTTTAAAAATATTTCAGCTAATTATTACTTGACCCCTTTACGATGTTTAGATTTGGGTATAGAGCATTTAACTTTCAGTAAAAGAAAAACAAACAGACAGTGGTGGCAAAAGTATCTTAATTTGTCCTGACGCAGCAGCACACTGTACATTTCATGCACTTGGTAGATGTAAATAAGAAAGTAGACCATTTAATTGGCAACTCAGACACATGGAATAAGGTGCTGTCAAACTATAGGTTTTTGCCTTACATGCAATTGCTACAAGTAGTGAAAAAATGTGAAACATGGATGTGGTGGAAGCAGCTTGGTGGATGCAGCAGCAGGGATGGTGAAGCTGTTCAGAGTTGTAGAACATGAATGGAGCTAAATACAGGGAAATTCTGAATGGCATTTAGGTTGCTAAAGACTTGAAAATGGGGTGGAGCTTCTCCTTTAAGCTGAACAACAACCTGAAGCTAACAGCCAGAGCTACCATGGAATGGTTTAGATCAACTCACTACACAAACTATACTGCATTACTTAAAAAGGACATGCATCCTAAACAATACCAAATGTCTTAAACATGACAGGGTTGCTGTTTCACAAAATGCTCATAATTCCCTCAAGTGTAGACCAAAAAAAGCACACTTGTGCATGTGCCAAAATACCTGGGAGGTTCGGAAACACTGTGACCGAAGTTTTACAATTGGCTTAGTCTCAGACTTGATGACCTAAGCATTGGCAGTACAATGCGGAGTATTTCATGAGTAATATTTCAAATCTTTGCTCTGCGAAAAAGAGTCCCTGCAGAGCTTCATCTTCTAGATTATGATTGTATTGTGAGTCCGAGAGTTTTTGTCTCTCCCTTTGTGAAAAAGAACCGCCCATCTCCTGTATATACAGCTGGCCTTCTCTTTTTTATCTTAACTTTTATTTTCATATATATATATATATATATAGTGTGTATATATATAATATATATATATATATATATATTTATAGTATATATATATATATATATATATATTATATATATATTATATATATATGAGATATATATATATATATATACTATATTATATATGGTGGTGTGTGTGGGTGACATCATATATATATATATATATATAGTATATTGATATATATATATGTGTGTGCTTATATATATAATGTATATATATGTGTGTGCTGTGTATTAATATATATATATAAATATATATATATATATACTACTATTATACTATATCTATATATATATATATTATATATTTAATATATGTGCTTGTGTATCTATGGGTGTATATATATCATAGAATATATGTGTGTATTACTATATATATGTGTTTATAGATACTATATATGTGTTTAATAATTTATATATTATTAAATAATGTATACTTCATTTTATCATATATATATATAATGTATTATACTATATATATATATGTATATGCAATGTATAATAATGTATATATATGTGTATATATGTATGTATATATATGTGTATATATGTATGTATATATATATGTGTATATATATATATGTATATGTGTATATATGTATATATATATATATATATATATATATACCATTTCAGGTGACTACCTCTTGAAGCTCATCAACAGAATGCCAAGAGTTGTGCGTAGCAGCCCCTCTCCCCCTAATCAAAAGCAAAAGGTGGCTACTTTGAAGAACCTAGAATATAAGACATATTTTCAGTTGTTTCACACTTTTCTGTTCAGTATATAATTCCACATGTGTTAATTCATAGTTTTGATGCCTTCAGTGTGAAGCTAAAAAGCCAAAAAGAAAATAAAGACAACTCTTTGAATGAGAAGGTGTGTCCAAACTTTTGGTCTGTACTGTATATGTAGGCCCTCGTCTTCTGAAATGTGTTGCTTCTGTGAGACTGTATATGTCTGGATCACATAATCATGCGCAGTCATAGTAACTACTTTAAATAAAACAGACTAGCAAATCATGAAGGCAGTTTAATTTTCCACAGCGTGCTGAGGAACAGGTTCTGATGACACATTCATGACAGATGCATTATCAGTGCTATTTCAGTCCAAGGTTTAGAGATTCCAGACAGCCTGTCTGCATTACAAACATACTGTAGAATCACACAAGAAAGTCGGCCACATTATCAAGACAAGCTTGTCTTTATTTCTGCTACATGCTCATTCTTTCACCCTGTAATCCTGTTTATTTTGTAAACTTTGATTTGGTTTAAGTCATCTTTGAACTGGTGTCATGCCACGATTTCCTTTTCAGTTGGCTCTTTCAGAAACACAGTACTGTTCATTTAAGGTGAAAGTGGGTTTTATTTAAGTTACTATAAAAAAATCCTCTTAGTCCCTTTGAAGTCAAGTTTGTAGGCTTACAGCTATAGCTATATATTTCATAGTTGAGAAGAAGGTGTATTTCTTGTCACGGATTGCAAACAGAGACAAGACTTGTGGCAGTAAACATGTTTGTTTTTTGTATTTTGTTTCTCTGCCTATGTGCTTACAAATGCAGAATATGTAAACAGGAGCTTACTTTTATGTTTGAAAATACATAGAATTGTAAATATCATGTTAGAAAAGCAACCTTTGGTACATGTCCACATTAATGGCCCCTTTGTCCTGACAAAAAATGAAAAATGTCAAGTGTTTCAAACAGTATGGATAAACAAGAAAGATGACAAGAGAGCAGGCGTTAGTATCTGTTTCAGAGCCCAGATTGCAAACCGACATGCAACGCAACACGTTCACTTATGTCTGTTTGTGTACAACTCTGTTTTTTTTTAATACTTGTCATTGCACCCACACCATGTTTTCTTCTCAGACAGATTTTTCTAGAAATACTCAAATTGCAGAGTGAATACAGGATAGCAAAAAAGGTTCTGTGCAAAAGTTTTTTCTCTTGGTTCTGCTGCCTTGTCTGAGGTGATCATGTGTGACCTATATAGTCCAAGATGTCTAATTATGTCTGACTCCTGTGTAGCTATGTGCCAAGAGGTCACACTCTAAAGGAGGCTTATTAAACGCAGCACACAATAACATTAAACAATCAACCTGCGCTTTATTTCACAAGCAGATTGTTTAATGTGTTAAAACTCCCAGGCATTGCAGTTATGATTACTACTAAATTGTAGCATTCTGCAGATTAAAATATTGTTCAAGCATTTGATTAAGCAGCTCTCTATTTCACCATTACATATGGTGTTTAATTTCACTGAAAGCGTAAGTTCAGCAATGAGCAAATTTATTCTCGGATGTAAAAGATAATGCACAGATATACTGTAGGGATCCTACAGTATTATCAGTACAGATAATTGTTATAATCTGCTCCTCTTTTGTTTTTTTTGTTTTTTGCATATTTTGCTGTTTTGCTGTTAGTTTTCATTTGCTATTATCAACTGCAGTCTTCTATGAAACTTTTATAAGTAGCTTCTGAGTCACATTTATTTCAGTTAAAAATAATTATGTAACACTTAATAATTATGGTGTGGTTAAACAATTAGCTTTTTTTGTGGCTAATTATATTATCAGATAAATTAAATTTTATTTGATATTTCTGAAAATTTAAACTGAGATTCTATTTAAAGATTATATGCGGTTATTATGTTACCTGTGCTACTGCATCTTCATTTAGTGTAAATCCACATTACTTGTACCCTTTGGTTGATGCTGACAATTGGTCCTATAATAGGCCAGTCCAAAGCAGACTTTAACCTTCTAACAGTCATCCTGTGTGCACTGACCAAAAGACCATTAAAGAGTATTTTATTTATTTTTTGCTACTGAATAAAGTTAAAACCAGTTATTTGCATTTACTGTGTTAAGAGACACATACCCTTTACAACTAATTTGGCAGTAACCTTGAAACGTCCATTGTCAAGACCCATTTGTGCCCAAGTTTTAACTTCCTGGCTGATATTTTGAGATGTTGATTCAATATTTCCACATGATGTTCTTTCCTTATGATGTGATTTATCTTCTGAAGTGCACCAGTCTATTCTGCCACAAAACACCCACACACAACATGAAGAAGCCACTACTATATTTTGCTGTTGGGATGGTGTTTTCAGGGTTGCAAGCTTCCCGCTTTTTTCTCCAAATGTAATGATGCACATTGGGGCCTCTTCAGTTTTATTTTCATCAGACAACATGTCTCCAGAAATTAAGACTTACTTCCTGAGATTGTTTGCAAACTGCAAAATGGCTTCTGTGTTGCTTCTGGAGTAATGGCTTCTTCCTCTCTGACTGGTCTTTCAGCTCATGTCGGTGCAGGACTAATTTAACTGAGGATAATGAGACTCTATTAGTCAGCATCCTCTTGTCTTTTACGTTTGTTCTTGGGTTGCAGTAAAACACATTCATGTTTGGTGTTAGGAATAACCTTTATTAATATGCTCATAGCTGTTTTTCCCATTTATACTATAGTGAAATAAGATATAAGTTCTAATTTTTCCCTTTTGTTACAAGAGGATAAGAATGCTCATAAACATACAGTACAAGGATAAATGGCCCAAGGGTTGTCGTAAATGACCTGAAGCTGGGGCACTGGGGTAGATAGTGGAGCAGCCGGTATAACTGGGTTGATTAGAAACCTACAGCACACTTAGATTAAGGATGGACACCTGCTACTACACAATCTAACAGATAGACACCACAATGGTGACACATAGTCTACTGATAATCACTGAGGGAGAGCACATCCACTGCATTGGAGTGCCAGATATAAAAACTGTATGTGACCTTCCTTCGGGGCTCTTCGTCATGCTCTAACAGACGGCGACGGTCGGAGACGGGAGCCTCAGCTCCAATCTCTGTAATCATTCCTCTGCCTTAATTTAGAATAAAGGAGCTAAAAGTTAGAAACTGGTTGAGAGTGGTTCTTTTAAGAGTCTTTAGATAGAGTGTGTGATCGCTTCATGGGGACCAAGTACCGGAGGAGCTCCGAGGCGTCTGACCGCCAGCAGGGTGCGGTAGTCCGGACATTGGGAAACAGAGCCCAACTCTTTCCTGAAAAGTGTTCTCTGTTTCGGGGTGGCAAAGCCGTAACATGAAGGTGAATCGATCAATGAATGATGTAATAATGAAGATGTTTTTCTTGTTCTCTGCTTGTGTTACACCAAGAAAGAGATGAGTGTAACCTCAGGGTGGACATTACGGCAAATTAACAAACGAAAGTAAATTATTTGTTAATGTTAATCAAACTTGAAGAACCAAAAGACAAAAAAAAACGTACCATTCTAATTTGCAGTCCAACCCTACAAGATCTTGTTTACAAACTGTTGTTTAACAAAGGCGCTCCTCAAAAAGTGTGTGCCTGGTTTGGGGAAGCAAAGGATGAATGTTGGGTGGTCCGCAGCTGTGTTATGTCATGCATCATTTCCTCTCAGGTAACTAGCTGGCATCCATCAGTCTTATGGCTGCACCAGCAAATGGATAGGCACTTGCACACTGAAATTGCTATACATTATAAGCAGCAATTTGTCAGCACAACAGTCGCACTAAAATTATGATGGCTGGACATTCCCATACTGTTTACATGGAAGCTGGAAATTATACCCAGGAATTAATCTGATTCACGGAGGTTCACAATTCACTTCTTAATATCTTGGCTGTTCTTTTTTGTTATTTCATGATGTCACATATGTTTGACATGTTGCTATAATGTTACCTCCATTCAGCTCAAATGTTGTAAATAATTAAGAAGCTTAAAAGGACATCCTCTGGTATTTAACATTTTTTGAAAGCATAGCAATTTTAGTGTATGTGAAGATCTGACTGAAAGAAAAGTTCTCATTACCATGTGCCTTACAAATAGAAGTCATTTTGATAATCCTAACGACTTCAAACAAGAAAACTTTAGTCTGATTTAATGTCAGACTGTGATGGAAAAAAGGCGATGTGTCTTTTTACACCCAGTATGTAAGTATTTCCCCAACATGGATGAAATGCTATTCTTTAATAGAAAAGTGCTGTTTATAATGAACAATCGCAGTATCCCCTGTACTGTAAAACAAGGGCTGGGGTCATGTGATGTGCGCTACAGGATAGACGAATGGTCGCTGGTCTCCTCATGTTAGTTATGTAAAATATTATATCCTAGCCTAGGACCTTGCAGAAATAGAGTGGAGACAGTTTATAATTTTGCAGTGACGCTGGAGATGTCTTTGGAAAATGTCTTCAGCAAGCCCAAGAAGAGGGAAGTCCAAAGGAAGGGAAGCGTAATTGATGCTAACACTAAGCAAGGTAGCCACGACAACATGGCAGCACCAGCATGTGAAGAAAATGCAGACCAGGAGTCGGACACTATGCAGGATCAAGAAGATACAATCGGTGGCCCATGTCGAGATAACTTACTGGTTCAACAAGTGACTGACAATATCACCAAAATACTGGATGCTAAGTTGGAGAATGTTATTAAGCCAGTTACTGAGAGGTCTGAGAAGTTCGACTCGATTATGGAGCGACTGGAGACGGTTGAACAACGAAGGTCCGACTTGGAGGACACAGCAAACGATACGAAGATAAACGCGATGGAGACAGCACTCAAAAAAGCACTGGAGAGGATGGATAATTATGAAAATCAGAGTCGCCGGCAAAACGTAAGAATACTCGGACTGAGAGAGGGCACTGAGGGCAAAGATCCGGTCACCTTTTTTGAGAAATGGATTCCTGAGGTCCTGGGAATGCGAGAGGAACAGATGAAGATTGAATGGGCACATCGCATTGGTCCTCCAGCCAGACCCGGTGGGGAGCAGCGCACACGAGCAGTGTTGGTGAGGCTACATAATTATGTGGATAAACAGAAATCTTGTACGCAGCAAGAAACAAAGGCATTGTTAAGACGGGTGACCATCTACGGGTGGCCTTCTATAAGGACTTCTTAGCTGAGGTTATGAAGGAAAGGTAGGCATTGGCAAATGCAAGCAGGAGGCTGCATGATGCAGGGATTCAATACGTGTTCCTGTATCCTGCAGTGATAAAAGTTTTTCCTCCAAACAGAAGACCGATGTAAAGAAGTTAATGACTACATTGGGACGCTCCCTGCTTTTCAGTGACTAGACTCAGATCACCTTAGCATTCAGGTAATCTTCAATTACAATGCTGGATGCAGATGTTCTATTTGACTGAAGGCGTGTTACCCAAACTGTACTATTATTATAACTCTTGGTTCATATTTGAAGAGGATTGGAAAAACAGACTTCATTTAAATTGTATTCTGGTTAATGTGACTGTTATTGTTCTGACAGTATTCTAATGTAATGATCTATATGGGGAGACTGGTCATGGTGTTCTTGACCTCTCTAAGCTTTAGAGCTCAGCTAGATGAGAAGGTTTGTGTTTTACTTTTTTACTCTGGTTAGAGCAGATTTGTTCTGGAATCCAATCCTTTGGTTGATTTTTTGCTTGGATTATGTTCTTGTCTTGTTTGTTGTCCAGCTTGGTTTTATGATAAATGTCAGGTCCAGACTGTTGGATGAGGTAACATTTAGTACATGGCACACACTAAATCATAAATATGAATGAATATCAAGTTTTGCATGTGGAATATTGAGTGCTCAAATAATGTTATAAAGAGAAAGGCTGTCCTAAACTGTCTAAAAAGGGATAACATACAGATTGCATTTCTTCAAGAAACACGCTTGAGTGATGAGGTATATAGAAAGTATCTTAGAGAATGGGCTGGCCAGATTTATTGTTCATCATATTCGACAAACAAAAGGGGGGTAATTACTTTAATACACAAATCAGTGCCCTTTGTTTTGAAACACTGTTATAGCGATACAAAGGTAGAATTATTTTAGTAAAATGTGATTTGGAGAAGCAATTTTTGCTTGGAAATATTTATGCACCCAACGCCCATCCCAAGGCTTATCCTTCTCGATAAAATTGCAGACATGGACTGTTCTAATATGTTAATAGTGGGGGATTTTAACTGCAGCCTTCTCTTTATTGACAGGAACCCGCCCCATAATAATCAGTCAATAGGGTCGTATTAAATAAGATTGATGTGTTTGATCTTTTGGACACCTGGAGGCAAATGAACCCCAATACTAAAAATTACACATTCTACTCTTGCCCCTACCTCTCATCATCTTCGACTATATTTTTGTATCTAACCATCTTGCTTACTTAATAGAACAATCTGATGTTGGCTCTATTGCCCTCTCCAACCATGCCCTTGTTACTCTGACAATGCAACCTTTTAGGCCTACTGAACAATCATTCTTTTGGAGACTAAACTCATTATTATTTCAGGACCATAATTTCATAACATTTTTGGAAGATCAGACTGATTTATACCTGGAATTTAATGATAACAATGATACTCATCTGAGATCAGTGTGGGAAGCATGTAAAACAAGGGCTTCAGACTTGCTCCATATCAGAATGAAGAAGAAGGAGAAGTACAGAGGGACGCTGGTAATACTAGCATTAACATCAGCTTAATGGCACATTTCTGAAGGCAACAAGTAGCTTTGGAATGGCTTATTCTCTACAACAGAGATTAATTGCCCCCACATGTAGCTACAGTTCGATTCATGTCAACCCATATCATATTGGCCCATGTTAGAGGGATGTAATGCTGTGGTGCTGAGCGATGAGTGAACCATAATAGCGAAAGGGTGAGTGTTAGTGAGAAAGACAGGTGAGTGTGTATAATTACTTTGTCTGAAGCTGTTGCCAACTAGGTGTAGGGCATGCATCGCAAGCAACTCTCAACCCACCCTAACTGTTAATTGGTCAATTTTCCAAGGCATGAGGGCAGGGCGATGCTGAAAGCTTTGATCACAGAGACCACACCAGTGTCGATATGTCCCTACCTGAGTGCTTTTGTAGTGGCTTTGCCTGGCAGCGGATTAAGCTAAACTAAACCCACAGAGTGTCTATCTTTCTGCCTGTCTTACCCTGGCTTCCCTGCGGCTCTGCATACCTGAATCTGAACTCTAATTACCAGGCAGTTACTACATTCCTCAAACACACCCACGCAAATACACACACAGTACAACATGCAGTGTGTTGCACATGATTTTTCACAAATGCACTGTATCATTTCATAGGTATGCTTTTGGTTTTTGTGGTTTGTAAGACTTCGAACTGAAATTGGTGTGGTTCAGTTTTATACCCACTAGTAAAGGTTTAATACATATTTCTTTGAACAGTAAATGGATTATGTAAAGCAACAAATTTTAAAAAGAATAGAGATAAATTATTTATAAATTATATTTGTCTACAGCACTAGCTAAACTAGACTGCTAGATGCATTGTGAAATGAAACAGTCTGCTGTTCAAATTCATAAACATTTTTGAATTATAGCTAATCGTCATATTTTATGCATGTTGGTTATGAAATTTTTATGAATTAAATGGGGAAAGAGCATCATGCAAAATGTGAGGTTTTTTGCTTTTTTTTGCTAAGGTTTCTCTGCAGCTCCCAAAAGCCACTGCCAGTTTGAACTTCAACAAGATTTTTTGCTGAAGTTTAAACTAAGCACCAGCATGGGCAAGAAATGGGATTTAAGTGGGATGGTTGTATACCAGACTAGTTGGGGAGTATTTCCGAAACTGGAATTTTCACGCTCCACAACTGGCTCTTAGCTTTGCAGGGAATTATCTAAAAAGAGAAAATATCCAGTGAGCAGCTGTTGTGAACAAAAATGCCACAGCATGTTGAACCTTGAAGCAGACAGATTTATGCTGCAGAAGACTGTGCCGGATGCTACTCCTGTCAGCAATAAACAGAAAACGGAGGCTACAGATTGTACAGGTTCCCAAAAATTGGACAATGACATTTTGGATGAACATTGTCTTGTCCAATGACTCTTTAATTTAGCTGTTACATTTGGATGGTATGGTCAGATAAATTGATCTATCCTGCCTTGTATGAACAGCTTACACTGGTGGTGGTGTAATGGTGTGGGGGGTATTTCCTTGGAACACGTTGGTCTCCTTAGTTCCAGCACAGCATTGTTTAAACACCATGGCCTACCTGAGTATTATTGCTGACCATGCCCATCCCTGTATGACCACAGTGCAGCCATCTTCTGATGGTTACTTCCAGCAGGATAATGCACAGTGTCACAAAGCTCAAACTATCCCAAACTATTGTCTTGAACATGACACTATATTGTATGCCAATGGCCTCTGCATTCACCAGTACTCAAAGCAGTAGACTTTAGGATATGGTGGAAAGTGAGAGGTAAATCATGGATGTGCAACCGGCAAATCTGCAGGAACTGGAGGATGCTGTCATTTCAAAAGTCTAAAGTCTCAG
The DNA here is from genome assembly GCA_036173005.1 of Crenichthys baileyi. NCBI lineage: Eukaryota > Metazoa > Chordata > Actinopteri > Cyprinodontiformes > Goodeidae > Crenichthys > Crenichthys baileyi. Next base: position 922,808 of record JAHHUM010002024.1, read on the forward strand.
AGGACAGCTTTTACGAGTATCTGCTCAAAGCCTGGCTTGTATCCGACAAGACCAATGAGAAAGGTAAGAAGATTTACTATAATGCCCTCCAGGTGAGGCGCAAACACACATGTGGTGGGAGGGTCTTCATTGGATTAACTGCTCAAGTGAAAGGGCAGCGGTAGGTCAAAAACACTTACTATGCCTTTATCCAAAACTTTGGTTTAACTTTAAGATGTCAAACTGAATACAAGGTTGGCTCAAGATGTTTTTTTTGTTTTTGTTTTTCCTAATATTCATTTAATTTACCTGTAACTGGAATCTGTGAAATAATGTGCTGCTGTCTTATCTCCTGTACCTAAGGTAGAAATTATTTAGTCGATGTTGCAAAAATTCATACCAGTAAGCTACACAACCCTCTACATTGATCGGGATGATAAATGTGTCACAGGCACTGAAAGTGGGAGAACCACCGGTACACATGGCATGACTGTGTTGCAGCAGTCATGCAACACAATTGATCGACATGTCCGAAGAAAATCTCTGAACATTATTCAATTATGGACAAATAATAACTCTGTGATCAGGACAGTGGACGGTCTCTCAATGTGGCCGGGGAAGAGTTTTCCAAACTCTGTCATCAATCAAACAACCCAGGACTGATGTTAGTACCATTGAGAACTTATGGCAGTTCTGAATGAAAAAGGGATCCAATCCAATAATAGCTAGATGTATTTAATAGTTTATTAAGACAAATATGAAGATTGTATTTTAGGTAGGGGCTTTAAGAACAGTTGGCTGCACCATGGTGCAGTTGTTAGAGCAGTTGCCTCACAGCAAGAATGTTCTCTGAAACATGGCTGGGGCCTTCATATGTGGAGCTTTAATGTTCTCTCTGTTCATGCTTGGGTTTTCTCCTTTTCACTAGCTTCCTCTCACAGTCCAAAAAAATGCATATCAGTTTTTGACACTATCAACTGGCCTTACTTGTAGATGTAAAGTATTTATACATGTTGCCCTGTGTGAACCTGTCCAGGGTTATCCTGCTTCTCACCAACCAACCAGTGTAGCTAGACACCTGCCCGCCTGTTAAAGAATATATGTCAACAAACGTCTGGTATGTGTTTCTCTGTCTGTAGCTTGACAGCTCATAACCTTCACTCCATAACCGTCACTTTTTGTTGAGCCTAATTGTTTTTTTCCAGTGCGCTCATCTTCTTTGGGTCAGACATCAATCTAAGGAGTTTTGTGGCTAAACTAACTACTGTCAAACCAACAGTTGTTTACTTACTTACATTTAGACAAAAGCCGCCTTTACAAAACACTTCAAGTGCCTTTCATTGCGCCTTACTTGCCAAACGAGGAAGTCACAGCCCCACGTCAACTGACTTGTATAGGGGCTAGCTGGCTTGGTTGATTGATGAAGTCATATAGTGATGACATTTGGTTTGTGTCGCCAGCAAATCACTGTAATTAAAAGCGTTATAAGTCAGAAATCGTTTTCAACATCAAGAGTAAAAAGGTGAGATATATAATTTATATTTAAAGCGTCTCCTCTGCCAACAACAGGTCACACTGAGTTTGTCCGTCATTATTGTTTTGAAACAAACTATGGGGAGGCGTCTGATGTAAGTCTTATGCGTAGTGCTGATATCGATGCTTCACGACACCTCTTGTCATCCTGCAAAGCCAGCTTTGTGTTTGAGAACTCACAACTGCAGGATATCGCTGTAATTTATGAATCGGCAGGGGAAACTTAGAGGTGGCTTGCTTTGAGAGTTTAAAATGGGAAAGAAACTAAACATGGCGTCCCCTATGGTGTTTTGAAACCACATTGGCAAGGATGGTCACAGCCATTGCACACATGTAAAGCACATGACCCATAAATGACAGCTACAGTCCTTGAAATACAGGTTTGCTGCGACTTACAAAAAAAGCCACTAGTGCCACACAAAAATTTTTTAGAGATGCACTGATCAAACATTAGGCTTCCCGTTATCTGCCAAGATCTGCTGCAGGTGAGTTTGGTCATTCACCAGTTCTGTTAAATGCCCCCATTGTCAGGATTGACATTTTGGACTCCTGTTTGGCTCTGTGTTTTGCCTTTTTAGTCATCTTATTATTTGGCCTTAGCAGTTTTGTTCCTTCCCTCCTCTGATTTATTATCTTGCTTGGTTTGTGTTTTCTGTTTATTGTTTATTTGGTCTTTTCACTCCTCGTCAGTCTTTGTATTTGTTTCACCTGTTCCTCCTGCTTCCCTGCCTCCTTGTGACACCTGTTCCTTGTTCCCTTGATTACCTGCCTTTGTCTTCCCACAGTATATCAGTTGGTTTGGTGTCATTGTTTGTGGCTGGTTCCTTGTTGCTCGTCACCCCTCGTCCATGACCTTGATTATGCTTTGTTTTGTTTTTGCCTCGCCTGGAATTCTTTGCCTAGGAGAACCTGCAGTGTCTTGTGAGTTTTTGTATTTGGACTCTGGTTCATGCCTGCAGGATTTTTGCATTGTTTGGGCTTTGTAAATAAACCTTTGATTTACAAAGATGAATTCTCCGAGCTCTTGTCTGCACTTTGGTCCGATCCAAAACCACATCGTGACAGAAGGAACCAGCCAAAAGGGCCAAGCAGACAGAGCTCAAGAGCTACTGAAACGGATACGACAGGAGGAGGGGGAACTGAGGAAAATGCATGGCGAAGAGGTGGAGATATTACCTTCACCCTTGTTGCTCCAAGGAATGGAGGAAGCTGGAATAAGCCTACCGACGCCGGTATCTCCAGTCTTCATACCGGGTCAGAAGCGCTCCAGCTTACCTCCAACAATCTCGGCTACCTCCACCTCCTCACGCCGCCGACGTCATCGCCACGGGCCTTCCTCGTCACCCACAGCCACAGCAGTTTCCCCGGAGTCATCCACGTCTGCGGCAAATTCTGCTGCGGCAGAGTTTCCCGCTGGGTTCAGTTCCCGACCAGGTCGATATCGGCGCCGCAAAACAGTTACCATTGGGGAGTTCCGGATGGGCGCCTCCAGCCCTTCCACGGAGGGTCCACCCGGCATGATTCCCTCACGGCTGTTTTCCCCTGTGCTGAATGGTGGTCACTCAGCGCCCTCTGCAGTTCTCCAGCCGCCGGTGCAGCCTCCAGCCATGAATTGGATTCAAGCCGGGCTGGAGGAGATGAAAAAGAAATCTATGAAGAAACGTTGCTGTGGATTCGTGCTCCATCTAATGGATCACCCAGAGGATCTGGACCTGGTGCACTCTTTACTTCAGGCTGAGTTTCTTGCTGTGGGATGGTAGACGCTCCAGCTCCTGTCTCCGCTGGAGGTCCCTTCGACCCTCTTCTCGTGGCCGTTAAGGCAGCCAAGCTATCAGAGCCCCAGCATGCAGCCAAGCCTCTGGACTCACAGCATGCAGCCAAGCCTTTTGACTCACAGCATGCAGCCAAGCCTCTGGACTCACAGCATGCAGCCAAGCCTCTGGACTCACAGCATGCAGCCAAGCCTCTGGACTCACAGCATGCAGCCAAGCCTCTGGACTCACAGCATGCAGCCAAGCCTCTGGACTCACAGCATGCAGCCAAGCCTCTGGACTCACAGCATGAAGCCAAGTCTCCTGAGCCCCAACACGCAGCCAAGTCTCCTGAGCCCCAACACGCAGCCAAGTCTCCTGAGCCCCAACACGCAGCCAAGCCTCTGGACTCAGCTAAGTATCCTGAGCCCCAACACGCAGCCAAGCTTACAGAGCCTCAGCCGGCCGCCGCCGGGTCTACAGAGCCTCTGACCCAAGTTCCTGAATTTCGAGAGGGGTTCGAGGACAAATCGCCTCTGACCCTAGCTAAAGGCCAGACGGACTGTGCTCCTGGCCAGACGGACTGTGCTCCTGGCCAGACGGACTGTGCTCCTGGCCAGACTAACTGGGGCCAGATGGACTAGGTTTCGGGCACGACTGACCTTATGACACACTACTGCTTGACATTCCAGCCAGTTTCCACGCCATACACACTCCAGCCAGTTTCCACGCCTGACACACCACAGCCTGACTATGTGGCGCCTGAACCACCGCCTGACTTAGTGGCGCCTGAACCACAGCCTGACTATGTGGCGCCTGAACCACAGCCTGACTATGTGGCGCCTGAACCACAGCCTGACTATGTGGCGCCTGAACCACCGCCTGACTTAGTGGCGCCTGAACCACAGCCTGACTATGTGGCGCCTGAACCACAGCCTGACTATGTGGCGCCTGAACCACAGCCTGACTATGTGGCGCCTGAACCACAGCCTGACTATGTGGCGCCTGAACCACAGCCTGACTATGTGGCACCTGAACCACAGCCTGACTATGTGGCGCCTGAACCACAGCCTGACTATGTGGTGCCTGATGAACCAAAGCCTGACTATGTGGCGCCTGAACCACCACAGCCTGACTATGTGGCGCCTGACACACCACAGCCTGACTTTTTGCCTGACACACCACAGCCTGACTTTTTGCCTGACACACCACAGCCTGACTTTTTGCCTGACACACCACAGCCTGACTTTTTGCCTGACACACCACAGCCTGACTTCTCTCCTTGGGCGCCGGACTTTATGACTGACTATGCGCCTGACCATGCACCTGAAGACACTTTGCCTGGGTCCGAGTCGGACGCCAGGACCAAGTTTTCTGGGTTCCAGCCTGGGTCCACACCGTACGCCAGGGTCAAGTCTTCAGGGTTTCTGCCTGGGTCCACGCCGGACGCCAGGACCAAGTCTTCAGGGTTTCTGCCTGGGTCCAAGCCGGACACCAGGTTCAAGTCGCTGAGGATCTTGCTTCGTGGGTTCACCAGACCACGCCACAGACCTCCGGGACGGTTGCTCCTTCGCCGCCGGGCTCCGGATCAATAGCCACTTCGCTGCAGACCACTGGACCATCGGCTCCTTCATTGCTGGCCTTGCTGCCGGCCTCCTGGCAGCCTGCATACTCGCCGCAGACCTCCGAGGCGCCTGCATCCTCGCCGCAGACCTCCGAGGCGCCTGCCTCTTCGTTGGCTTCGTCGCCTCAGGCCTCCGGATCATCGGCCTCTTCGCTGGCTTCGTCGCCTCAGGCCCCTGGATCATCGGCCTCTTCGCTGGCTTCGCCATTGCAGGCCCCCTGATCGTCGGCCTCTTCGCTGGCTTCGTCATTGCAGGCCCCTTGATCGTCGGCCTTATGGATTTTTTTTTTGTCTCTGTTCTCGTTCCTGGAGATTCTGGACTCTGGTTTTGTTTTGTTTATTGGGGGTATTTTTTGTTTTCGGACTCTTGGCCTCCTTCCAAGGCCTCCCTCCGCCCGCCCTGGGTGGGTCGTTTTGTGTTTTGGACTCTTGCCCTCCTTCCAGGACCCCCGCTACCCGCCCTGGTCGGGTTGTTTTGTTTTTTCTTTTTGAGACTTTGCGTTCTGGTTCCTAGAGGTCGCCTAGGATCCGACCTTGAGGGGGGGGGGGTTATGTCAGGATTGACATTTTGGACTCCTGTTTGGCTCTGTGTTTTGCCTTTTTAGTTATCTTATTATTTGGCCTTAGCAGTTTTGTTCCTTCCCTTCTCTGATTTATTATCTTCCTTGGTTTGTGTTTTCTGTTTATTGTTTATTTAGTCTTTTCACTCCTCGTCAGCCTTGTATTTGTTTCACCTGTTCCTCCTGCTTCCCTGCCTCCTTGTGACACCTGTTCCTTGTTCCCTTGATTACCTGCCTTTGTCTTCCCACAGTATATCAGTTGGTTTGGTGTCATTGTTTGTGGCTGGTTCCTTGTTGCTCGTCACCCCTCGTCCATGACCTTGATTATGCTTTGTTTTGTTTTTGCCTCGCCTGGAATTCTTTGCCTAGGAGAACCTGCAGTGTCTTGTGAGTTTTTGTATTTGGACTCTGGTTCATGCCTGCAGGATTTTTGCATTGTTTGGGCTTTGTAAATAAACCTTTGATTTACAAAGATGAATTCTCCGAGCTCTTGTCTGCACTTTGGTCCGACCCAAAACCACATTGTGACACCCATGGCAGGTATGAAATTGCATTCTGTTGCAGGAAGCTACTGTTCATGCCAGAAGGTGTACACAATCTCCAAAACTGCAGTAGTACGAAATGGTGAAGGAACAAAATGACCTGCACACATCAGTGTTTTAATAGTTTCTCACAGCTTTTTTGCTTCCTCTGTCCTCATTAACAAACAACTCACTAATACTGAAAATAGTCGGTTTAGATTTTTCCACTAAAGAGCTTTTTGGTTGTATGTTGTGTTGAAAGATCAGTAAAAGATTTAAATTTGGATTTTTCCTTCCAGTCTTTCACCGGTCCAGTCCAGTCAAGCTAAAAATCATCCAGTTCTGCTCTGTGTCCATCTCTAGTGATTGTCTCCTCTTTTCCTTATCACCATGCAGTCCAACCTCAATTCAGGCTTGGTGTTGATATTGCACATTCAGCTATCTCTGCTTGAGATGTATGTGTGAACAAACTAATCTAGGATTTATGTGAATGTTGCCTTTTGCATGCAATTGCTATGGCCTTATTTGACTTCTGGTGAAAGCTGGTGGCTTGTGTAATCAGTCTTGTTACAGTTTACTTTGTGTTTCAAAGACGATTATTCTAAGTCCAATATGTTTTTCGACACGGGAGTCTTTAAAGAACCAAGCTTATAATAAGCTTTTGAAAATTCTATTTATATGATGAAGAAATAGTTCTGTTCTCATGAGAAAGTGAACCACCAGACGCTCAATATTATCATAACTGATTGACAAGGAAGTCTCAGTAATTTGGTAAATTATGCCTGCATCCCAGAGCTGATCTCATAAACAAAAGCTTTGCAGCGAAGAGGGCAACAGGCAGCTTGCTGTCTGTCTAGGTCATGCATCACAGGGTTTCTCTGCTCCACAAAACATCCTAAGCCAGTTTTTGGGCTCATTCTGTACAACATACAGACAGGGAAGGCAAGTTGAAATACAAATTGACAGACAGGCAGACCTGACAAGCCGACAGAGACCAAGAGATAAAGACTGACAGCTGGCAAGGCAGGCAGACAAACAAACAGTCTTAGACAGACAGGAAAAAAGCAGGAATGCCAAAAGAGAGCAGCGTGACTGATGGAAAGGTAAAATATGTTATTAGCATTTTCAGGCTATTTTTAGTCATTTGCAGTATTTTATAATTGAAGATTTTTCAACAGAATTTCCACAGCCATCATTTCTGTTATATTGACTGTTTTCATCTGCATGTAAAAGCTTGTTTTTAAGATGGACATGCAGCATACACTACAAAGCATTTAGAAGCAGAATAATAAACATAAGTAATTAGATTACGCATCAGTCCATGAACCGTGCAAGAATGTTGCCTTAAGTTACTATAGTGACTGCCGCTAGTCATGAATTAGCCTCTACAAAGTGAATTACTGTTATGAGATTTATCCATTCATACTGAAATATACCACCATGTAATGTTAGCTGGTTGCATTTCCTCTCACATTTTCTTGGGAAAGCAGTGGTAGCAGTGAAGGAAATGAATGTGTTCTGCATGTGAATGCCTGGCAGTGTCTGTCTTTTGGCCGGACTGCATTGTTGTGGTGCCTTCGCCCTGTCTAAAGCCTAGAGAAGAGATTGTTTTATTTCCTCTCTGAAGAGAATACACTGGCAAACCAGAACAATAGGCCGCAGGGCAGGGCTTCTTCTTTCAGCTCCCCCTGCAGCCCTGGTCCCTGTCCCCTCAATGGCTCAAGAGCTAAATGCTACTTACCCTTCTGCAACTGCACTCTGAGTCACCCTCCCAGAGCAGCCAGTGCCAGCTTTATCCAAATCAGGTGAACAGCACATTGTTGGAATAGTTTTGTACTCCAAAATAGCAAGCTCCTAACAAGCAAATCTAAGTCAGACATTGAGATTATTTGAAGGATTTCAAGAAGATGGCTAAAGATCTTTACTGACTCCAGTGGCAGCCATGTTTAGACTTGCTTTGGAAGCAGATTATGGTGCAGAAGTAGTAATTTAGGGTAGCGATTATGTGTTGAGACACTTTATCATTGCCATGCAGGAATTCCCCGCCTCGGCCTATATCAATTGTTATGTAAAGCAGTCATTCATTTTGTACAGTTCGCCTGGAATCCAGTTTCTGCAGTAGACTTTGTGTGCAAATGCTTTTAAGAATAGAAGAGGTGGGAAATATGTTGTTTTTTAATCCTGCCTGGGTACAACACAGCTGCCTACATATGCACAAACCCTCATTTTGTCTCTTTTCCCAAGATCAAATATATATGCTGCTTTTGAGTGAACTGTGTCTGTAAAAATACATTCAGCTGACAATACGCTATATACTGTTAATGAAACCAAGACAAGCAGGATTTCAGCAATATTTTGGGAGAAGAAGAATTAAATTTCAGTGAGTTTTCACAAAAAAGGGGAAAGGTTTAAAAGAATCACAAACTTTGTCCAAAATATCCTTTAACCAGCGTTGAATTTTCCAGCCTACTTTTATCTAGTCCTGGGCTAGTTTTACAACCACTTACACCATATGTTGGCATTTTTAGGGGACTTGTTTGGATTGTCCGAATTAGGAGTGGGCCAGTCACTCGTGTGACCTTATTGACCCTATTAGTGACCTCACTGGCCCATTAGTGTGATTTTTCTGACTAGACCTTAGTAGCCTGACAACTCCAACACATGTTCAAAACTGAAGATTTTTGGATAAGAAATTAAATATCTGTGAATTTATACCAATATATTTCAGCTTTCAAATGTAGAGTATATGTTTCATGAATCTCAACTTGTATTTTCAAAAATCCATCCATCCTGATGATAAAATTTGGTCCAGACTCATCAAAAAGAGTGGCCAATGGCTTGCCAGCAAATTGTCGCTAATCGCGGGATGGCGAGATGGCCAGAGCTGAAGGATTGAGTCCACAGATGGGTGCTTAAACAACATGCTTTCATGAGAGACTTGTAAATTAGCCCATTGAGCCTGCCAGGTATGTTGTTTATGCTTTTGTGTAGTTAAATAACTATTAATGTGGTACGTTAACATACCTGACATCTATTCAGCCTGTTGTTCAGTGTGCTGTTGTCTAGTTGCATAACTTGGCTTTCCAGAAATTTCTGTTCTTTGATTTTGTGAAATAAATTCCTAAATAGTCTTTCTTGTAGTTTTTCTTGTAGTCCAGTGCGACTTACGGTTTTTTCCTCTTCATGACATATTTTCTGACTGAAGCGATTTATACTCCAGAAATTACGGTATTTGTATCTTCTCTCATCAGTACCCAAACTAGTGCACAAAACTAGTTTAAAATTGATAGAGGCATCTTCAGTAGTTTGTAACAGAGTGTTGATCTGGCCAAAAATATTGTGACGTTTTAATATTGTGTTTTATACACTCCTTGAGCCTTCTAGTTTAGCCTCTTATTCCATCATATAAACCCAGGGCAAACAGATCATTTTAGGTCATAAATATGTTTGTCTCAAAATCAAAGTCTCTCCGTGATAGTGTGATCATTACCTTGCAATAGCACAGGAGAGTAAAAGGAGCTCAAGTGTTCTTATTGTTGATTAGGAGGTGGTTTATCCTGTAATCCTAATCAGAATATTGATGATCATCCCTCTCCACCTGCAAAGTTTGAGGATGTTTTTGGTTTTAAAGCGGCACCAATCCTCAGAGGTTGAGACTTAAATGACATGTGTTTTAGTCACATTAACAGTGCTGTTAATACAACCTAGGAGCATATCAAACTCTAACAGTTTTGCTTCTGAATAGTTTGAAATGTTACCATCTAGGTAAATTCAGTTAAAACTAAGCTATGCAGTTTCTTTCATGCTATGTTGTACAGTTACTCTCACTGTAGATCTGACTCATCCGAGAGAAATGATGCTTCTCACTTTAACAAGGCACTAAAGTCTGCTGTGTGAGGACAAGGAAAATTTTCCAGTAATTCCAAAAAAAAATTTAAGCATCCTCTTGCATTTGTTTTTGTGTTTTTTTCAGATGGCAATTTAATCTCCTTTCAGGGATCAAAAAAAATATGTCTGACTAAATAACCACCAGTTTTTGCTCCTGGTCAAAATGCAGTAAGCTAATGTAACTGACTGGCATTTTACCAGAGATAGCATAAAATATTATGATAGTTGAAAGTATTTCCCGCTGATGAATTATGTTTTCTTAAGGATGCATCCCTGTTGAACTCAGGTAAAGTCACTGCATCTTTAATGGTAAAGGTTATATTAGTTACTATTTGTAATTGGGTGCTGATGTCCACACTTTCGTACATCGTTATATCATCGTGTCATCCAAAACTTTCAGGCTGAGGTGTGTTGGTTTAAGCCAGATGTATTTTGTAAGGTTTAATTTCAAGAGCATCTGTCTTAAGGGCCATTCATGCCCCTTTTACGTATGTTAATGGGTCCACTAAATTCTAAGACTGTCAAGCATCACTGCCAACTCCAAACTCCAAACTTGTATTGTGTTTAAGTTGGCATGGGTGTTACACACAATCCACTACAGGTGATTTTTGAGTTACTTTCCGAATTCAGAGGTGAGTTTCAGACAATAGCAAACATGGCAACGGTGGAAGAAATGGTGATAATGTACATTCTCTAAGGGAGACATTAAAAGTGGCACTGCTCTAGATAGAGGTGGTCTGTGTGTCCATTAAATACATTGCAGCATGTGGATGGAGGACTTCTGCCATTTCTATTTCATATTTTTGCTCATTGCACGTGAGTTATACTGCACCACACTGCCCCCACAATCACCAGTTTTGCTTTGTTTGTTGTGTTTGGGAATGCATCCACAAACTCCATTTTGATTGACTAAAATATGCGTGAAATGGATGCAGAAGATTGACGGAAAGCTCAGTCCATATGTGTCTACTTATTTAATGATGAGCATAAATGGCCCTTTAGTGTCCCTCTGAATACCATTCTTAATCAGGCTTTTCCCTGAACCTTTTGTTATCCAAGAACTGCTGACATTGTTATGCGGTTTATGTTCTAGAGTGGCTGCATGCAAGAATGTAGCATTTCCTCTGAAGTTCTTAAGTGATAATGAAGCAGGTGGTTGCTCAGAGAGTTTATGGTGAAGTAGTTGGGGTCAAAATAAGAATTATTGCTTAATACATTTTTTATGCCTTCATATTATAGAGTGGTATTGATATTTACATCAACAGGGTAGGTAGGGAGCTTTCTAATTTGAGATGCACACGTGAATTGTAGCTGGGAGGGAACGTCTGGAGCTAACCTACTGTTTTTCAATGGTAGGTTTATGGTTTACTCATGAAACTGAGATCCAAAAGTATTTTTTACTTTCTTCATAGTGTTTTTAAGATGCCCTGTAGGATTATTATGACCTGGATGGCTTGGAATCTACACAAACACTTTCTTATAGGATCGTCTTTCCTCATTTGGATAATTATTACCTCAAATGTCCTGCAAGCATTGCATCTTGGTAATGTTATAAGTAGTTTTGAATCCATAGTTTCCCCCAAAAAAAAAGGGATTGTTTTTTTTTTTTTTTTTTTTTGATGGCAAGTAGCTTTTTGATGCTTTGTTAGCAGAGGATAAAAGACTTTTCTTGTCTGGTATGTGAAAAAGTACTGAGTGTGTGTTTAGGAAATATACAAAAATACAAACAGTGTGTGCTATTAATCAGAGTATCTATTTTGATGTTAATTTGGACCGCATTTTCTGTGCAATATATAAATTCAGAACAGAAGTATTGTGTTGCTCCTGAAAGCATACAATCTTGCAACTGCATGTGTTTGCAATTACTTTAAGAAGCAGAAAATAACTTCAGGAGATCGGATGCTAAAAAGAGCCACAAGACATTCCTATCAAGTTAAGGCAAGTACTATTAAAAAATGTCCACTTTTCTAGACAACGAATTACTTGTTTATTCAATTTGAGCCTCAGCAAAACATTTTTAAATGACTTCAAATACAACAGAACACATTAACCTCTAAAACAGAAAGGATTTCTTTTAAGGAAAATCATCTTCCAGGAACAATAAAAACCACCCAGCCCATGTGCCAAGTAAACCTAGACAGAGAAGATAAAAACAGGTTAATAGCTGTTTGGGTGCTACAAACTGCCCAATTGGGATAGTTAGAGGTACTGAACTAAGTGCACAACAACACACAAAGGTTCAAGTCTTGTGGATCCGAAATGTCTTTAAGATTTAAGTTTAAAATAGAGAAGCCTATATATGCAACCAACATGTTACCAATGGAAAAGAAATGTAATTAGGAACTGTAAAAAAAAAAAAAAATTGATTAAAAGTTCCATTATTGCAACTTTTCAGCTTTTATTTTCACATATTCCATTCAGTCAAAAACCTTTTCATTATAGCTGCAATGATTGCAGCTGTCATGGCCTATTTCAGTTTCTAGTTTATACTGATTAAACATTTGTACAGCTAAAATTCAACTGAAAATAATTGTTCTGTATCTCCTTTGTAGACCAGATAATGATTTGCTTTGTCAGTATTATTTTGAAAAGCCAATAAAGTATTTGGGGAAAACCTCCATAAAGTGATACAGGGGTTGGACAATGAAACTGAAACACCTATCATTTTAGTGTGGGAGGTTTCATGGTTAAATTGGACCAGCCTGGTAGCCAGTCTTCATTGATTGCACATTGCACCAGTAAGAGCAGAGTGTGAAGGTTCAATTAGCAGGGTAAGAGCACAGTTTTGCTCAAAAAATTTGAAATGCACACAACATTTTTGGTGACATACCCAAGTTCAAAAGAGGACAAATTTTGGTGCACGTCTTGCTGGCGCATCTGTGACCAAGACAGCAAGTCTTTGTGATGTATCAAGAGCCACGGTATCCAGCATACCACCAAGAAGGCCGAACCACATCCAACAGGATTAACTGTGGACGCAAGAGGAAGCTGTCTGAAAGGGATGTTCGGGTGCTAACCCGGATTTTATCCAAAAAACATAAAACCACGGCTGGCCAAATCACGGCAGAATTAAATGTGCACCTCAACTCTCCTGTTTCCACCAGAACTGTCCGTCGGGAGCTCCACAAGGTCAATATACACGGCCGGGCTGCTATAGCCAAAACTTTGGTCACTCATGCCAATGCCAAACGTCGGGTTTCTATGGTGCAAGGAGCGCAAATCTTGGGGTGTGGACAATGTGAAACATATTTGTTTCTCTGATGATCCACCTTTACTGTTTTCCCCCACTCTGGGAGAGTTTTCGGTGTGGAGAAGCCCCCAAAGAAGCGTACCACCCAGACTGTTATGCCCAGAGTGAAGCATGGGGGTGGATCAGTGATGGTTTGGGGTGCCATATATGGTATTCCCTTGACCCAATACTTGTGCTAGATGGGCGCATCACTGCCAGGACTCCGAACCATTCTTG
>JAHHUM010002024.1:943982-977977 GCA_036173005.1 Crenichthys baileyi
ACAGCTTCCTCTTGCGTCCACAGTTAATCCTGTTGGATGTGGTTCGGCCTTCTTGGTGGTATGCTGGATACCGTGGCTCTTGATACATCACAAAGACTTGCTGTCTTGGTCACAGATGCGCCAGCAAGACGTGCACCAACAATTTGTCCTCTTTTGAACTCTGGTATGTCACCCATAATGTTGTGTGCATTTCAATATTTTGAGCAAAACTGTGCTCTTACCCTGCTAATTGAACCTTCACACTCTGCTCTTACTGGTGCAATGTGCAATCAATGAAGACTGGCTACCAGGCTGGTCCAATTTAGCCATGAAACCTCCCACACTAAAATGACAGGCGTTTCAGTTGCATTGTCCAACCCCTGTATATCTGACTTATAAGGGGGTATTACAAGAATTGTTTTTCTACCCTCATATCACCTGAAAAATATTTTCTATTAATTAACAGAACACCAAACTAGAAGTGTTAAAACCACCCAAACAACAATCAACCCTTTATATGTGAAAGTTATGTTCCCCATTTTGAAGTGAGGTTTTTCTTTTTATTAATTAATTAGAGGTATGACATGTATTTTTGAAGCCCATTCTTCTTTACTCTTTGTGAAATGATTTCTGAGTACACAACTTATGCAATTAAGAGATGGCTTGCACCTTTGGAAAAAATAAGTCGTTTGTGGTATTAGAGATAATATACCATTAATAAGCATAATAATATGCTTTTAATTAATGGGTAATTGTTTTCTCTAGAATAAAGTGATACCGAATTTACTTAATTCAAAACCCTGAAAATTGATGTTATGGGTACTTGTACTTGCAGCTTTGAAATGCTTTTGTTCTCTTCTTTAATGAAAACCTACAGTGACTTTAAACTCACCTTGATCACTCACTTATCTACAGTCAGTAATGAGACCATTTAGCGGACTTGACATGTACACTTGTTCCAATTTTAGTTGACAGAATAACAAATGTGTTAAAACTTTTAATATTTTTCCATTTCAAATCCTCTACTAAGAGGTGTCAGAGAGCATGATGTATCAACCAAATATAGGACTATTGTTGTTTTTAATTATGTTACACAAAAAGTCATTTACCACACATTATGAAAGTCTTGTTTAGATGCATAGTGTTAGCCTTATAGCATAATTGCCTAAATCATAATTTGTCTTAGTTTAGCAATATCAATAGAAGACATGATGCGGTTGCTGAAAAATTTGTTTTTTCTTGTTTTCCAAAAACATTCAAATATGACTTAGGTGATTATGTTATGAGCTAACCATAATAGTTTAATTGTCTATATAGTTCCAGAAAAGCTTGCAAAACCATTGTTTTTGAATGAAATGTCCTAACTTTCAATGTCTCTGAGTTTTTAAACTTGGAGAATTTACTGCATTGTGAATATGTTAAAAATAAACATATCACCATTTAATATACAAAACAATTTCACAATTTTTTGATTGTAACCCTGACAGTGCAGATGATGTAAATAAGTATTCACTGCAATCCCATTTCAAGTAATTACTTTAGACAGCAGCTCTTTTAGTTGGCAGTGCACATGACATCTGCAGGTCAACTCTAGTTGAAAGGTTAATGAGCTTTGGTTTACTGGATCATAGGTCACAAGAGGTTTGTGACATCTTAATCAAATATGCCTCTAGAATAAAATGTTTACACATTACATTTCTTTGGGTGACATTTGTAATCTTTTTGTTCTTGAAGCATCCAAAACATCTGCATTTGTTAAGGAATGTTTAGGTATGTATATGGTTATACTTGAACTTGGGCGATAAATACCTAACAAGATTTTGTGCCTAAAAAAAATGACATGAGCAACAGTTAGTTATCTCTGGGTCACTTTGCACTTCAATACCCATGGTACCATTTTGTCCTGTCCAACTTCAATCTTGCACCCATGAAAAAAACAGAAAATTAACTGGAGGTGCATGGTCGGTACAAAACATCTCATTGCAGGCCATTCCATTTTGTACATGGAAAAAATTGGGTGTGAAAAGAAAAAAAACTGCACAGTACAAAATGAAGAGAAGACAAAGGAACCAGCATCCAGTTATGTAAAATTTGTCCCTTTTACTAGATGGTAAAGGTAAGATACTCACTAACTCATCAACTTGAATTTTGCTTTACTGCAACGCCTTCTTCATTTAACTTAAAACCATAGTTTCTTCATAATCCAGATTAAGATGGGTTTGATCAGTATTTCCATATCCTACGTCCACAGACGAAAGAGAGATGAGCCCATCAAGCAGATTATTCTATAACCTTTGTAAGTTTGGTTATTTAAGGACCGTGTTTACACAGATGGGTTCATTAATGTGGTATGATTGGGTAGCTTGGCCAACAGAGGTGGTGCAGCTTCATTGTAACGCTTGTCAGTCAGATACACTAAAGGCAAACTTTGAGGGATGAGAGGCTAAAGAAAAGTAATTCCAAGTAATATTGGACTGCAGAGGAAAATTCAGACCAAAGCTGCCCAATGAGTCAGAAGAGATTCAATAACTCAAGGTAAGCTGTGTGTACTGAACCTGACTGAGGGTTTCATAGGAAAAGGAGCAGTAAATATAGAAGATGTTTTTGTTATAGAGAAAAGCTTCAGTGCTACAGCACAATGAAAACAGCATTGTTATGGTAATTCACACTAAATGCTTTAGTTTAGAACATATGAAAGTTCACTCTTTGTAAAAAGCAATGCCACTTTTCAGTGAATTTTTCATCAAAGGACCACACCAGTTAATTATCCCTATATGTTCTTTAATATTTAGTCTGTTTAATCTCAGAAATGTTTGACAGCATTTTTATTTTAATCTTTTTTATCATTTTCAAGCTTTTGCATGTAATAAACAGGAATATCCTGTTTATTAGAAAAAGTTTTCTAATGCATGTTACTTCACAAATTCAATGAAATTATTGGAAGCATATTTGATAAACATAGCACACAGTGCATCAACCAATAAATATAAAAGTTTTAAAACATTCAAAACATTCACTTTTTGGTTAATTTAAATAAATGGCAAAATGATTCAGCATTTTTTATTTAACGCAACGTGAAATATTATTAAAACGTTGAGTGCCAAATAAACCATAGACCTTTGGTTTATCTTAAAAATCTGTATCTATGTTTTAGAATCTTGTTTTTAGAAGAAATAAAGGGTGTAGTTTTTGATTTGCTCTGGTATATTGACACAGGCAATGAAATCTGCATCCTGGTTACAAAAGCATTGAAAAGCCCTCCACCAGTTTTCTTTGTGTATTTCAGATATTCCATTAAAACAGTGTGATAGAGGAGATGCAAATGATTTGTAAGCAATTTGAGTAAACTGTGGCTGGCTAAATATTAGCCTAAACTAGATAATTATACACCGAATATAGATCCTTAAAACGCTGTTTGGATTTTATAAATCCTTTAAATAGCCTTTACTCTTCTGCTATTTGCACCAGCTTATAATAAAATAATCACAATTTATGGATTCGTTAAACCTGATCAAATATCCTTTTAAACATAGTTTGATTTTAGAAACCTTTGCTCTACTCATGAAAACAAAAATGGGGACTGCTAGTTTTCCAGGCTTCGCTTTATGATACTGAATGTCATAGCAAATTATTTCATGTCCAACGCATTAAAGGGAACTCTTAAATAAAAGAAAATCATGTGTGTAGGTGGTAAATGCTGACCGCTAAAATGTTTTAAAAGCTGAAATTATGTGGTATTTTACGTGAAGGGTTGTCACCCTAAATTACAAAAAGAAATGTAATCTTTTTTCTATAGATATATTTTTTTCAGAATTTTTTTAACACCTATTTTTTCAAATGAAATGTTGTACTTCATTCCTGAAATTAAGCTCTAAATTATTTTCGATTAAAATATGCACTTACATATCAAATTACTTGACTTTTGGAATATAGTTTCAATTAAGTGTAGCACATGCTTTCTGTTAGAATCTGTTGGTAAAAAGTTGCCAGGCTGCCAGAAGCAACTCAGAAATGTATCCCTTCTTGTCCTTCTGTTCTGTTTATGAGACATTTTTATGGAAGCTGCAGACTGTTCCATCTCTAATTCAGATACAGTGGTAAGCATGAGAAATGGATTGCTAGGCTGCAACAGGGAGATTTTGCTCAGCTGCTGCCTTCCTTGTATGTGCTGCAAAGATTCATAATTAGTCTATTAGAGCAGGGCCGTAGTGATGGGTTATGTGATTCAGAGCGATTAGAGCACTTAAAGCCAGCATGTCTCCTTCACTTTTATCCCTGCTGAGCAGTTATACTGGATGGTCTTGCATGGGCACGTTATCAAGCTGTCTCAGTGGAGCAGATGTGGCAACAAAATATGCTGTTACATGTTTGACTTGGTGTGTTGCATGATATGTTTTCCATGTGTGTAATGGGCACAGTTTTAACTATAATGTGGTTCAAACAGTGCTGTTTGTCCGAAAAGTGATTCAAGCCCACATCTTAACTCCTCTGTCTGATTAATTATAAAGCAGACTGATGTAATTTAGAATTGCGGTAGTAGTAATAGATTTTGTTTAATTCAAATTTCACCTAAATTTGAGTAGTATGAAAAAGCTTACGACTGTTTATCAGTTTTCATGGTGTATCTAAATGATTCATATCTATGGTGATTCAATCAGCAGTTTAGCTGTCACTCAAACCCACCAGCTTTGATGGTAATTACTTTCCAGCAACTCTGTTAGCCCTCTCTGCAGGAAGAGCAGACGGCTTTAGCTGTATTTCAAAACAGACAGCTCTCGTGCAGATTTTGTTGGGTACATCTAATCAGAGGGAGTAATAATGGCTGGTTTACCGGCAGTGACACATGGGTAAAGAGGTTTGGGGTTGTGGAGCGGGATACTGGCGAACACTCGCGGAATCACTAAGCAGTCTGGGTAATTATTTCTAAATCAATATTGTGACAAGCAAAGCTCTGGAGTAGCAAATCCCAGCCCATCAGATTTGAGGAAACTTATCCCTGTGGAATCTCCAGAGCTCAAATGCTGCTGCCTGTGATTGATTCTCAAATGATACCCTTCAAATGATGGCCATCTGCAATGCTAACACAGTGGTGCTGATCGATCAGGTGCTCTGAAGCATATGTGTAGTCGCTTTCTGGGGAGCAAGCTGTTAAGTGTATATTTGAGTATTTCAGCTGCCAAGTGATGATCTGAGATGCTCTAGTCTTAGCTTTTCAAAAAAACAGGAACCAGGAATTAATCAGGGATTTGTTTTTAACAGATGCAAACCAAATTTTGTGTCTTTACCGGCTAAGACTGATTTATCCAATTCTGATTTGTCTAAGAGACAAGAAGAGATAGGATCAGCATACAGAGTATTTTGAATCAGATCATTCAAAATACGTGTATAATTGATTTTTGAACAATACAATTACAGGGTTCACATTCTAAATTGAATAAACTTATATTAGTGACTAGCACAGTTAGCAAAGCTATCATTAACCCTTTTACACTACCGATGACACGTTCAGTGACGGGTTAACAAAAGAGCAGTCTGTGTATATTTACTGGAGAATGCAGATCCTTACCTTTCCAAAATGCTGTCAACATTTCAAAATCTAATTTGTTAAATGATTTACAGAGATGCATTCAGCCTTCCTGTTACCTGCTGAAAGTCTCGCTGTCTCTCACGCTCTTGCAGCCTGAATTGAACTGTAGACATGTACTACACATGGTATATTCATTGGTCAGAAAAAGATCAGGTTTTTCATTTTCCAACCAGCCAGCCACCGTACAGGGCGGATCATGCTGACAATAGGCCCATTTCTAGCCACCAGCTAATTTCTTTGCTTATTTTAAATGTTTCTGTCAAGTTGATGTTAAGTCAAAAATGTTGAATACCTATAGATTTACACATATATATATTATATATATATGTGTGTGTAAATCTATAGGTATTCATATATACAGTATATTATAAAGGTCTGAATTATTCTTTATTACTTTATATTTTGCTTCAAAGCAACAGTGCTTCTCAAAAGTACTTCAAAAGACTTTCACTGCTTTTAGCCTTTTAATGTCTTACTTTCAAGTCTATGATGGTGTCAGAAGATGTTATTTTTGTTTGTTTTATTAAGACATTCAATTCTGGTCTATGAGTCAAAAAAGGCTTCTTAACTCAGTTTTTGAATGAATCTTTAAACAGTTAGTTTTTCCCAGTAATTCACAAGGGCAAAATTTATTACCATTTTGCTAAATATTTCTCAAACACTTATGTGTTCAGTTTGCCAGTTGGATCTAGGTTCTGGGATTGATGCTGCGCCCTAGAAGAGTTTGGAGCTTGGAAAGACATCACAGTTGTTCTGGTTGCTTTATTGTGTTACTGTTAGCAATACGCAACAATAGTAATATATTTCTGTCCATTTTATGTGTTAAAAGACAAAAGTAACATGATCACAAATCAGTATTTAAAAACAATATTTGTGCCACTGTTTTAATGTGATAAAAGCCATCAGAATTTATGTAGGCCACTATATTCTATTTGGGCATCACCCATATTGGATACTGAAACATGGAGCTGCTCAGCGAGCTCTGACTTTCCCGGTTGGGGAAATTTCAGTGGGACTTTGGGATGTATTTATGACTAGGAAGTTATGAAATGTGCCCTTCAAGTAATGCTTAGAGTTGTGGATGACACATGACCATACACACACTTCGCATATACATTTCAAGCAGAAAATAGTGTTCATCAGGGGATTGCAGGTCGGTTCAGTGTTAGTGTTTGACCCTCTGTTCGCACAGGCCTAGGGCTCTGTCTTACAGTATCAAACTTACCAAACTGTTTTACCTTTTGGTGTAAATTCTTTCTCCAAAGACAAGTGCTTGGTTGTTTATTGGTTGTTCTCAATTGCAGTTTTCTTATTGTATTACAAGTAGAATTGATTAATGTAAAGATGATATATTTGCAGATTTTGTGACAGTATGTTTGAAGTGTAACCATAAGGGTCTTTTTTCACTTAAGTTTAAGTTTAACAAGCAGCTATCCGACGGCTGAAACATACATAATATATGGATATACTCTTGATAATTTATAAATGTACGGCCCAAATTGTCACACATTTGCCTCCCCTCTGCTTCCTTCTCCCTTCACTTTCCAGCACTGTCTTTTAGTGCGAGACAATTTCCTCCCACCTATCAATTCGACCTCACAACTCCTGACAAACTATATTACAGTTTCTCTCAGCTGCCTGCTTTAGTGCGGCATCCTATTTTCCCAGCTCTTTCCACAACACGCATAAACAGAGCACCCTCTCTGAGATGCAGACAGTCACATGGCAACAGTGAATCTCTTATTCAAAGGTGACAAAATGGTCTTGGAGAAATCACCTCTGAAACCGCCACATTTTATAAATAGGTGTACTATTTAGGGGAAGATATATTGTCTCAATTTCAAAAGGTGTTTTTATCAATCACACCAAGATGCAGCAGTAGTTATAGTACTTTTTTCTCTGTGCAGCTGATCACTAAATCATGGAATTTTCATCACATTTTCCTAGAAAGAGACTAGCTCAAAATGCATACACACAATCCACTTTATCAAGGTGCTTTTGTGACTGCAGCCATAAGGACAAAAAATAGGTTAAAATACCAGGTGTATCTCAATAAATTAAAATACCATCAAAAAGTTTGTCTAATTTAATAACTAAATCCATTACAAATGTGCACAAAACTTGTCGATATTCTGCCAATGTCGAAAAAACACAATTTCCATTAAATACAAAATACAATTAAAATCACACGTGAATAAGTTTGTACGCACGATAACGAATTAAAAACATGCCGGCGATGGATGTAAGAAATTGCAAACACTTGGATATGCTCGCATTTCTTTGGTTTTTGGAATCTAAAATGCGGGTAATGCCCCTGTCGCGAACTAAATTTAAAAAAACATTTTGTCTCCATGCCACGCCATCATCCTCCTACTGCTTCCTGACGTCTTTTTCGTCTTTTTTGCCACTAATACTATCCGGTTGTTGATCACCTGACTTGTGTGATGCGAAAAAAAGTGTTTCCATTGCAGTTTTGCGAAAAACACCAATTGCAATACAGCCAGAAAACCACCTCATCCTAGCGCCGAAACTTATTCTGAAAAACGGGAGTTTTTTTTCGAAATTGCCAGGTTTCCATTAAGCAATTACAATTTGAGCAATTTGATGGTCAATGGAAACACAGCTACTGATTTTTTTCATGCATTTAATTGTTAATTTTGAAAGCTTAATATAAACATAAACCTCATTTCATAAGAAAAGTCAAATAATATTTAAGACCAACAAAAAGGATTTTTAATCCAGAAATGTGGTCAAGCCTCCTTTTGAATGAATTATTGTCGATGCAGCATGGCATGTGGCTCTGTGGAGGTGTTAATTAAGCCAGGTTATAATAGTGACCTTCAGCTTGTTTGCATTGTTGGGTCTGGGGTGTCTTGTCTTCCTTTCAACTATACCTCATAAGTTATGGAGTTTAGGTCAGGGGAGTTTGCTGACCAATCAAGTACAGTGATACCATGGCCATTAATGCAGGTAGTGGTCCTAATTTTCTATCAAATGTTAATCCATTGTCTTGGCCCTAAAAAATATTCAAATTTTCTAAGAAACTGAATTTTGTGTTTTCATTAACTGTAAGCTATGATCATCAAAATTCATACAAATAAACACTTGAAATACAGCACTCTGTGGGCCTGATTTTCAAAAGGTTTGCAGGCACAAAAATATGTGCCAACTGGTTTGCATGGGCAAAACTAATGTACAATTCAGGTGCAAATCGAATTGCATGTGTAAATAGGGCAGTCTGCATCACTTTTGCACCTGTTATCCACTGCACACGCAATCTTTGAAGATCGTGAGGAACACACCCACTTATTGCATGTACAATTTTTTTCTGCACAAGCAATTTAGCCCTCCTTATTTGGAAACTTAGAAGATCGGGCCCTGTGTGTAATGAATCTATGTATTATGAGTTTGACATTTTACATTTAATTACTGAATTAAATTACATTTTGATGATATTTGATCAACTTTACTGAGATACTCATGTACAGTAGAATCATATGTTTTTATATCTCTATTTGTTTTGACGGACTCAAACAACCAACAGAGGCAGAATAGCAATATGTAGGCTACCTGTGTCCTTTCTAAATGACTCCCATTTTAAGGTCAGGGTTTATCTCTATTATATCTTAATTATCCTGTACTTGAGTGAGTTTAAGTATTATACATTAACTAACTGGGGTTTGGAACACACTACTGTAATCATCAACAGATCAAGTTTAGCCCATTTTTCTATCAACAGAAAATTAAAGATAAATAAACAAAGGTAACCAAATGGCCTTATAATATGTGGCTGTTTCCCTGTTTTTAAAAAAAGCTTTGAGATCAAGATAAGGTTAAGATTTCAGGATAAATATAGACATCTGTTGTAGAAAACAATCCAGTACCAATTGGGTAGAACTGGTAAAGTTATCCAGACTTCTCTCTTTGATGTTTAGACATGTTTAGGCCAAAGGTCTCCTATTACCTTACCAAATACTTGATTTTGTTAAAAAGGTAGTTTTACAGGAATGGCTGTGGGCAGAGTTTGCTTCACATGGAAATAATAAAAGATACACGGGAATGGGGAAAAGATTTAACCTTGCATTTAAATTCCAAAATTATCATGCGAAAGCTGCAGCTCACTTCTGTCTCATTGTCATTCCCCCACCGCCCTCCCTCTCTGGGTTCTCCTTTGCATTAAGCATAACAAATGTGACTCTTCCTTGCTGTTTGAACATATTGTGTATTCTGGTTGGATGTCAGGTGAATTAGCATGCAGAGCACATTAAATTAGGTGTTTCTGGGGCGCAGAGCTGTAATTTTTCTCATCAGGAGTTGGCAGTAACAAAAAAGCAAGCATCTCCTTTGAAACATTGGTCCTTGTCCTTCCTTGTTTGTCACAGTTCAGTTTTTTTTTTAACATTCTTTATTAGTTGTTTTACTGTATATTTAGACATGTTTACACAGGGAGTTGTTGCTACACCTTTTTTTTGTTATGCTACCCCCAAGATCATTTGTATTTTTATTAATTTTATTATTTGGTGCATAGATGTAAGCCAAATACAGATTAAACACCCGCTAGTAGAAGTAAAGGTTTTCAAGTGCTTGTCATGCATATTATTATGTCTTTTTAACATTCTACTCCTTACAACTACAACATGAACTGATTTAAAGTCTGGTTTCAGTTTCAGTTTGCAACAAACCATTTGGGGCACATAAAAATGAGCTCTGGATTTTGGTCTTCATGCAGAATGCCATTCTGATGGTTAAACATTGTATTGTCAGTATCATGCTAAGAGATGCCTTTCTTCAGCGCATTTTGTCATAATGTTTCGAACAGATTTGACCCACATGCAGAAAGCAATTCAGGAGACAGAGTTTTACGGTAATTAGTTTATTTACAATGTAATGATATGTGCAGGGAACTGGAACCGGGATACCAACTGTAAAATAAACAGAATCGTAAGCAAATCTAGATTCTTAAATAATAATAAAATAATAAATAATAAATTCTTAAATAATAATTCTGCCTTACTGGGTTGATGGAGAGATCCGCCAGAGGGGGTGGAGAGACCAAGGGGTTGTTTACACGTGAGACTGGAGATGGTGAATACTGGTGTGCAAGGATGTTTAGTAGGTCCAAGAGTTTCTGAAGTAGGTGCAGTGGATGGAGGAGGGTGGACAGGGTTCGCAGAAGGAGATCCAAGGAACGAAGGAATCAGGAGGCTGCCAGCCAGTGTGATCCAACGAAGTAATAAGAGGCTTGAGTCTTTGTTCATGGAACTGGATAGCTTCTTTCCAGAAGACGGTAATCCAGGCAGGGTTCAATGCAGAAGGCAAAGTCAGGTTCAGGTAAACCTGCAAGGTAACAAATACAAAATTACCAGAAGTACAAAGCAAGGTCAAGGCAAAGGTAATGTGGCTTGAGTTGTACCACTAAAGGCAACACTCTGGCAGTGAGTTGCTGGCAGCCTCCTCCTTAAATACTCCTCAGCAGATACCTGTCACCTCTCCTCCAAGTTCCACACCATCTAGAGGCTAAGCACAGTAAACAACACCAAAAAAACAGACATAGCACAGATCCTGACACATTTAGGAAAAGACTGGTCAATAAGGGGGATGTGTTGTGCTTCTTTATTTTGCAAATCATGACTAAAATATTTTTTTGTAAAGTTGATGTTAACGCAAAATAGATTTGGAATGGTAAATATCAAGAGCAAGGAAACTGCTTTACTTGAAAGTTGAAATGTGTGCTGTCTGCATTAACTGCAAGATTGTTTGTCCTATGTGAGTTTTCTTATATCTGAAGAATATTATGAAAACAAACCTATAGTTGAATAAGTTCACAAGATTTTATGGTTTTAAAATGAGGAAAGGTTGAACATTTTATTTTTGTCCAAAGACAAATTCCACCCATGAGTCTCCTACTAAAGAATCCTAAGCATTACCAAGGCTATGGCACATATAGAGTATTCTTGGCATCTTGGTAGCTTACAGGATTTCTCAAACAGCGTTATCAGTTCTCCCACTGGCTCTTTCTCCAATCCCACAAGATATCCTTCTCCACTGACATCCTTCACATGATTGGCTCAGCGCGCAGTTGGCATACTTTCCTCGTCCTCCCTTTAGCGCTGCCTCATTTCCTTCGGCTGCGTTGGAGGTGATGTAGAGTTCATTTTAGAAGTATGCATTCTAGCTCCAGGGCTTATGGCAGAGGTGTTAACAAAGGGAATCTTTGAAATTATTGAAAAATGGGCCAGGAAGAGTCGCTTATAAGGAACCCTAATTACCTTGGAAATCAACTACAGAAAACCAAAGCTACGGCTTTTGTGTTAATATTTAAGCACTAGACTGTTTCTTGGGGTGTGTCTGTGTCTGTGTGAAGTGTTTTCGTGGGAGTAAAGTTTGACATATGCCCGCAGGTTCTGCACCAGACAGAGGCAGAAAAGGAGGCTTTTCACAATGACACTCAATACATAACATGTCCAGCTGTGAATTTACCATCAATAGAGCAGCATATATTTGGCTTTGCAGAGCTGTTCTCTTTTGCCTCTTGCTGGGATCAATACAAAATGACAAACTTTACCCCAGCATGTTATCGCGTTTTCATTTAGATGTTTTACAGAATCAGCATGAGCCAGTCTGCTAAAACACTTCACAGTCTATTTGAACATATTATATTTTGAGCAATGCCATTTGTGCCCGATTGGAGCATCTGCTGCCGTGAGACTGGCAAAATATTACATTAACATGACAAATACAAGTTTATAACACTTAGAATATATTAACCAATGATTTTTGCTCTCCAAACATTCATTTGCAATATAAATATTACACACAAGGATATTGTGATGATTATATATTCGTAATATATTGTGTACCCCTTCTTCTATGCTATTTCTTTGAATGTTATTGGACATTTCATGAAGGCTAGGAAATTATAGTTTTTCTTTTTATAAATATATTTATTTAACAAATAGAGGTCCAAGTACATATAAACTTGAGAATACATTTAGATGAATTGCCATAATTTAACTAATAGTTTAGAGTGATTTTAAGCATGTATGTGCTATTTCCCCTGTGTTCGCAATGAAGAGGGGGCCCCAGAATGCTCTCTGACTTTTCTTCTTGACCTTGTGCTGTCTAGTCACCACCTGGGGTGCATGACACCAGTCAAACATGCACAAATACACAACCTAGCTCACATATACCTTCTCAAGATTAATGGCAGCTCCAATATCCATCATTACTCTCCTTAACAGCAGTCAGATATGGCACTGAGCCATGTGCCTGTCACCAAAACCCAATAACAAAAAAGAAAACATGCATTGTTTGTTGCTTAGCTGCAGACTGTCCAATGTAAAAATATTACATCACAGCTTGTAAAATGTGCACTTTAACTATTCACCATGCAGTTACAATTAAAATAGATGCTAATTAAACAGGCAGAACAGCACATAACAAGCCTACATTATCTTTTTTGATCTTTCAAGCCTTGCTCCCCACCACCACCCTCTTCAAAAACTCCCTCTTGTTATCCATCCTAATTGTCTAGAGATGAGGGTCAATAAAAACCGCACAAAGGACTGCTGCAGAGACGTGTTGGACCTCAGATTAGGTTAGAGGCTGGTGTTGTTGCTGTCGGGTGGATAGAGAGGTAATTGTTGGTGGGGGTGGAGAGGGTTCTATCTGCCTGCTGACTCTCAACATAGGAACATCTGCCTCGCAGACTGCAACAGATGCAGAGGCACAGAGGGAGACGAGGAGCATGATGGTGGCTGTGGGAGTTGATGGGTCCTTCCAGACCGTTGCAGGGTGGTCCACCACCAGTCAGTTTATTAGTGTGGTTCTTAAGTATTAGTCAGCTTTATTGCTATTATCTTAAAGGCTTTAAATATGATAAAAGAATAATCAGCTACATAAAGTTCTAAGATTAACTGCATTTAAGATATAAAAAAATATTCATACCCCATGACTCTTGTCACAACTGTTTTTGGGAAAACTCACTTGTTACGTCTAGCTTGTGTCTAGCAGTGCCATTAGTCATTTCAATTCTTTTAGTTGTTCAGCTGTCAGAAATGATGGGGTATTTTTGATAACTGGTAGTGCAGTAATCCAGTCTAGCTTCTACAATCTGAGGTTGATCTCTAAAATCAAACACTATCTACCTCATTTACTCTTTTGTTACGTCTAGATGGGACTACTGCAACTCTCTCTATACTGGGGTGAACAACTCTCTTCTTCGTCGTCTGCAGCTGGTCCAAAATGCTGCTGCCAGTTTGCTGGCTGGGAAAAGGCGATGGGACCACAACACTCCCATATTGTCCTCCCTGCTCTGGCTGCCTGTGCATTTTAGGATTGTTTGTTATATTTAACGTTTGGTTTTTAAATGTTTAAACTGTCAGGTACCTCCTTACTTATCAGACCTCCTACACAAGCATGTTCCCAACTCTGAGGTCAGGTAACCTGCTGTTTTTTGAGGTTCGTAGGACTCATCTTGTGAGCCAAGGAGACAGAGCTTTCTTTGTTGCGGCTCCCAAATGTTGGAATACTCTTAAATAGATTTTAAATCTCTTTTTAAAGACTCATCTTTTTAACTTGGCTTGTCCAGTTTGGAAACGGGTTGCCAAAAAAGGAAGACAAACTTAAGGATATTGCCAGGTTTACAAAGGAATGTTCTAAATGAAAGCATATAGGTGTATTGCTGATGGGGACAACCCCAAAAAGACTTCCCACTGTAATGGCAGAGAAACTACATTCTACAAATGTTATCCTTGAGGGACCTAAATAGATATGCACACCACACTTTTCAGAATTTTATTTGTAAAGAAAATTTTAATCTAAGTATCCTAGTCCCTTACAACTCACTGAAGTTTGTGTTTTTATTGTGAGACAATTTAGAAAGGTTCAAGAGTTGTAAATACTTCTGCAATTTACTGTCTGTAACCTAAAAACAATAGATTAAATTAGCAATTACATCTGGAAGGTCGCACCTTCAGAATTGAGGCATGTTTATAAATGCCAACCACAAAACAGGTAAGAAAGCAGAAAATCACACCTAGTGAGATAATTTCAGAAGGCTGGGTGTGCACTTTTGGCTTGTTTTCATGCATAGCCAACCAAATTTCTGTACCGGTAAATTTTCTAACACTGGCGGTCCAGTCATTTTTCATGCTGGATTTGAACAGAATTCCAATTAATCAATGCCATGTAACCTCAGGTTGACTTTTGAGTTGTTATAGCACCATCTGCTATGTACATTAATGCATCATTGCATCATCACCTATTGTTCTAAGATGTACATTTTATAGTTTTCAGATGTAAATGCTTACATTCATTCAGTCTCTTGGACTCATGCATGTGTAAGATGCAGAAGCACACCTCAACTGACAGCCTGCTGCTAAATCTCAATGAGCCAATTTTCTTCATCCAATGAGATTCACTCATTTATGGCTCAATATATTAGTTTTGCAGCTGCTGCTGCTGCTGCTGGTCAAAAGAGGATTATGGCTTGGTGAAGACTGGCAACAGTTCCTGTTACATCTGTTTTAATTACACCAGTGTGATAAAAACAAACCTAAACAGGCCGTAAAAATGGAGATACATCATTCACTGCTTTTATTAAACAAAATAGGGAGAAATTTGTGACTACACCAAATTTAAATTACATTTCTACAGCATGCAATGCTTTAACACGATGCTTCTATCGAGAATTTCTTTCTATTTCTACCTCTAAAGCTGTGCATTACCTGTAGTTTGGGGACATGTTTGATCTCTGAGCCATGACTTAAAGGTTCAAACAAAGTGGATTTGACTTTGGTGTGAGAGGTTCCTCAGATTTTTGTCTTTTGTACAAGCATCCGCAGAGGTTTCAGAGAGATATTCCCAAAGGACCTCACCATGAATGCAGCTATCTGAGGCAGATTTCTGTCTTCATACAGAACGTTAAGGGATTTATTCAGCAACAATAACCACGCTGACGAAACTCATGCAAACTTGTTTTCATTTCTATGTTTGCTGCTGGATTGTTTCAGGTTAAAAAGGCATTTTTCTTGCTGGTGTTTCAGATCTTAGATCATAATAAAAGTTTACCCCTTTATTCATTGAAATTCATGTATGGCTTTTTACTGCACTTGGTTCTAAATTATAATTTTTTTTCATCATCACACTTCCATTTGCTTCTTACAGAGTTTTGTAACGATGTTTAGTGTTATCTGCCTCAGATGTCTGGTGTGGACAGAGATGTGCCGGCAAACTATCAGGCTTGTAGCAGTGCTTATCAGCATGTTGTGGTGGCACCGTTCTAGTCTGCTCTTTATCTCTTATCTCTGATGCAGGACATAAAGCAGAGCAGATGTTGGCTCAACAGTAGCTAAGCAGGATATCAGGAGAGTGTTTTGGTTTTTACTGTATTGTGGACAAGGAAAAATGATTAAGGGTTTCACACTGATGTAACTTGAGGTGTGTAAATGATGATTTCACGTCAGAGGGATTATCTTACACTAAGCAGTAAACTGGTAGGTCAATGTAACAACCTATTAGTTCTGACACATTTATAAGATAAGAAGTGATTTATAACTTACTAAAAGTAAGAGGTAATGGCACTGGTATGTACAGTGGTGTGAAAATAACTTTACCTGCTGGTAGGTAAATAAAAATAATTTCTATTTCTGCTACACGTGCTAGTTCAAAGTTCTGTAAATAACAGTCAAAATTACCTACCTGAGGTTGTTTATTCACAGTTTGGAACTGGTGACCCTGGATACTGTAGGCAGGGCTCAGGATGATTCATTTTAAAATGATTTTAAAAGGTTTCTTTTGTTTCCCTGAACAACCAGCAGGAACAGATGAAATTCAAAATTGTCTGAAAATCAGTGTCGATGTTACTTTGCATAGTAATTATGCTCAGGTTTGCATAAACTTCAGCCTATGCATTACAGAAATCTTAAAAACTAATCAGCACTGCATTATAATCATTGTGTTTAAAACACATTAACTCCAGAAACCTGAATGCAACTGTACACGAACTTCTCCTGAAGAAAAGTTTGTGTAGTTAGAAATGTTTTTGAAAAAAATACTAAACATTTCAACTCTTTTTTTTTTCTTGCACAAATATTAAATGCCATCTATTGGAGGAGTGTCTGAGTGCTGTGTCCAAATTCAGGGGCTGCATCCTTCGAAGGAGTGGTCTGCGTAGGTTGGGTGGCGGAACTGCGAAGGCTGGAGGTGATCTGTTGTGAATTTGCATGGTCTAGGCGTCTGTTAGTCTGCAGTCTTCCCGTCTCTTTTTTTCTGACAGAGACAGATATTGTTCCCGCTAGGATTTTCTAAAGGACTGTTTTATGTTTCTATAGATGAATCTGAATCGATATACACAGCTACAGTTTTCAATAAACACATTTTTTGCTTCTGCTGATGAGCTTCTGTTTGATTAGCTGCTAGGCATATGTTAGCATATGTATTCTTTGTTTTTATAGGCTTTATTAATTCGGCCAATAACACTGGTTGCAGTTAATTGTGTGTGGAGAAAGCATACAGAAAATGTTCTTCTCCTGCTTCATAAACCATCAGACAATTCCTCATACAACTCAATAAAAATTGTTTCAAGACAGCTATGGATATCTGAACCCAGTGCAAATAGCAGGTCATACAACACAACGACAGAAAGGATACCGGCAGCCAACATAGTCCCTCTTTTATTGTGAATGCCTATAAGGGATGAAAAACATAATTTCTAAGCCAGTATATTGTTTGCTAAAAACATACATTATGACAGGCCTAATTATCAGTTGCTACAAGTCCCATTTTTAAAGTTCTGCACCAAAGGCAACTTTACACGTCGACCCTAATGGTTCTCCATGGGCTTGGAAAATACTGTCCACCAATTGTATTTGAAGAGGTAAAAAAATTAAGAGGCCTGGCAGGGTTTTAAACAAATAATTACAGAGCAGATATGCCAAGGTAATCCAAAAGGCTCTTGCATGTCTCTCACTAAACTAGATCACATGTCTGAGTCCAGTTTTGCAACTTCTCACCTGTGGAGCAAAAACCTTTCCCATAGGACAAGGAAAAAAATATGCATTGTTTGATGGTATGCAACCTGATGTTTGTCACCAGGAGGGTTAATATTTCCTTTCAATAACCATTAGATTATTGATGAGTGACTGACAGCAGAGGGTCAGCATGCCCTGTCACTTGACCTTTCTGGTATTGGTGTTAACTGTGATCCATTTTGCAGATGATTCATTATGGAACCTGGTACATTACATGACTTTTCAGAAGATAAATGGGAAGTGTCAAATGTCAATCACAACCTGAGGCAACATTGTGTACAGGCTGTGAAATCTCTTCGTGTAAAAGAGGGCAAAGGATTTGTTTGCCCTAGTTAAATAGAGAAATGCTGATTCGCTACTGTATTCTGCCTTGAGGAATGGATTGTGTGGCCCTCATGTTGACAGTCCATTTTGCCTGGCAACAGTGACTCAGTTTTAATCAGAGGTCACATCTCTTGCTGCTGCATTTGATGAGCCTTTGAAGTGAAGATTCCTTTTACAATAAATGAGCAAAAGATTTCGAAACATAGCTCTTTAATGTAAAAGAGGAATCAGCATAATAAATAAGTTCCCTCTTTTTTAAAGATAATTTATCATATTAATAACAAATTTTCCTTTTCAATTGTGTTCAGGTTTGTAGCTCACAAAAGTTTTATTCATCTACCCCACAGACGTAAATGACCACTTGTGACAAAAACTGTAATCCAGAACACAAAACATCTGGCAGCAGATAGATGTAGATTGAGATAGATAGATTTAGATATTGCAATTTCTGTTCTGTGTTTGAGCAGCATTGGTACTATGTCTGTTATGGGAGTCAACTCTCCCATTGTTCCAAACAGCTGTTTCACCAGAATACTTCATGTTAGTTATTAGGTTTGCGAGTCTCATTTTCTAAACCTAATTAGTTGTGAATGTTTAACACTAGAACTCCCAGAATTCTAACACTACTAGAACTCCCAAGCCCGTCAATTTGACGGCGAGCAGTATGGAGGCGAGGGCGGTGATGACGACATCGCATAAACGCTACAAAATTTAGTTTTTGACAAGAATTAATAATAGTATTTTATCAAAACATATGATGTTTTATTGTTATTTATATATAGTACTGAAAAATAATACAGAGTAGCGGGTACATTAAAAAAAAAAAGCTTTACTAATCTGACCAAAAGCATGCTACGCGCCCCCTTTCACTTCGCGGACATAAACTAGCACTAAAAAAGCATTTAGCTCATCCACACTCATGTCTGAGGAGGAATCATCTCCTAAAACTCTGCGGGCCTCAGCCACCCTTCAGCCGTGAATGTGGATAAGCATTTCGGCATCCACCACGCAGAGGAACGCGGTCTGGGCATCTTGGATCTAGTGCTCTGTCAACGCGTTCTGGCTCTGACGCCTCCGTCTACTTTCTTCCTCCCCTACCACTGTCCACATAACGCTATCCTTTCCTATCTCCTAGGTTGTTGTTACTGGGCTACTATATGACCTAACTTATTGTTTATTTCTTTTTCCATTATCAGTGCCTTGATTTGTAGTTTCCCTCCTGCCAGGGAGCTGGATTGCTGGGTTTATAGCTGGGGACAGGGCACCTGGCTCGTCTCCCTGTCTCTGAACCTGCGCTGATTGTGGGACTGTTTCTATAGTTTATATATTATTAGTTTACCAACCTGTAAACTATAGCCTAAAATGATAAAATCGTTACATAGGCTAGTCTTTTACTACCTTGAAATAATGCGTCACAACCTCCTGCTAATGGGACGACTCGTGTCTTTTTATAGGGGGGGAGGTTCACTCTCTGACCTGCTGTCACTGGAACTGAATGCTGACCAAAAGCCGTCAGAAACTCTCTCGACCCCAGAATCACAATCATGTCATTTTTGAAGCATTTCCAATACCTCTTGAGCAGAAAATATCCTTCTGGAAGCCTTTTGTAGGATGCCAACAATCTGATTGTGTTCTAGAGTGGCGGTTGCTAAGCAACGCTCACGCGTATACTCGCGGAAAAAAAATATCAATGTAAATAATAGGGCTGTCAAAATAGCGGCTTTGGTAGTTAGAGGTAGAAATACTTAAATCTTTTATTTACTTTGTTATTTTTTTAAAAATAGAGACATAGGAATACACAGGTTTAGAAAAAGTCAGGATCCCAGGAAGATAAGAGTTTTAATAAACCAGAGTTACGGCATGTCAAACTTTCAAAACCGTCAAAATGACGGCCCTGGGAGTTCTAGTCTTAAGTGTACTACAATAGTATAGCTGTGAAAATGTTATTTGGTGGACAAGTCTGCCTTCAATTAGTTTACCAACAAGAACACCAAGAACTGCCCAAAAAGTCGCTTCAAGATAATGCTTTAGAGAAGATGGATAGTGAAAAATACTCAGCAGAACATTCTCTCCTTTGTTTGGCTCAGACAATTAAGAACAAAATATGCTGCTTCAGGTAATTATTAGTTAAAAAACGCATTTTCTTATCTGATAAACTTTATGCTCACAAACAATAGCACTGATCACCCCTGGCTGTTGATTCAGGTAGAGATGTTTGTTGTAGCTGTGGCATAATCTGTGTTCAATCCAAGATCCCAGATGCTTCATTATCAGTGTTTCTAACAGAAAAACGTCTTTCTTGTGGTACAGGAGAAATCCGTCCCCTCCTACCTGTGTTTATTTTATACACATTTCATTCATATTGCCTACGTCCATTGTTGGACCATTTGTTTGCTGAATATTGGACCATTTGTACGTTGCTGGACGCCACTATGCCTTCCGGCATCATCGACCATTTTGTACCCCAGGATAGTCCGCTACTACAAATCCCAGCAGGCACCGCGGCTGATAGGACGGGGGCGTCGCAGCTCTGACGTCACAGTGGACTATATAAGGGCACCGGAGACACCCACCATTGCTTTTCACGCTGGAAACCGAGACGCAGTTACCACGCAACTGGATCATCAATCTGGAGAAGAAAATCCCACGTGGACTTTCATTCATTCTCCCCTCGTTGGCCAACAAGAAGAAAAATTCATGAAGGAAGTTTTTGGAATTGGAAGGCCAGATATTTCACTTTATCGATCGAAGACGTGAGTTTAACACGTAACAAAAGAAAAACCACCCGGAGGTTTCAAGGAGACGGAATCACCATCCTTGTTTTTGTTCCAGTCGACTATTGACGGTCTGTCACATTGTTCCTTTTCGCCAAGGAGGCCAGAGGACGAAACTGACTGCTCTCCTGAGTTATCCACGGACGCGTCGAAACTTTTCCCCCTCCTTCTCTCCCCTCTGCTCTGAGTTTTATTTTATTTTTATTTTTTAGAAATAGCTTGGGCAGGATAGAGTAGGATTTTAGGGCGATGTAGAATCGCCACTTATAGTCCAAGGTGTTCTGAATTGTATGTGCATGCCACGTTTTTTTGAAACTTGATTGCTGTTGATTCCTGAGGCCGCCGAGTCTCGCAAGTGTGTTTTACTGTGTGAAAATCTGAACGCAGGTGTACTGTAAAATTGAACTGCTATAATAACCTCTTGGTGAAACTCAACCGTTTTTCTTTGTCTTCACCTTCGTGTTTTACTGGGTTCCGCCAAAAAGCTTTATTACCCTTTGTCCACTGAGCTACAACTTTGGGGGGGAAGTTTTATGACCCTTGGTGGTGTGTTACACTGAGCTACATTTTGGAGGGGTCGCTCCTAAAGCTCCACTCAGCACCATATTATCACTTGTTTTGCCATAAATGCTGGTTTGAGTTCACACACACTCAATGCTGTTTTATTTTGTTTAGTTAGATATTTTACCCTTTTATGTAGAACTTTGCATGTTTGATTAGGTGAAGATTATTGAATCTAAATAGCGAGGTGTATCAGGCTGCTAAATTAACGTAGATAAAGAGAAAGCGTTTGTGTTTATTTTGAGCAAGAGTGATTTGTCAGTCAAAATAAGGTCAAAGTTCCCCACGTTTTGGTGAAACGGTTGATTAAACAGTGACATCTAGTAATAGTTATCAATTATTACTAAGAATTTAATAATTGTAATTATCAAGGGCTTTGAGCCACAATTACAACACCAGAGGACAACTCTGATTTCGATTCATAAATAAGGATTTTTGGTTAAGAAATACATTTTTCTCAAATTATGATTTTAAATTATAATTCTTGGTAAATATTAATTAATCAATAATCATAATTACACCATGATCATTGCTACAAAAGTGCTTGCTGTAAAAATTCTGTGCTACCAATAGTAACTCTCACAGTAATCTGGGATTACTGAGAGAAATCCAGACCTTGGCGTTACACATGCTATATCATCATCAATATATGGTAGTGGCTTCTTGTTTTAGTGGATTTTTTGATTTTCTAGCTTTAAATATGATGATATATAGCCTTTATTTGGTGAATTTAGCAACAGTTCACAATACACAGATTCACAGGTAGAAACAGTCACAGTTTAACTTTGACTATTTCCACTTTACATTTTTCTCAACGCAGACCATTTAAAAATTAAACAGAGTTTTTCACCTGGTTAATAATAGTTTTTACATTAACAAATGTTGATTTATTGTTTTTTAGCTTCAAAGCCTGAAACTGTTTTGCATTCAACACATCTTTAAAGCTGAAGTGCTGATTCAATAGTAGAATTCATCAATTTGCTGCTGAGAACATTTTCAAGTTCCATTTCTTTAGCTCTGTTTAAGAAATCGGTGTGTGTGTTCTCAAATCCTGGTATAATTATCTTTGATTTAAATACTCAAACACACCTGTGATTGGCCATTGCACAGTTCTTGATACAGGATTAAATTTAGTGCAGTCCTCAGGGCACTGACTTCTCTCTAAGCCTTTCCTACACCCACAAAAACAATATTGCTGATCCTCCAGCTCTCACACACCCACACAATGGACTACTGAGCAGCAGAGTGCGTTAGATGTAACTGCAGCACTTTTTGCTGCGGGATAGATTAGTGCCCACACAATTAAAATGGGTCATTCGACCAGACACAGCCAGTAAGGTATTTTTTTTGTTGAGTGAATCCTGTTGGATTAGTTATGTGTATCCTCTCAGTGACAGCCTCTTACAAAAATGGAGCAGAACATGGAGACAGATTTAGAAGGGAATAATGATGATTCACATTCAGTTAGCTTATTAATCTTTATGGAAATATAAGACACTTTTGACAAGACAATGTGTGGTAGCAGGCTGGTTCTAAGTAAAGATACAAATAGTGCATTATATTTAGCATCAACACTAGATGTCAATTTTGATATTTCTTCAACCTTTGTATAAAATTCGTTCAAAGTATCCATATGTGAATTCAGAAACCTAAATATTGTACTGTTCTCTTATCGCCTTTTAAAATGCTTGAATCAAGCTGCTGCAGATAATTGATGATTCTACAATCTTTAAAGTAAGACCACAATTGCTCTGATTCCTGGTGCACAGTACATACCGAAGCAAAATTTGCTGACATTTTAATCTGAAAAGAAATAATGAATGAAGCAGACAGGCTAAAATGCTGATTTATATTTCAGCTGTTTAAGATCACTTTGTATCTAGAGTCGAGTGATTACAACCAAGATGGCAGAAAGGATAGTTTATAAATGCTGCAAAAATTTCCGATAAATCATAACGTCTGACTGATTGCATTTGGGTTATATTATTTAACAGTGGTCCACAACACTGGGAGTGTGACTGGTGTAGCTAGTTAGTTATACAAATGCAACATGTCCAAAACACCAGAAATTTGCCTTAAAGTTGACTAGGTTTCTGTCCCTTCTGAAGAAATAAACACGTATATTGTAGGTTTCATCAAGACTGAATTGATTTTTTTAGCTAATCAATGGAATTTAAGGGGTGAGTTTCAATGGTCGCAACACTGTGATGTAACAGCTTAGTTTTGAAAGTAATATGTCCCAATATTGCATACTGTAGTACTGAGTACTGTACTGGAGGGCAGCGCACTGATGTTCTTGTGTGATTGCCAGTGAACTCTCCATCCTCCCACCAGACAGTTAAGTTATTTTGGTTTGAGCAGGGATCATAAGTTAACATATTTAAATTGAGTGAACTGGTCCAAAAAGGCATCAAAACCACATCAATGAAAATCAAAAAAAAATAACTACCAAGAGAACTACCAAAGGAAATAAACTGATTAAACATAATTAAGCATGTGGTTATGAATTGGTTTATTTACAAGTACGAAATCAAGTAGGTTAAATCGATTTGGCGATGTGCCAACTTTACCAGAAGGTAATTGTCTCAAGTGAACCATATCCTCCAGACTTTGGTCATTTGAAGCATCTAAATATAGTTTTTTTTTTAATGCAAAGTTATACATTTATGTTGTACATTGGAAAATATTGGTTTTATTTTCCAGATATTCATAGACCAATCAAATGCATTTTTTGTTGTGATTAATTTTCGAATGAAATCGACTTTTCTTCTGGGAATTCTCCATGAGCATGATCTCCTTAATCATCATTTTGAAATATGATCTGATATTGTCCTTACTCCCAATAGGACTTTCTTTGTCTCCCAGACCATATAAAGCATTGTCCGTGATGACATCCTACTCAGATTGGCTGTCTTTTACTATTAGCACCTGTCAAGCAGATTGAAGCTCCATATTGAGCTTGATGCCTTTCTCACAGCAAATGTGTTTTTGCCTGCAGCTTTCATCTGTTCCAAACATCTTGACATTCTAAATTGGTGAGTAAATGCATGGATTTATGTGTTTGTTTCAAAGAGAAGGTAGATACTACTTGATTCCTAATCAGAACGAGGATGCTGAATGGGTAAATTGTAGATGAGCATAAAGCAGAGGGTGTTTGAAACAGATATATTATTTTGATCTTCTGCAGAGTTTGTACTCACTTGAAGAAAATGAAAACCTGTGAGCAAACGTGAGATTTAAGATAAAGGTGTGTTATATCAGACCAATAAAAAAACATTTCAATACAAAATCTTGGCCTTAAAACAATGTTTTATACCTGCCTAAAGGTTATTTTTAAACAATACCTTTAATCTGACAAATTAGTCTCATCAGAATGCATATTCTAATTTATTAAATATGACTACATGCATTTTACAGTTGCTTGATGGTATGAGTGTAGCCATACAGACAGTGTATGAAGTGCTGAGATTTGGTCTGGAATGCACAGAAAAGGGCAGAAGCATATTGCTCTGGATGACTGCTGACAGACAGATTGATGTAGTGCATACTCCTTTGAGGCATGATGAATGACTTTCTGTGGTGCTTAGAGTTGCCAACTCCCCTTCAGCAGGAGAAATTTTGGCCCTAAATAGCAGAGTAGAACTTTTGGCAGCGAACAGCAGATGAGCTGTGCTACAGAACAAGCTGACTTTCAAGATGGCTCAGGTTGCACTTACAGTAGGATGAGGTTATGAAACCCTAAGCTTAACATAACACTGGAAAATCCTCTCATATATTTCAAGACAGGGAGTGGAAAGGTTTCTTTCTTTATGTGTTGAGTGTTCACTGTGCCTGGATTACCCAAAAGCTCTGAAAGGGGCTATGATATCTCATATTGCAGGTAACACCCTTACGTACTGGAAAACCTGGACATCTTTCATAAGGATGGGGATTAAATTGCTCTGATATACACGCTAAGTTCTGGCCTTTAACATTTCTAGCTGCCCAAACACGACCATTCCAGTAGTGCTTGCAAAGCCTGCTTGTGAAATTACACGTTTCAGTAAGATTATGTAGACACACTTTCTGGCTGAAGTTTGATCTTCGGAAACAGCATTGTCTTCCACTCTTAAGTACAACGTCTTGCTAATGATAGTTATACCTAGAATCGAGTTGTAAAAAATACAGAAAGTTTTTTGTATGCTTCAGAAGTTATGTTATTTTTTTATGTTTTCACAAAAAAATTGCACCGTATAATTGCACCGTATAGTGCAATTACCTTGCACTATACGGTGCTCTTTTTTCCCACTTACTGATTGCCTCTATTTTTGCATTTTTGTCAAGTTTCAGATAACCAAACAAATATTTACAGTTGTAATTTTATCCATGAAGGGATAAAGGCTACCCAAACTAACCTAGCCTTTTTGAAAAAAAGAGATAACCCCTCTTGTTTAATAAAAAATTACATGTTTTTCTGTTTTGGAAAGAAACGTTAGCTACACCCAGCTTTGATTGCTGCCAGGCCTGTCGAATGAAGAAATCACTTAAAAGGATCCTGTCCAACCAACATGAAGTAGGCTGAGTTCTCAGCAAGCAACACATCATGCACCAATCTAAAGAATTCCAACAACAAATGAGCAATAAAGTCATTGACATCTATCATTCTGGAAAGATGTTCAGTCATTTCAACATGGAACTGTGATGAGCCTTTCCAGGAGTGGACGGTCTTTCCAAATTTGTCCAGCATTGCTGCCAAAAAAACTCATACAGCAGGGCACATTTCATGTTTTTTGTTTGTTTGTTAAAACACAATAAGAAGGCCATTTGCAATGCTTTTTTGGCATTAGGACCACCTTTGATTGAGACATGTTTAAAAAGCACAATATATAAATTAAACGACCAAATGTGGACTGAAACATTCTATAGTGACTATGATACCTATGAACTTTTGTTGTTATACTTGACTTTCGTCACAAAGTTCTAATGTTGCTACCATCTGTACTATCAACAAAAAAAAAAAACAATTCAGTTAGCTTAATTTTGCAGTCTAACTTGTGTTACATGTGTTACACAAGGAATAATGAAAACATATGAGATTTAGACTTTACAAAGCTCAGTGTCAGCACATAGACATTTTAGATTCTGACCCATGAAACTAGAGCTGTAAAACATCCTGTAATGTCAGCTTGATTATTTTTGTTGGCTGGCATGAGCCTGATCATGGCCTGAAAAATATCAAATCTGGGGTTTTTCACTTGGATATACTGTACAAGTTTCTGAATATGACTAACACAGAGTTCATATGACTACTTAAATGCAACACAAATCTTTCAGTAACTTGACTATAATAGGTGAATTCTAATAGACAGTTTGGTATTGTTATAAACAAAATGCTTATTACTTTTAGAATTACTCCTTACAGTCATTTTGGGTGTTGATGAGATTTGTAATAGCTGTCCCAGCCATTTATGCAGTTTGCTGGTGGCGATAATCTGATTTACTTTTGCAAGAGTTTGTTGTCTTCCCCACAAAATTCTGTGGCCTCCTCTTTAGTCGCTGTAGCCTGAGGCTTGTCTGCGGCTGGTGCACAACCGGCACATTAGGTTCTGTGTCAGCGAGAAGATGGATGGATTGTCACTACTCAGCTGGCTCTCAGATAGCACTACAAATATACAAGCGACTCTCTCACAGAAGAGACATGCCAGCAGCACGAAGGATAGATGGAGAAGACTGATGTTGAGGGCAAAGTCTGGATTAATGGGGAACGTCTGGTGACTGATGGGATGAAATCGGTAGACGGGTGTTTCAATTTCAGCCTGCTCCCTCTACATCTTGTCTTTGTTATAAATTAGGCAGAAGTACAAAAAAACATCCCTGCTTTTCTACTCAAAGTGCTCATAATTTAGGTTTCTAATATTCTTGTTATTTCCCAGGAAAAGTATTTTCTTTTGTCAGCATAAGTGGGGCCTGTTCATTCATCCTTGTCAGGCTGAGACTTGGAAGCATCCCACTTTGGTTAACTAGTCCCATGA
Source organism: Crenichthys baileyi (assembly GCA_036173005.1). NCBI lineage: Eukaryota > Metazoa > Chordata > Actinopteri > Cyprinodontiformes > Goodeidae > Crenichthys > Crenichthys baileyi. The sequence goes on from JAHHUM010002024.1 coordinate 971,251, forward strand.
TGCCAGGTCATAAATTGTGGCCTTTGTTCCCCTCTCAGTGCCCTTTCTCTTCTTCCTCATCCTTATCCAAGCTCCCCAATGGGACCATTATAATAGTATGTGTCTACACTGGAGCCCACTACCTCTCCCTTGCTCTCTGAAGTGGGGGGTACTTGTAGATAAGAAACCAGGAACAGAAAAGTGACAGGGATAGGCTGCAGATCAGAGATGAGAAAAGAAGTAAAGTCATGAGGAGAGAGGACACATGAGGAGGTGTAAGGAGACGGGGGTGGGACACAAGGAGCATATTAAATATTTATGGGAATTCTCCCATGGCTAATGGGAATTACATCTGTTTTAATTATTGATGTTCCAACCGTCTGTCTTTACAAGCATCCCCTCTGGGGACAGGGCTGTCTGACAGATGTATTCTATTGTTGCTGTTGTTTATGTATGACATGAATGTACACGTGGATTGGTCGACAACGTCCAACTAACAACATTTCACCTAAATTATGTTCTTTCATCGGATTCATCTCTGCAACCAAATTCAGTTATTCCTTACATAAGAAACACAATCAGCCTTTCTATAATTGATGCCCTTGTGTCTCCTGCTTTAGGCTTTTGTGAAAAGGGAAATGATTTAGATCCCCTTCATAGAAAAAATATGGCCATTGGCAGATGTTATAAACTGGAAATAACACAAGGCTTCGGTGGATAAACCATTGAGAGGCAAAGTAATATGTGTGCATAAATAGTAAAAGATGTTCAGGTTAGATTTTTTTATTTCAAGGGAAAAGATTTCACCTTAGTGGAAACTTGTTTGGCTTCAGTGTCTGTGTTTGTCTCTCCTGCCAGTCATCTTCTGAGTCTAGTTGTAGTCAGATTTGTTGCCAACTGGCCCTCAGTCAACTCCATTTTGAGATGATATTAGTGAAGCAGATGGCGAAGAAAATGCCTAAGGTATCTTCTGGAAACAGACATCCTTGGCTTCCATGCAAGTCAGAGGAATATTATTTTCATGCCACATGAACTCCAGTCTGCATTTATGGGCGTGCACTCATCTTTTATTTCTGTGTTTATGTCTCAGTGCACATGTAGCTGCACTATCACCCCTCCTATAGGATTACTGTAGTTGTGCTCTGAGTGAAATGTTTGAATTCTTTAGAGATTCTCTATGTGTGAGTGTCAAACATTGTCCAGTGAAAGAGGTTTACGCTGTTATCACAAGCCTGGGATAGCTTGACATCTTGATTATCTATATTTGAAACTGCTATTTTAAAATAGGAAATGAAGTGGTTCTCGAGTTACCCTGCTGTATTGACAGATTCAGCTAATAATCACACCTAAGTAACACCCGCCACTTTCAAATTGCTTGTGTGGCAGCTTTTTGCGTGCGGAGTAAAAAAACGACGAAGTGACAGAGTAGAAGACACAATGCCAAAGTGATTCTGTGACTTTTGTCTCATGAGCTTGGTGTGTCATTACACTCTTATTGATAAGTTTATCATAGATGGAAAACACACCAAATTTAAACTTAACATTTATAGGGATGCCCCGTGCTTCCAGCTTACACTCATGGTAGAATGTGCATGGAAGTACTGTTGGATACACGAAAACATAGATGTCCTTGAGGGTCTTTTTTTTTTGGTCAAATTACAGCCTGTGTCTCCTCTTGATTAATAGTGTCTATTAAAACCAGTCTGCTGGACATGCTCTATTAGAAGAGATGGAGTAGACATGTTGCTGGGATGGGCAAGGGCTTATCCTCCCCCTGATGGATTGCCTCAGACATGGTCCTTTCCACATGTGTCATATGCCATCTAGGGATGTATTGATGTGAAATCGCTATAGGGAAGGGTCTTCAAAACTATTACGGCTGGTTACATCAATAAGTGAGGACTGAGAGGGAAAAGAAGTATGAATGAAATATCTCGATCTCAACCAAAGGAAGAAATTTAGAAATTCAGGTGAACTGAAAAGAAAAAAGGATAATGGAGCTGCAGAATGAGGGTTGATAAATTTATCAAAATATGGACTGAACTCTACTAATGAGGTGATAAGTGGAGCTAAACGGAGATTGGTCCAGCACCTTGGATTAAGGATTTATCTTTCTAACAGTGCGTTATCGTCTTCATTAGAGCATGTCCTGTGGTTAAATATTGATCAGCAATGCAGAGATAGGTCAGACACCAAAGGCCACATGCTGGGCTTTGAGGTTCAACACTGCTGCCTGCTGGGAGCTGACACACAGACTCACAGACACAAATAAAACTGGCTAATCATTGTTTACACTTACTCGTCTGCATTAGCATCAGCGTTTGTTTAAATATAATTCATTAACTGAGCTTGCCACAGTGCTTTTTTTCTGTAATGGAATGATGGGTCCTAAGGGGTAAAGTTATTTATTAGTTATCAGAAATCTTTGAGAATATTGGTGTACAGTCATAGAAGTATCAAGATAAATTGACCTCTTTTTTGCTAATATGTTTTCAGTGTGATGTGTGGAAAATAACCTCCAGTTTAAGGGGGATTGAAATGTCCTTCTTAATTTTCTCTTTTGAGATACCTTTCTCTTGTTATCCTTCAGTTCCTATGAGCACATATCAACGGACAGTAGCTGCTGTTTTCCATCTTGCCTGTTTTTGGTGAATAATCGTCAGGGTTGCTTTTCTCTGGAAATAAATAATGTTGAACTCTGTCCTTAGTTGGAGATTTTTAGATTCTGCCATTATGTGACATTGTATGTCTATCACCTAAGGGTGGAGTTTTCACAGTTTTACAAGATAGATCCGGATGTGATATAGTTGAGTTATGCTGATTCACATTGGTACATTCCCACTGAAAATAAGTGCAAGCAAGTATTGATTACTCAACCCTGGATTTTCATAAGTTAATTTTTTAAACGTTATTGTGCAAATATCACATGCCGCCAGTGTTACGCCACATACCCCTGATTGTGTTTGAAGCTGTGGGCAGATAAAGAAGGCGTTAATGGTGTGACCGGGTCACAGACTACCTGCTTAAGGGGGGCTGCCATACACAGAGATAAGGTGATTAATCCAGCTCCTCCCTAGTTTGTCTATAGCCTGGCTTTGTTTGCTGCAATTTGGTCCCTGTGTTTATTCATCACTATTTTTGACAAATGGGCGTTTATCTCCATGTACGACATTTTGATTGAAGCAGCTGTGTCAGGGTTGGGGGCTCCTTTGAAGGGATCTTTCTTTGTAGTAGAACTAAAACAGAACCTTTTTTTGTTTGTCCTTGATAAATGCACATAGGTCAAGTAAAAGAGATGGAGGGAGGTGCATCCTCAGCTTGATTATGCCCTTTATTTCACTGAAAACCTGGGATTTTCTTTATCTAAAATCCTAAAGTGAAAAAAAATTACTCTCAATTTGCTGATACATATAAACCAAGGATATCTGTTGTTCTGTCTCCAGACAAGGAAACAAAGAGAGCAATTGCTTGGTTGGGAAATAATTGAGTGTGCAGTCATTGATTTTCTTGTCTCTCTTCTCTTGCAGGTAAGTGGATGTGTTTTGCCGCAAGGGGTCCGAGGGGCTGTGGGGTGGTAAGTGTGGAATCATTCACAACACAGAGTAATTTTTCAACACAGTACATGTTCCCACTCCTTTTTATGTCAACGCATGTTGAATAAACAGCAGCTTGTCTAGAAACCATAATTTTATATTAATTGTATTCTGTTAAATCTCTCCTTTTTTGCAGTCTGCTATAGTTTAACAGGTCTTCAGAATGTGTCTCTTGTGTGGCTTTAGCATTATCCCACATAGGGGATAAAACTATTAGTATTCATTGCCTTAAAAACTAATGCAGTGTCTGACACTGTTCTGTGTTAAGAGTATTGCATAGCTACATATTATGGCTAGTCATTAGATCAGTGTTGATGCTCTACCGGACATGGATGCTCTTTTCTGATGATGATAAATTCGCCAAAGTGAATATGGGCTGTCAGTTGTTTCTCAATTATTAGCCAAGAAAACATGTCTTGGCGTAATAACGCATTTTCAAAACGATGAGCGGATTTTTTTATTTGGTCATCATATTGGTCACTAAATAAAAGTATTTGTGCAACACAAGCAGTCCACAAGAGATTATGTTCTTTCAGTGCAAATGCATGCTGGCCTCTCCCTTGATACTTTATGAGATAAAACAGACAAAAGGCAACCTGTGCTGCAGGTAAACACAGAGGAAGAGCGGAATTCAATGTGTGTATGCGTGACAGATTTAAACAGGGCCTATCATGGACTCATGCCTAAATGTGTGTGGTCCTGCAAAGTTTTATTGTTCTGCTTACAGCCCAGAAAAAGCCTATGATTTCTCAAATGCTTTAAAGCTTCAATACTTATTTGATTAAAGGCTTCGCTGTACAAAACTGCCGTGGTATTGATTATGTGGTGCATATTGCTGAGAAACGGGATTCCCCAGACTTTATTTGACAATTCACTTAGGTCATTACACTCGAGTTGTGTGGCTTATTCAGGATTTTTTGCTATTTAATACACACAGGGTAAGGGTTATTTAATTTGTTCTGTCTGTTCTGACAAATGCAATCTTTCAATTGAATAGATCGTATTTGTGTTTTGTTAAATATCCTTTCTGTTTTTTTGTGCCTATAGCATTTACTACAATTATCCAATAAGTTAGGAGGTTTTGGCAATCAGCTTCAGTGTGTTTTGAATGAGTAATCTCTTTCATATTCAATGTTTTCTAATGAAGGTCAGGATGTTTGGTACAGGAAGGTGATGTGGTTTTACAAATCAAGAATGCGCCTAATTAGGTAACTAAGCATTAGGATATGAACTTGAACTCAAGGGGAGTTTAGTTTCATTTTAGAGACTGACCTTTTTTAATTGATTTGTTCTCCCTGTTGCACAGGTGTCGTAAATATCAAGATGCTCGGAAAAGCAATTAACCTTCATGAAATGATTTACATGTGCTAATCATCTTCGACCTGACACATTTATCAGGGGCATGAACATGCACATCTGTTTGTTCATGCAGTTTCTTGCTGGACATGTTTCATCCTTTAATATTTTAAAGCGACTTCCAAGCAATTTCCAAGTCTTGGAAATTATTTGCACAGAAATCACACCAGTCAAGAAGTTAAAGGGAAGGCCTAGGACATCTGAAATGAAGGTCTGTTGAAAAGTTAAAAGCAGTTAATATCTTATGTAGTCATAACCTTCTTTGTCTGGGTACTTTGAATTAAGGCTTATCTAGTGTAGGGTTACACTCAAGGTGTGGATTTTTAAATCCATAAATAAATGGTAAAATATTAGCAGTCATACCAGCTATGGCACATTTACCTACCTAGACATAAATTGCTGGTGCTTTGCTGACATCACCAAAGTAGTTCTCCATATCAGTTTTGGCATTTTTATTGTCTATCAATACATTTCAACTTTCCTTCATGAACCATTCATAAACAATATTTATCACTCAGTAACTGCTTGTGATGGTTGTTTTCTCCAGTAGTGCTATGTCGGCATAGTTATGCTCGCTGCTTGTCCTCCACGATTAGCCATCGCTTTGTTTTGTGATGACATTGAAACTAAATTATATATTCAGTTTAGTTGGTCCCAGAAGCTGAAGCTAGTTGATAGTCAGAGACAAAGTACACCTTCAAAGAACTCCAATCTCAAAGACGACATACAGGTCTATGCAAATACTACTTTATGAACCTTTAAACCGTAGTCACGTTTGCATTTTGTGGGTATTTATAGAAATGTCAATAGTTACTTACATGGGAAATGAACGTAGGAGGTAGTGTGCCACCAGTGATATTTCTGTGTGTAAAACATTTCTTGTATGTGTTACTGTATAATATAAAAGTATATATTATAGTGGTTTAAGTCACTTTAATGATTTTTACACAGCCTTTTTTTCTAATAGGTAGTTACACTAAGAAACTTGGCACTTTGCATATTCTGTTCTTTGTACATGTTTTACGCAGACAATTCATTAGTGGCAGACCTCCTTCTACCTCCATTTTTGTTTAAATAATAGATTTCTGCATAAATACCTGCCTAATACAAGCACATCAATGGTTTAAAGATTAATGAAATAGCATTTGCATAAACCACTGACATTTTTGCGATTGGAGTTCTTTAAGATTTTAGAAGTCCACTTGAGTTTCAACCTGGCTATTAGCTTCCGCCACCCAGGACCAATTAAACTAAATTAATAATAGATTAAGATGCCATGAGAGATATGGATTGCAGGTAGGATGAAAGAAGTCAACTTTTGGTCTTGGCCTCTCATGGACTAGCTATTAACTTCTGGTCCAAACTAATTATACTGAATGAAGATGCCAAGGAAGTTATATATTGCACGTAAGATTTTACTGTTTCTAAACTTTTAATAGAACTGAATATGAAGTCTGGGACTATCCCTTTAAACTGGGACATGTAATGGCCTTTGTGAAAGCAAATTAGGAACCCACAACAGTGTCCCTGAAAACATTTGCCCTCCAAGATCTGTTATCACTTAACCTCACACTGTTATCTTGTGTGTGGTAAACAAACACACTCTTGTACATGCTTCATACGAGTGGGTTAGAATTTGCTTGGTTCAGTGTTTGCAACAAAAACACTACTTAGAGGCCATGTGTCCCAAATTAGACCTTGCAGAGTCACAAACGCTCCTAATGACAGGACTCGTCCCTCTGACACTGTCCGTGTGTGTGTGTGTGTGTGTGTGTGTGTGTGTGTGTGTGTGTGTGTGT